>JALXJV020000004.1:26882679-27458338 GCA_024633595.2 Lepomis macrochirus | reverse complement strand
TGGTTGTCTGAAAGTTGAGGCGATGCGGTTTGACTTTAGCGCTGGCGAGAGAG
Source organism: Lepomis macrochirus (assembly GCA_024633595.2). Classification (NCBI taxonomy): domain Eukaryota; kingdom Metazoa; phylum Chordata; class Actinopteri; order Centrarchiformes; family Centrarchidae; genus Lepomis; species Lepomis macrochirus. Next base: position 27,458,285 of record JALXJV020000004.1, on the reverse strand, counting down.
CAAGAGGAGTGTTTCTGCCCAGTTTGAACTGGGGACCTTTCGGCGTGTGAGGCGAGCGTGATAACCACTACACTACAGAAGCGGACTGGCTGCAAAAGGCCTCACACTAGTGCGCCTTTCTTTTTTTTAAGTGCAGCGCTAGTGGGATCAATCATCCATCGCGGGTGGTAGACAGTCTCTCAGGATATTGCTGTGACAGACCCGTGTTTTCGCGCTTCCTGTTCGGGTTACTGATTACATAGTCTGTGTTGCTACGTGTTTGCCGTCTTTCAGTTTTACACTGTAACAGCAATGAGCAAACATCTGGAGGCCAATGGAGGCGGAAGCTAATGCAGCTCAAAAGTTAGGAGTCCTCTTCAGTTTTTGAAACTTTGGCACTAAAGAAATGTACTGAGGGACATCAAGCGAACTGGGATGTAGAGCTTCTCTTTGGGAGTCAGCTGGCCGTAACATGGCATCCTTGTCTGCGTCTACTTGCAGCCTTCGGGCGTGCCTGTCGGGCCTGTGCTTTTCTTGGGCCCCGTTTAGAGGCGTGCCGAGCTTCGTTTCCATTCGGGCCTCTCAAAGAAGCAGTGGGAAAAAAAGGGTGATATCGAGGAAAGGTGGCGGCCGTTGGCCCATGGGCTTCCTGCGGCGTCGGAAGCACTTTCGGCGATTCTCGCCAAATGGCGGAGAGGGCCCTCCACCAGTCCTCGTTAGTATAGTGGACGAGTATCTCCGCCTGTCGCAGCGGAAGACCGGGGTTCGATTCCCGGCGGGGAGAGTTCTCTTTTCGCCATAATTCATTTTAACCTCATACTGTAGTCATTATTTCCGCTGACTGAGCCGTCTCATATACTGAACAAAATTCTAAGCGCCAACACCTTTGTTTTGCCCCTTTCATCATGAGCTGAGCACAAAGATCTAAGACTTTCTCTACGTTACACAAAAAGGCCCATTTCTCTCAAACATTGTTCACAAATCTGTCAAAATCTGTGTTAGTGAGCACTCCTCCTTTGCCGAGATAGTCCATCCACCTCACAGGTGTGGCATCTCAACACTGCGGTTGTGAGGCGGTTGGCTGTACTGCCAAATTCTCTGAAATGCCCTTGGAGACAGCTCATGGTAGAAATGAACATTCAATTCACGGGCAACAGCTCTGGTGGACATTCCTGCAGTCAGCATGCCAATTGGGCGGCTCCGCAAAATGTGCGACACCTGTGGCATCGTTCGATTGTGATGGGACTGCACATTTTCGAGTGGCCTTTTATTGTGGCCTGCCTAGGGCACACCTGTGCAATACCGTGCTGTCCTGATCAGCATCTTGATATGCCACACCTGTGAGGTGGATGGATTATGTCGGCAAGGAGAAATGCTCTAAGCGTAGATTTTGACAGATTTCTGAGCGATATTTGTGAGAAATAGACCTTCTGCGAACATAGAAAGTCTTCCATCTTTGAGTTCAGCTCACGTTGAATGGCGGGAAAGACAAAAGTTTTGCGTTCACAATTTTGTGCAGTGCATTTCTGCCCAGAGTAGGCATGAACAAAGCTGCGTGTTTCCGCCGGTTTCGAACCGGGGCCCTTTCAGCGTGTTAAGCGAGCGTGATAACCACTACACTCACGGAAACTGCTACAGCCGTCAAGAAGGTCGAGGTGCAGTTCCCCGGCGGGAGAGTTCAGTTCTCTACCAGCTGCTGATTATTCACCAAGAAAGGCAAAAGTAATAGAAGCGGCATGGAGGGCGCCCATCTGCCGGGTGAGGATGGCGTTAACTTACCTAATAACAAGAGGACTTTGACAAAGCGTCTGGCGAAGTTGTAAGCCCATGTCTGTATTAACAAGTTGTGCTTTACGGGTACACTCTAATATACATTGTGTGGTTGTCTGAAAGTTGGAGGCGATGCGGTTTGACTTTAGCAGCTGAGGCGAGAGAGCAAGAGGAGTGTTTCTGCCCAGTTTCGAACTGGGGACCTTTGGCGTGTGAAGTGAGCGTGATAACCACTACACTACAGAAGCGGACTGGCTGCAAAGGCCTCACACTAGTGCGCCTTTCTTTTTTTAAGTGCAGCGCTAGTGGGATCAATCATCCATCGCGGGTGGTAGACAGTCTCTCAGGATATTGCTGTGACAGACCCGTGTTTTGCGCTTCCTGTTGGGTTACTGATTACATAGTCTGTGTTGCTACGTGTTTGCCGTCTTTCAGTTTTACACTGTAACAGCAATGAGCAAACATCTGGAGGCCAATGGAAGCGGAAGCAATACGGCTCAAAAGTTAGGAGTCCTCTTCAGTTTTTGAAACTTTGGCACTAAAGAAATGTACTGAGGGACATCAAACGAACTGGGATGTAGAGCTTCTCTTTGGGAGTCAGCTGGCCTTAACATGGCATCCTTGTCTGCGTCTACTTGCAGCCTTCGGACGTGCCTGTCGGGCCTGTGCTTTTCTTGGGCCCCGTTTAGAGGCGTGCCGAGCTTCGTTTCCATTCGGACCTCTCAAAGAAGCAGTGGGAAAAAAGGGTGATATCGAGGAAAGGTGGCGACCGTTGGCCCATGGGCTTCCTGCGGCGTCGGAAGCACTTCGGCGATTCTCGCCAAATGGCGGAGAGGGCCCTCCACCAGTCCTCGTTAGTATAGTGGACAGTATCTCCGCCTGTCCAGCGGAAGACCGGGGTTCGATTCCCGGCGGGGAGAGTTCTCTTTTCGCCATAATTCATTTTAACCTCATACTGTAGTCATTATTTCCGCTGACTGAGCCGTCTCATATACTGAACAAAATTCTAAGCGCCAACACCTTTGTTTTGCCCCTTTCATCATGAGCTGAGCGCAAAGATCTAAGACTTTCTCTCGTTACACAAAAAAGGCCCATTTCTCTCAAACATTGTTCACAAATCTGTCAAAATCTGTGTTAGTGAGCACTCCTCCTTTGCCGAGATAGTCCATCCACCTCACAGGTGTGGCATCTCAACACTGCGGTTGTGAGGCGGTTGGCTGTACTGCCAAATTCTCTGAAATGCCCTTGGAGACAGCTCATGGTAGAAATGAACATTCAATTCACGGGCAACAGCTCTGGTGGACATTCCTGCAGTCAGCATGCCAATTGGGCGCTCCCGCAAAAATGTGCGACACCTGTGGCATGGATTCGATTGTGATGGGACTGCACATTTTCGAGTGGCCTTTTATTGTGGCCTGCCTAGGGCACACCTGTGCAATACCGTGCTGTCCTGATCAGCATCTTGATATGCCACACCTGTGAGGTGGATGGATTATGTCGGCAAAGGAGAAATGCTCACAAGCGTAGATTTTGACAGATTTCTGAGCGATATTTGTGAGAAATAGACCTTCTCGCGAACATAGAAAGTCTTCCATCTTTGAGTTCAGCTCACGTTGAATGGCGGGAAAGACAAAAGTTTTGCGTTCACAATTTTGTGCAGTGCATTTCTGCCCAGAGTAGGCATGAACAAAGCTGCGTGTTTCCGCCCGGTTTCGAACCGGGGCCCTTTCGCGTGTTAGGCGAGCGTGATAACCACTACACTCACGGAAACTGCTACAGCCGTCAAGAAGGTCGAGGTGCAGTTCCCGGCGGGAGAGTTCAGTTCTCTACCAGCTGCTGATTATTCACCAAGAAAGGCAAAAGTAATAGAAGCGGCATGGAGGGCGCCCATCTGCCGGGTGAGGATGGCGTTAACTTACCTAATAACAAGAGGACTTTGACAAAGCGTGCGGCGAAGTTGTAAGCCCATGTCTGTATTAACAAGTTGTGCTTCACGGGTACACTCTAATATACATTGTGTGGTTGTCTGAAAGTTGGGGCGATGCGGTTTGACTTTAGCAGCTGGTGAGAGAGCAAAGAGGAGTGTTTCTGCCCAGTTTGAACTGGGGACCTTTCGGCGTGTGAAGTGACGTGATAACCACTACACTACAGAAGCGGACTGGCTGCAAAAGGCCTCACACTAGTGCGCCTTTCTTTTTTTAAGTGCAGCGCTAGTGGGATCAATCATCCATCGCGGGTGGTAGACAGTCTCTCAGGATATTGCTGTGACAGACCCGTGTTTTCGCGCTTCCTGTTCGGGTTACTGATTACATAGTCTGTGTTGCTACGTGTTTGCCGTCTTTCAGTTTTACACTGTAACAGCAATGAGCAAACATCTGGAGGCCAATGGAGGCGGAAGCAATACGGCTCAAAAGTTAGGAGTCCTCTTCAGTTTTTGAAACTTTGGCACTAAAGAAATGTACTGAGGGACATCAAACGAACTGGGATGTAGAGCTTCTCTTTGGGAGTCAGCTGGCGCAACATGGCATCCTTGTCTGCGTCTACTTGCAGCCTTCGGACGTGCCTGTCGGGCCTGTGCTTTTCTTGGGCCCCGTTTAGAGGCGTGCCGAGCTTCGTTTCCATTCGGACCTCTCAAAGAAGCAGTGGGAAAAAAGGGTGATATCGAGGAAAGGTGGCGGCCGTTGGCCCATGGGCTTCCTGCGGCGTCCGGAAGCATTTCGGCGATTCTCGCCAAATGGCGGAGAGGGCCCTCCACCAGTCCTCGTTAGTATAGTGGACAGTATCTCCGCCTGTCACGCGGAAGACCGAGGTTCGATTCCCGGCGGGGAGAGTTCTCTTTTCGCCATAATTCATTTTAACCTCATACTGTAGTCATTATTTCCGCTGACTGAGCCGTCTCATATACTGAACAAAATTCTAAGCGCTAACACCTTTGTTTTGCCCCTTTCATCATGAGGCTGAGCACAAAGATCTAAGACTTTCTCTACGTACACAAAAAGGCCCATTTCTCTCAAACATTGTTCACAAATCTGTCAAAATCTGTGTTAGTGAGCACTCCTCCTTTGCGAGATAGTCCATCCACCTCACAGGTGTGGCATCTCAACACTCGCGGTTGTGAGGCGGTTGGCTGTACTGCCAAATTCTCTGAAATGCCCTTGGAGACAGCTCATGGTAGAAATGAACATTCAATTCACGGGCAACAGCTCTGGTGGACATTCCTGCAGTCAGCATGCCAATTGGGCGGCTCCGCAAAAATGTGCGACACCTGTGGCATCGTTGATTGTGATGGGACTGCACATTTTCGAGTGGCCTTTTATTGTGGCCTGCCTAGGGCACACCTGTGCAATACCGTGCTGTCCTGATCAGCATCTTGATATGCCACACCTGTGAGGTGGATGGATTATGTCGGCAAAGGAGAAATGCTCACAAGCGTAGATTTTGACAGATTTCTGAGCGATATTTGTGAGAAATAGACCTTCTGCGAACATGAGAAAGTCTTCCATCTTTGAGTTCAGCTCACGTTGAATGGCGGGAAAGACAAAAGTTTTGCGTTCACAATTTTGTGCAGTGCATTTCTGCCCAGAGTAGGCATGAACAAAGCTGCGTGTTTCCGCCGGTTTGAACCGGGGCCCTTTCAGCGTGTTAAGCGAGCGTGATAACCACTACACTCACGGAAACTGCTACAGCCGTCAAGAAGGTCGAGGTGCAGTTCCCCGGCGGGAGAGTTCAGTTCTCTACCAGCTGCTGATTATTCACCAAGAAAGGCAAAAGTAATAGAAGCGGCATGGAGGGCGCCCATCTGCCGGGTGAGGATGGCGTTAACTTACCTAATAACAAGAGGACTTTGACAAAGCGTCTGGCGAAGTTGTAAGCCCATGTCTGTATTAACAAGTTGTGCTTTACGGGTACACTCTAATATACATTGTGTGGTTGTCTGAAAGTTGAGGCGATGCGGTTTGACTTTAGCGCTGGCGAGAGAGCAAGAGGAGTGTTTCTGCCCAGTTTCGAACTGGGGACCTTTCGGCGTGTGAAGCGAGCGTGATAACCACTACACTACAGAAGCGGACTGGCTGCAAAGGCCTCACACTAGTGCGCCTTTCTTTTTTTTAAGTGCAGCGCTAGTGGGATCAATCATCCATCGCGGGTGGTAGACAGTCTCTCAGGATATTGCTGTGACAGACCCGTGTTTTGGCGCTTCCTGTTCGGGTTACTGATTACATAGTCTGTGTTGCTTACGTGTTTGCCGTCTTTCAGTTTTACACTGTAACAGCAATGAGCAAACATCTGGAGGCCAATGGAGGCGGAAGCAATACGGCTCAAAAGTTAGGAGTCCTCTTCAGTTTTTGAAACTTTGGCACTAAAGAAATGTACTGAGGGACATCAAGCGAACTGGGATGTAGAGCTTCTCTTTGGGAGTCAGCTGGCGCTAACATGGCATCCTTGTCTGCGTCTACTTGCAGCCTTCGGGCGTGCCTGTCGGGCCTGTGCTTTTCTTGGGCCCCGTTTAGAGGCGTGCCGAGCTTCGTTTCCATTCGGGCCTCTCAAAGAAGCAGTGGGAAAAAAAGGGTGATATCGAGGAAAGGTGGCGGCCGTTGGCCCATGGGCTTCCTGCGGCGTCCGGAAGCACTTCGGCGATTCTCTACGCAAATGGCGGAGAGGGCCCTCCACCAGTCCTCGTTAGTATAGTGGACGAGTATCTCCGCCTGTCGCAGCGGAAGACCGGGGTTCGATTCCCGGCGGGGAGAGTTCTCTTTTCGCCATAATTCATTTTAACCTCATACTGTAGTCATTATTTCCGCTGACTGAGCGTCTCATATACTGAACAAAATTCTAAGCGCCAACACCTTTGTTTTGCCCCTTTCATCATGAGCTGAGCGCAAAGATCTAAGACTTTCTCATTACACAAAAAAGGCCCATTTCTCTCAAACATTGTTCACAAATCTGTCAAAATCTGTGTTAGTGAGCACTCCTCCTTTGCCGAGATAGTCCATCCACCTCACAGGTGTGGCATCTCAACACTGCGGTTGTGAGGCGGTTGGCTGTACTGCCAAATTCTCTGAAATGCCCTTGGAGACAGCTCATGGTAGAAATGAACATTCAATTCACGGGCAACAGCTCTGGTGGACATTCCTGCAGTCAGCATGCCAATTGGGCGCTCCCGCAAAATGTGCGACACCTGTGGCATCGTTGATTGTGATGGGACTGCACATTTTCGAGTGGCCTTTTATTGTGGCCTGCCTAGGGCACACCTGTGCAATACCGTGCTGTCCTGATCAGCATCTTGATATGCCACACCTGTGAGGTGGATGGATTATGTCGGCAAAGGAGAAATGCTCACAAGCGTAGATTTTGACAGATTTCTGAGCGATATTTGTGAGAAATAGACCTTCTGCGAACATAGAGAAAGTCTTCCATCTTTGAGTTCAGCTCACGTTGAATGGCGGGAAAGACAAAAGTTTTGCGTTCACAATTTTGTGCAGTGCATTTCTGCCCAGAGTAGGCATGAACAAAGCTGCGTGTTTCCGCCCGGTTTCGAACCGGGGCCCTTTCGCGTGTTAGGCGAACGTGATAACCACTACACTACGGAAACTGCTACAGCCGTCAAGAAGGTCGGGGTGCAGTTCCCCGACGGGAGAGTTCAGTTCTCTACCAGCTGCTGATTATTCACCAAGAAAGGCAAAAGTAATAGAGCGGCATGGAGGACGCCCATCTGCCGGGTGAGGATGGCGTTAACTTACCTAATAACAAGAGGACTTTGACAAAGCGTACGAGCGAAGTTGTAAGCCCATGTCTGTATTAACAAGTTGTGCTTTACGGGTACACTCTAATATACATTGTGTGGTTGTCTGAAAGTTGGGGCGATGCGGTTTGACTTTAGCAGCTGGCGAGAGAGCAAGAGGAGTGTTTCTGCCCAGTTTCGAACTGGGGACCTTTCAGCGTGTGAAGTGAGCGTGATAACCACTACACTACAGAAGCGGACTGGCTGCAAAAGGCCTCACACTAGTGCGCCTTTCTTTTTTTAAGTGCAGCGCTAGTGGGATCAATCATCCATCGCGGGTGGTAGACAGTCTCTCAGGATATTGCTGTGACAGACCCGTGTTTTGCGCTTCCTGTTGGGTTACTGATTACATAGTCTGTGTTGCTTACGTGTTTGCCGTCTTTCAGTTTTACACTGTAACAGCAATGAGCAAACATCTGGAGGCCAATGGAGGCGGAAGCAATACGGCTCAAAAGTTAGGAGTCCTCTTCAGTTTTTGAAACTTTGGCACTAAAGAAATGTACTGAGGGACATCAAGCGAACTGGGATGTAGAGCTTCTCTTTGGGAGTCAGCTGGCGCTAACATGGCATCCTTGTCTGCGTCTACTTGCAGCCTTCGGGCGTGCCTGTCGGGCCTGTGCTTTTCTTGGGCCCCGTTTAGAGGCGTGCCGAGCTTCGTTTCCATTCGGGCCTCTCAAAGAAGCAGTGGGAAAAAAAGGGTGATATCGAGGAAAGGTGGCGGCCGTTGGCCCATGGGCTTCCTGCGGCGTCGGAAGCACTTCGGCGATTCTCGCTAAATGGCGGAGAGGGCCCTCCACCAGTCCTCGTTAGTATAGTGGACAGTATCTCCGCCTGTCGCGCGGAAGACCGGGGTTCGATTCCCGGCGGGGAGAGTTCTCTTTTCGCCATAATTCATTTTAACCTCATACTGTAGTCATTATTTCCGCTGACTGAGCCGTCTCATATACTGAACAAAATTCTAAGCGCTAACACCTTTGTTTTGCCCCTTTCATCATGAGCTGAGCGCAAAGATCTAAGACTTTCTCATGTACACAAAAAGGCCCATTTCTCTCAAACATTGTTCACAAATCTGTCAAAATCTGTGTTAGTGAGCACTCCTCCTTTGCCGAGATAGTCCATCCACCTCACAGGTGTGGCATCTCAACACTCGCGGTTGTGAGGCGGTTGGCTGTACTGCCAAATTCTCTGAAATGCCCTTGGAGACAGCTCATGGTAGAGAAATGAACATTCAATTCACGGGCAACAGCTCTGGTGGACATTCCTGCAGTCAGCATGCCAATTGGGCGCTCCGCAAAAATGTGCGACACCTGTGGCATCGTTCGATTAGTGATGGGACTGCACATTTTCGAGTGGCCTTTATTGTGGCCTGCCTAGGGCACACCTGTGCAATACCGTGCTGTCCTGATCAGCATCTTGATATGCCACACCTGTGAGGTGGATGGATTATGTCGGCAAAGGAGAAATGCTCACAAGCGTGGATTTTGACAGATTTCTGAGCGATATTTGTGAGAAATAGACCTTCTGCGAACATAGAGAAAGTCTTCCATCTTTGAGTTCAGCTCACGTTGAATGGCGGGAAAGACAAAAGTTTTGCGTTCACAATTTTGTGCAGTGCATTTCTGCCCAGAGTAGGCATGAACAAAGCTGCGTGTTTCCGCCCGGTTTCGAACCGGGGCCCTTTCGCGTGTTAGGCGAACGTGATAACCACTACACTACGGAAACTGCTACAGCCGTCAAGAAGGTCGGGGTGCAGTTCCCCGACGGGAGAGTTCAGTTCTCTACCAGCTGCTGATTATTCACCAAGAAAGGCAAAAGTAATAGAAGCGGCATGGAGGGCGCCCATCTGCCGGGTGAGGATGGCGTTAACTTACCTAATAACAAGAGGACTTTGACAAAGCGTCTGGCGAAGTTGTAAGCCCATGTCTGTATTAACAAGTTGTGCTTTACGGGTACACTCTAATATACATTGTGTGGTTGTCTGAAAGTTGGGGCGAATGCGGTTTGACTTTAGCGCTGAGGCGAGAGAGCAAGAGGAGTGTTTCTGCCCAGTTTCGAACTGGGGACCTTTCGGCGTGTGAGGTGAGCGTGATAACCACTACACTACAGAAGCGGACGGCTGCAAAAGGCCTCACACTAGTGCGCCTTTCTTTTTTTTAAGTGCAGCGCTAGTGGGATCAATCATCCATCGCGGGTGGTAGACAGTCTCTCAGGATATTGCTGTGACAGACCCGTGTTTTCGCGCTTCCTGTTCGGGTTACTGATTACATAGTCTGTGTTGCTACGTGTTTGCCGTCTTTCAGTTTTACACTGTAACAGCAATGAGCAAACATCTGGAGGCCAATGGAAGCGGAAGCAATACGCTCAAAAGTTAGGAGTCCTCTTCAGTTTTTCGAAACTTTGGCACTAAAGAAATGTACTGAGGGACATCAAACGAACTGGGATGTAGAGCTTCTCTTTGGGAGTCAGCTGACGCAACATGGCATCCTTGTCTGCGTCTACTTGCAGCCTTCGGGCGTGCCTGTCGGGCCTGTGCTTTTCTTGGGCCCCGTTTAGAGGCGTGCCGAGCTTCGTTTCCATTCGGGCCTCTCAAAGAAGCAGTGGGAAAAAAAGGGTGATATCGAGGAAAGGTGGCGGCCGTTGGCCCATGGGCTTCCTGCGGCGTCGGAAGCACTTCGGCGATTCTCTGCAAATGGCGGAGAGGGCCCTCCACCAGTCCTCGTTAGTATAGTGGACAGTATCTCCGCCTGTCACGCGGAAGACCGGGGTTCGATTCCCCGACGGGGAGAGTTCTCTTTTCCGCCATAATTCATTTTAACCTCATACTGTAGTCATTATTTCCGCTGACTGAGCCGTCTCATATACTGAACAAAATTCTAAACGCAACACCTTTGTTTTTGGCCCCTTTCATCATGAGCTGAGCATAAAGATCTAAGACTTTCTCTACGTACACAAAAAAGGCCCATTTCTCTCAAACATTGTTCACAAATCTGTCAAAATCTGTGTTAGTGAGCACTCCTCCTTTGCCGAGATAGTCCATCCACCTCACAGGTGTGGCATCTCAACACTGCGGTTGTGAGGCCGGTTGGCTGTACTGCCAAATTCTCTGAAATGCCCTTGGAGACAGCTCATGGTGAGAAATGAACATTCAATTCACGGGCAACAGCTCTGGTGGACATTCCTGCAGTCAGCATGCCAATTGGGCGCTCCGCAAAAATGTGCGACACCTGTGGCATCGTTGATTGTGATGGGACTGCACATTTTCGAGTGGCCTTTTATTGTGGCCTGCCTAGGGCACACCTGTGCAATACCGTGCTGTCCTGATCAGCATCTTGATATGCCACACCTGTGAGGTGGATGGATTATGTCGGCAAAGGAGAAATGCTCACAAGCGTAGATTTTGACAGATTTCTGAGCGATATTTGTGAGAAATAGACCTTCTGCGAACATGAGAAAGTCTTCCATCTTTGAGTTCAGCTCACGTTGAATGGCGGGAAAGACAAAAGTTTTGCGTTCACAATTTTGTGCAGTGCATTTCTGCCCAGAGTAGGCATGAACAAAGCTGCGTGTTTCCGCCCGGTTTCGAACCGGGGCCCTTTCGCGTGTTAGGCGAACGTGATAACCACTACACTACGGAAACTGCTACAGCCGTCAAGAAGGTCGGGGTGCAGTTCCCCGACCGGAGAGTTCAGTTCTCTACCAGCTGCTGATTATTCACCAAGAAAGGCAAAAGTAATAGAGCGGCATGGAGGACGCCCATCTGCCCGGGTGAGGATGGCGTTAACTTACCTAATAACAAGAGGACTTTGACAAAGCGTACGAGCGAAGTTGTAAGCCCATGTCTGTATTAACAAGTTGTGCTTTACGGGTACACTCTAATATACATTGTGTGGTTGTCTGAAAGTTGGGGCGAGTACGGTTTGACTTTAACGCTGAGGCGAGAGAGCAAAGAGGAGTGTTTCTGCCCAGTTTCGAACTGGGGACCTTTCGCGTGTGAGGCGAACGTGATAACCACTACACTACAGAAGCGGACTGGCTGCAAAGGCCTCACACTAGTGCGCCTTTCTTTTTTTAAGTGCAGCGCTAGTGGGATCAATCATCCATCGCGGGTGGTAGACAGTCTCTCAGGATATTGCTGTGACAGACCCGTGTTTTCGAGCTTCCTGTTCGGGTTACTGATTACATAGTCTGTGTTGCTACGTGTTTGCCGTCTTTCAGTTTTACACTGTAACAGCAATGAGCAAACATCTGGAGGCCAATGGAGAGCGGAAGCAATACGCTCAAAAGTTAGGAGTCCTCTTCAGTTTTTCGAAACTTTGGCACTAAAGAAATGTACTGAGGGACATCAAACGAACTGGGATGTAGAGCTTCTCTTTGGGAGTCAGCTGACGCAACATGGCATCCTTGTCTGCGTCTACTTGCAGCCTTCGGACGTGCCTGTCGGGCCTGTGCTTTTTCTTGGGCCCCCGTTTAGAGACGTGCCGAGCTCGTTTCCATTCGGGCCTCTCAAAGAAGCAGTGGGAAAAAAGGGTGATATCGAGGAAAGGTGACGGCCGTTGGCCCATGGGCTTCCTGCGCGTCGGAAGCACTCGGCGATTCTCTCGCAAATGGCCGGAGAGGGCCCTCCACCAGTCCTCGTTAGTATAGTGGACAGTATCTCCGCCTGTCACGCGGAAGACCGGGGTTCGATTCCCCGACGGGGAGAGTTCTCTTTTCCGCCATAATTCATTTTAACCTCATACTGTAGTCATTATTTCCGCTGACTGAGCCGTCTCATATACTGAACAAAATTCTAAACGCAACACCTTTGTTTTTGGCCCCTTTCATCATGAGCTGAACGCAAAGATCTAAGACTTTCTCTACGTACACAAAAAAGGCCCATTTCTCTCAAACATTGTTCACAAATCTGTCAAAATCTGTGTTAGTGAGCACTCCTCCTTTGCCGAGATAGTCCATCCACCTCACAGGTGTGGCATCTCAACACTGCGGTTGTGAGGCCGGTTGGCTGTACTGCCAAATTCTCTGAAATGCCCTTGGAGACAGCTCATGGTAGAGAAATGAACATTCAATTCACGGGCAACAGCTCTGGTGGACATTCCTGCAGTCAGCATGCCAATTGGACGCTCCGCAAAAAATGTGCGACACCTGTGGCATCGTTCGATGTGATGGGACTGCACATTTTCGAAGTGGCCTTTTATTGTGGCCTCGCCTAGGGCACACCTGTGCAATACCGTGCTGTCCTGATCAGCATCTTGATATGCCACACCTGTGAGGTGGATGGATTATGTCGGCAAAGGAGAAATGCTCACAAACGTAGATTTTGACAGATTTCTGAACGATATTTGTGAGAAATAGACCTTCTGCGAACATAGAGAAAGTCTTCCATCTTTGAGTTCAGCTCACGTTGAATGGCGGGAAAGACAAAAGTTTTGCGTTCACAATTTTGTGCAGTGCATTTCTGCCCAGAGTAGGCATGAACAAAGCTGCGTGTTTCCGCCCGGTTTCGAACCGGGGCCCTTTCGCGTGTTAGGCGAACGTGATAACCACTACACTACGGAAACTGCTACAGCCGTCAAGAAGGTCGGGGCGCAGTTCCCCGACGGGAGAGTTCAGTTCTCTACCAGCTGCTGATTATTCACCAAGAAAGGCAAAAGTAATAGAGCGGCATGGAGGACGCCCATCTGCCCGGGTGAGGATGGCGTTAACTTACCTAATAACAAGAGGACTTTGACAAAGCTGCACGAGCAAGTTGTAAGCCCATGTCTGTATTAACAAGTTGTGCTTTACGGGTACACTCTAATATACATTGTGTGGTTGTCTGAAAGTTGGGGCGAGTACGGTTTGACTTTAACGCTGAGGCGAGAGAGCAAAGAGGAGTGTTTCTGCCCAGTTTCGAACTGGGGACCTTTCGCGTGTGAGGCTTAACGTGATAACCACTACACTACAGAAACGGATCGGCTGCAAAAGGCCTCACACTAGTGCGCCTTTCTTTTTTTAAGTGCAGCTTAGTGGGATCAATCATCCATCGCTGGTGGTAGACAGTCTCTCAGGATATTGCTGTGACAGACCCGTGTTTTCGCTTCCTGTTCGGGTTACTGATTACATAGTCTGTGTTGCTACGTGTTTGCCGTCTTTCAGTTTTACACTGTAACAGCAATGAGCAAACATCTGGAGGCCAATGGAGAGCGGAAGCAATACGCTCAAAAGTTAGGAGTCCTCTTCAGTTTTTCGAAACTTTGGCACTAAAGAAATGTACTGAGGGACATCAAACGAACTGGGATGTAGAGCTTCTCTTTGGGAGTCAGCTGACGCAACATGGCATCCTTGTCTGCGTCTACTTGCAGCCTTCGGACGTGCCTGTCGGGCCTGTGCTTTTTCTTGGGCCCCCGTTTAGAGACGTGCCGAGCTCGTTTCCATTCGGGCCTCTCAAAGAAGCAGTGGGAAAAAAGGGTGATATCGAGGAAAGGTGACGGCCGTTGGCCCATGGGCTTCCTGCGCGCCGGAAGCACTCGGCGATTCTCTCGCAAATGGCCGGAGAGGGCCCTCCACCAGTCCTCGTTAGTATAGTGGACAGTATCTCCGCCTGTCACGCGGAAGACCGGGGTTCGATTCCCCGACGGGGAGAGTTCTCTTTTCCGCCATAATTCATTTTAACCTCATACTGTAGTCATTATTTCCGCTGACTGAGCCGTCTCATATACTGAACAAAATTCTAAACGCAACACCTTTGTTTTTGGCCCCTTTCATCATGAGCTGAACGCAAAGATCTAAGACTTTCTCTACGTACACAAAAAAGGCCCATTTCTCTCAAACATTGTTCACAAATCTGTCAAAATCTGTGTTAGTGAGCACTCCTCCTTTGCCGAGATAGTCCATCCACCTCACAGGTGTGGCATCTCAACACTGCGGTTGTGAGGCCGGGTTGGCTGTACTCGCCAAATTCTCTGAAATGCCCTTGGAGACAGCTCATGGTAGAGAAATGAACATTCAATTCACGGGCAACAGCTCTGGTGGACATTCCTGCAGTCAGCATGCCAATTGGACGCTCCCGCAAAAATGTGCGACACCTGTGGCATCGTTCGGTGTGATGGGACTGCACATTTTCGAGTGGCCTTTTATTGTGGCTCGCCTAGGGCACACCTGTGCAATACCCGTGCTGTCCTGATCAGCATCTTGATATGCCACACCTGTGAGGTGGATGGATTATGTCGGCAAAGGAGAAATGCTCACAAACGTAGATTTTGACAGATTTCTGAACGATATTTGTGAGAAATAGACCTTCTGCGAACATAGAGAAAGTCTTCCATCTTTGAGTTCAGCTCACGCTGAATGGCGGAAAGACAAAAGTTTTATGCTCACAATTTTGTGCAGTGCATTTCTGCCCAGAGTAGGCATGAACAAAGCTGCGTGTTTCCACCGGTTTCGAACCGGGGCCCTTTCGCGTGTTAGGCGAACGTGATAACCACTACACTACGGAAACTGCTACAGCCGCCAAGAAGGTCGGGGTGCAGTTCCCCGACGGGAGAGTTCAGTTCTCTACCAGCTGCTGATTATTCACCAAGAAAGGCAAAAGTAATAGAGCTGGCATGGAGGACGTCCATCTGCCCGGGTGAGGATGGCGTTAACTTACCTAATAACAAGAGGACTTTGACAAAGCCGCACGAGCGAGTTGTAAGCCCATGTCTGTATTAACAAGTTGTGCTTTACGGGTACACTCTAATATACATTGTGTGGTTGTCTGAAAGTTGGGGCGAGTACGGTTTGACTTTAACGCTGAGGCGAGAGAGCAAAGAGGAGTGTTTCTGCCCAGTTTCGAACTGGGGACCTTTCGCTGTGAGGCTTAACGTGATAACCACTACACTACAGAAACGGATCGGCTGCAAAGGCCTCACACTAGTGCGCCTTTCTTTTTTAAGTGCAGCCTAGTGGGATCAATCATCCATCGCTGGTGGTAGACAGTCTCTCAGGATATTGCTGTGACAGACCCGTGTTTTCGCTTCCTGTTCGGGTTACTGATTACATAGTCTGTGTTGCTACGCGGTTTGCCGCCTTTCAGTTTTACACTGTAACAGCAATGAGCAAACATCTGGAGGCCAATGGAGAGCGGAAGCAATACGCTCAAAAGTTAGGAGTCCTCTTCAGTTTTTCGAAACTTTGGCACTAAAGAAATGTACTGAGGGACATCAAACGAACTGGGATGTAGAGCTTCTCTTTGGGAGTCAGCTGACGCTAACATGGCATCCTTGTCTCGCGCTCTACTTGCAGCCTTCGGACGTGCCTGTCGGGCCTGTGCTTTTTCTTGGGCCCCCGCTTAGAGACGCGCCGAGCTCGCTTCCATTCGGCCTCTCAAAGAAGCAGTGGGAAAAAGGGTGATATCGAGGAAAGGTGACGGCCGCTGGCCCATGGGCTTCCTGCGCTGCCGGAAGCACTCGGCGATTCTCTCGCAAATGGCCGGAGAGGGCCCTCCACCAGTCCTCGTTAGTATAGTGGACAGTATCTCCGCCTCGTCACGCTGGAAGACCGGGGTTCGATTCCCCGACGGGGAGAGTTCTCTTTTCCGCCATAATTCATTTTAACCTCATACTGTAGTCATTATTTCCGCTGACTGAGCCGTCTCATATACTGAACAAAATTCTAAACGCAACACCTTTGTTTTTGGCCCCTTTCATCATGAGCTGAACGCAAAGATCTAAGACTTTCTCTACGTACACAAAAAAGGCCCATTTCTCTCAAACATTGTTCACAAATCTGTCAAAATCTGTGTTAGTGAGCACTCCTCCTTTGCCGAGATAGTCCATCCACCTCACAGGTGTGGCATCTCAACACTGCGGTTGTGAGGCCGGTTGGCTGTACTGCCAAATTCTCTGAAATGCCCTTGGAGACAGCTCATGGTAGAGAAATGAACATTCAATTCACGGGCAACAGCTCTGGTGGACATTCCTGCAGTCAGCATGCCAATTGGACGCCCCGCGAAAATGTGCGACACCTGTGGCATCGCTCGCGTGATGGGACTGCACATTTTCGAAGTGGCCTTTATTGTGGCTCGCCTAGGGCACACCTGTGCAATACCCGTGCTGTCCTGATCAGCATCTTGATATGCCACACCTGTGAGGTGGATGGATTATGTCGGCAAAGGAGAAATGCTCACAAACGTAGATTTTGACAGATTTCTGAACGATATTTGTGAGAAATAGACCTTCTGCGAACATAGAGAAAGTCTTCCATCTTTGAGTTCAGCTCACGTTGAATGGCTGGAAAGACAAAAGTTTTATGCTCACAATTTTGTGCAGTGCATTTCTGCCCAGAGTAGGCATGAACAAAGCCGCAGTGTCTCACCGGTTTCGAACCGGGCCCTTTCGCTGTTAGGCTTAACGTGATAACCACTACACTACGGAAACTGCTACAGCCGTCAAGAAGGTCGGGGTGCAGTTCCCCGACGGGAGAGTTCAGTTCTCTACCAGCTGCTGATTATTCACCAAGAAAGGCAAAAGTAATAGAGCGGCATGGAGGACGCCCATCTGCCCGGGTGAGGATGGCGTTAACTTACCTAATAACAAGAGGACTTTGACAAAGCTGCACGAGCCGAGTTGTAAGCCCATGTCTGTATTAACAAGTTGTGCTTTACGGGTACACTCTAATATACATTGTGTGGTTGTCTGAAAGTTGGGGCGAAGTACGGTTTGACTTTAACGCTGAGGCGAGAGAGCAAAGAGGAGTGTTTCTGCCCAGTTTCGAACTGGGGACCTTTCGCGGTGAGGCTTAACGTGATAACCACTACACTACAGAAACGGACGGCTGCAAAAGGCCTCACACTAGTGCGCCTTCTTTTTTAAGTGCAGCGCTAGTGGGATCAATCATCCATCGCTGGTGGTAGACAGTCTCTCAGGATATTGCTGTGACAGACCCGTGTTTTCGCTTCCTGTTCGGGTTACTGATTACATAGTCTGTGTTGCTACGTGTTTGCCGCCTTTCAGTTTTACACTGTAACAGCAATGAGCAAACATCTGGAGGCCAATGGAGAGCGGAAGCAATACGCTCAAAAGTTAGGAGTCCTCTTCAGTTTTTCGAAACTTTGGCACTAAAGAAATGTACTGAGGGACATCAAACGAACTGGGATGTAGAGCTTCTCTTTGGGAGTCAGCTGACGCTAACATGGCATCCTTGTTCTGCGCCTACTTGCAGCCTTCGGACGTGCCTGTCGGGCCTGTGCTTTTCTTGGGCCCCCGCTTAGAGACGCGCCGAGCTCGCTTCCATTCGGCCTCTCAAAGAAGCAGTGGGAAAAAGGGTGATATCGAGGAAAGGTGACGGCCGCTGGCTCCATGGGCTTCCTGCGCTGCCGGAAGCACTCGGCGATTCTCTCGCGAAATGGCCGGAGAGGGCCCTCCACCAGTCCTCGTTAGTATAGTGGACAGTATCTCCGCCTCGTCACGCTGGAAGACCGGGTTCGATTCTCGACGGGAGAGTTCTCTTTCCGCCATAATTCATTTTAACCTCATACTGTAGTCATTATTTCCGCTGACTGAGCCGTCTCATATACTGAACAAAATTCTAAACGCAACACCTTTGTTTTGCCCCTTTCATCATGAGCTGAACGCAAAGATCTAAGACTTTCTACGCATTACAAAAGGCCCATTTCTCTCAAACATTGTTCACAAATCTGTCAAAATCTGTGTTAGTGAGCACTCCTCCTTTGCCGAGATAGTCCATCCACCTCACAGGTGTGGCATCTCAACACTGCGGTTGTGAGGCCGGGTTGGCTGTACTGCCAAATTCTCTGAAATGCCCTTGGAGACAGCTCATGGTAGAGAAATGAACATTCAATTCACGGGCAACAGCTCTGGTGGACATTCCTGCAGTCAGCATGCCAATTGGACGCCCCGCAGAAAATGTGCGACACCTGTGGCATCGCTCGTGTGATGGGACTGCACATTTTCGAGTGGCCTTTATTGTGGCTCGCCTAGGGCACACCTGTGCAATACCCGTGCTGTCCTGATCAGCATCTTGATATGCCACACCTGTGAGGTGGATGGATTATGTCGGCAAAGGAGAAATGCTCACAAACGTAGATTTTGACAGATTTCTGAACGATATTTGTGAGAAATAGACCTTCTGCGAACATAGAGAAAGTCTTCCATCTTTGAGTTCAGCTCACGCTGAATGGCGGAAAGACAAAAGTTTTATGCTCACAATTTTGTGCAGTGCATTTCTGCCCAGAGTAGGCATGAACAAAGCTGCGTGTTTCACCGGTTTCAACCGGGCCCTTTCGCTGTTAGGCTTAACGTGATAACCACTACACTACGGAAACTGCTACAGCCAGCCAAGAAGGTCGGGTGCAGTTCCCCGACGGAGAGTTCAGTTCTCTACCAGCTGCTGATTATTCACCAAGAAAGGCAAAAGTAATAGAGCGGCATGGAGGACGTCCATCTGCCCGGTGAGGATGGCGCTAACTTACCTAATAACAAGAGGACTTTGACAAAGCTGCATGAGCTAAGTTGTAAGCCCATGTCTGTATTAACAAGTTGTGCTTTACGGGTACACTCTAATATACATTGTGTGGTTGTCTGAAAGTTGGGGCGAAGTACGGTTTGACTTTAACGCTGAGGCGAGAGAGCAAAGAGGAGTGTTTCTGCCCAGTTTCAACTGGGGACCTTTCGCAGTGAGGCTTAACGTGATAACCACTACACTACAGAAACGGACGGCTGCAAAAGGCCTCACACTAGTGCGCCTTTCTTTTTTAAGTGCAGCTTAGTGGGATCAATCATCCATCGCTGGTGGTAGACAGTCTCTCAGGATATTGCTGTGACAGACCCGTGTTTTCGCTTCCTGTTCGGGTTACTGATTACATAGTCTGTGTTGCTACGCGTTTGCCGCCTTTCAGTTTTACACTGTAACAGCAATGAGCAAACATCTGGAGGCCAATGGAGAGCGGAAGCAATACGCCAAAAGTTAGGAGTCCTCTTCAGTTTTTCAAACTTTGGCACTAAAGAAATGTACTGAGGGACATCAAACGAACTGGGATGTAGAGCTTCTTTGGGAGTCAGCTGACGCAACATGGCATCCTTGTCTCGCGCCTACTTGCAGCCTTCGGACGTGCCTGTCGGGCCTGTGCTTTTCTTGGGCCCCCGCTTAGAGACGCGTCGGAGCTCGCTTCCATTCGGGCCTCTCAAAGAAGCAGTGGGAAAAAGGGTGATATCGAGGAAAGGTGACGGCCGTTGGCCCATGGGCTTCCTGCGCTGCCGGAAGCACTCGGCGCATTCTCTCGCAAATGGCCGGAGAGGGCCCTCCACCAGTCCTCGCTAGTATAGTGGACAGTATCTCCGCCTCGTCACGCTGGAAGACCGGGTTCGATTCCCGACGGGAGAGTTCTCTTTCCGCCATAATTCATTTTAACCTCATACTGTAGTCATTATTTCCGCTGACTGAGCCGTCTCATATACTGAACAAAATTCTAAACGCAACACCTTTGTTTTTGGCCCCTTTCATCATGAGCTGAACGCAAAGATCTAAGACTTTCTCTACGTACACAAAAGGCCCATTTCTCTCAAACATTGTTCACAAATCTGTCAAAATCTGTGTTAGTGAGCACTCCTCCTTTGCCGAGATAGTCCATCCACCTCACAGGTGTGGCATCTCAACACTCGCGGTTGTGAGGCCGGGTTGGCTGTACTGCCAAATTCTCTGAAATGCCCTTGGAGACAGCTCATGGTAGAGAAATGAACATTCAATTCACGGGCAACAGCTCTGGTGGACATTCCTGCAGTCAGCATGCCAATTGACGCCCCGCGAAAAATGTGCGACACCTGTGGCATCGCTCGGTGTGATGGGACTGCACATTTTCGAAGTGGCCTTTATTGTGGCTCGCCTAGGGCACACCTGTGCAATACCCGTGCTGTCCTGATCAGCATCTTGATATGCCACACCTGTGAGGTGGATGGATTATGTCGGCAAAGGAGAAATGCTCACAAACGTAGATTTTGACAGATTTCTGAACGATATTTGTGAGAAATAGACCTTCTGCGAACATAGAGAAAGTCTTCCATCTTTGAGTTCAGCTCACGTTGAATGGCGGGAAAGACAAAAGTTTTATGCTCACAATTTTGTGCAGTGCATTTCTGCCCAGAGTAGGCATGAACAAAGCTGCGTGTTTCCACCGGTTTCGAACCGGGCCCTTTCGCTGTTAGGCTTAACGTGATAACCACTACACTACGGAAACTGCTACAGCCGTCAAGAAGGTCGGGCGCAGTTCCCCGACGGAGAGTTCAGTTCTCTACCAGCTGCTGATTATTCACCAAGAAAGGCAAAAGTAATAGAGCTGGCATGGAGGACTTCCATCTGCCCGGGTGAGGATGGCGCTAACTTACCTAATAACAAGAGGACTTTGACAAAGCCTACGAGCGAAGTTGTAAGCCCATGTCTGTATTAACAAGTTGTGCTTTACGGGTACACTCTAATATACATTGTGTGGTTGTCTGAAAGTTGGGGCGAAGTACGGTTTGACTTTAACGCTGAGGCGAGAGAGCAAAGAGGAGTGTTTCTGCCCAGTTTCGAACTGGGGACCTTTCGCGGTGAGGCTTAACGTGATAACCACTACACTACAGAAACGGACGGCTGCAAAAGGCCTCACACTAGTGCGCCTTCTTTTTTTAAGTGCAGCCTAGTGGGATCAATCATCCATCGCTGGTGGTAGACAGTCTCTCAGGATATTGCTGTGACAGACCCGTGTTTTCGCTTCCTGTTCGGGTTACTGATTACATAGTCTGTGTTGCTACGCGTTTGCCGCCTTTCAGTTTTACACTGTAACAGCAATGAGCAAACATCTGGAGGCCAATGGAGAGCGGAAGCAATACGCCAAAAGTTAGGAGTCCTCTTCAGTTTTTCAAACTTTGGCACTAAAGAAATGTACTGAGGGACATCAAACGAACTGGGATGTAGAGCTTCTCTTTGGGAGTCAGCTGACGCAACATGGCATCCTTGTTCGCGCTCTACTTGCAGCCTTCGGACGTGCCTGTCGGGCCTGTGCTTTTCTTGGGCCCCGCTTAGAGACGCGTCGAGCTCGCTTCCATTCGGGCCTCTCAAAGAAGCAGTGGGAAAAAGGGTGATATCGAGGAAAGGTGACGCCGCTGGCCCATGGGCTTCCTGCGCTGCCGGAAGCACTCGGCGATTCTCTCGCAAATGGCCGGAGAGGGCCCTCCACCAGTCCTCGTTAGTATAGTGGACAGTATCTCCGCCTGTCACGTGGAAGACCGGGGTTCGATTCCCCGACGGGAGAGTTCTCTTTTCCGCCATAATTCATTTTAACCTCATACTGTAGTCATTATTTCCGCTGACTGAGCCGTCTCATATACTGAACAAAATTCTAAACGCAACACCTTTGTTTTTGGCCCCTTTCATCATGAGCTGAACGCAAAGATCTAAGACTTTCTCTACGCATACAAAAGGCCCATTTCTCTCAAACATTGTTCACAAATCTGTCAAAATCTGTGTTAGTGAGCACTCCTCCTTTGCCGAGATAGTCCATCCACCTCACAGGTGTGGCATCTCAACACTGCGGTTGTGAGGCCGGTTGGCTGTACTGCCAAATTCTCTGAAATGCCCTTGGAGACAGCTCATGGTAGAGAAATGAACATTCAATTCACGGGCAACAGCTCTGGTGGACATTCCTGCAGTCAGCATGCCAATTGGACGCCCCGCGAAAATGTGCGACACCTGTGGCATCGCTCGTGTGATGGGACTGCACATTTTCGAAGTGGCCTTTATTGTGGCTCGCCTAGGGCACACCTGTGCAATACCCGTGCTGTCCTGATCAGCATCTTGATATGCCACACCTGTGAGGTGGATGGATTATGTCGGCAAAGGAGAAATGCTCACAAACGTAGATTTTGACAGATTTCTGAACGATATTTGTGAGAAATAGACCTTCTGCGAACATAGAGAAAGTCTTCCATCTTTGAGTTCAGCTCACGCTGAATGGCTGGAAAGACAAAAGTTTTATGCTCACAATTTTGTGCAGTGCATTTCTGCCCAGAGTAGGCATGAACAAAGTCGCGTGTTTCCACCGGTTTCAACCGGGCCCTTTCGCGTGTTAGGCTTAACGTGATAACCACTACACTCACGGAAACTGCTACAGCCGGCCAAGAAGGTCGGGTGCAGTTCCCCGACGGAGAGTTCAGTTCTCTACCAGCTGCTGATTATTCACCAAGAAAGGCAAAAGTAATAGAGCGGCATGGAGGACGTCCATCTGCCCGGGTGAGGATGGCGTTAACTTACCTAATAACAAGAGGACTTTGACAAAGCTGCACGAGCCGAAGTTGTAAGCCCATGTCTGTATTAACAAGTTGTGCTTTACGGGTACACTCTAATATACATTGTGTGGTTGTCTGAAAGTTGGGGCGAAGTACGGTTTGACTTTAACGCTGAGGCGAGAGAGCAAAGAGGAGTGTTTCTGCCCAGTTTCGAACTGGGGACCTTTCGCGGTGAGGCTTAACGTGATAACCACTACACTACAGAAACGGACGGCTGCAAAAGGCCTCACACTAGTGCCTTCTTTTTTTTAAGTGCAGCCTAGTGGGATCAATCATCCATCGCGGGTGGTAGACAGTCTCTCAGGATATTGCTGTGACAGACCCGTGTTTTCGCGCTTCCTGTTCGGGTTACTGATTACATAGTCTGTGTTGCTACGTGTTTGCCGTCTTTCAGTTTTACACTGTAACAGCAATGAGCAAACATCTGGAGGCCAATGGAGAGCGGAAGCAATACGCTCAAAAGTTAGGAGTCCTCTTCAGTTTTTCGAAACTTTGGCACTAAAGAAATGTACTGAGGGACATCAAACGAACTGGGATGTAGAGCTTCTCTTTGGGAGTCAGCTGACGCAACATGGCATCCTTGTCTGCGTCTACTTGCAGCCTTCGGACGTGCCTGTCGGGCCTGTGCTTTTCTTGGGCCCCGCTTAGAGACGCGTGCCGAGCTCGCTTCCATTCGGGCCTCTCAAAGAAGCAGTGGGAAAAAGGGTGATATCGAGGAAAGGTGACGGCCGTTGGCCCATGGGCTTCCTGCGCGTCGGAAGCACTCTCGGCGATTCTCTCGCAAATGGCCGGAGAGGGCCCTCCACCAGTCCTCGTTAGTATAGTGGACAGTATCTCCGCCTCGTCACGCTGAAGACCGGGTTCGATTCCCCGACGGGGAGAGTTCTCTTTTCCGCCATAATTCATTTTAACCTCATACTGTAGTCATTATTTCCGCTGACTGAGCCGTCTCATATACTGAACAAAATTCTAAACGCAACACCTTTGTTTTTGGCCCCTTTCATCATGAGCTGAACGCAAAGATCTAAGACTTTCTCTACGTACACAAAAGGCCCATTTCTCTCAAACATTGTTCACAAATCTGTCAAAATCTGTGTTAGTGAGCACTCCTCCTTTGCCGAGATAGTCCATCCACCTCACAGGTGTGGCATCTCAACACTGCGGTTGTGAGGCCGGTTGGCTGTACTGCCAAATTCTCTGAAATGCCCTTGGAGACAGCTCATGGTAGAGAAATGAACATTCAATTCACGGGCAACAGCTCTGGTGGACATTCCTGCAGTCAGCATGCCAATTGGACGCTCCCGCAAAAATGTGCGACACCTGTGGCATCGTTCGGTGTGATGGGACTGCACATTTTCGAGTGGCCTTTTATTGTGGCCTGCCTAGGGCACACCTGTGCAATACCCGTGCTGTCCTGATCAGCATCTTGATATGCCACACCTGTGAGGTGGATGGATTATGTCGGCAAAGGAGAAATGCTCACAAACGTAGATTTTGACAGATTTCTGAACGATATTTGTGAGAAATAGACCTTCTGCGAACATAGAGAAAGTCTTCCATCTTTGAGTTCAGCTCACGTTGAATGGCGGAAAGACAAAAGTTTTACGCTCACAATTTTGTGCAGTGCATTTCTGCCCAGAGTAGGCATGAACAAAGCTGCGTGTTTCCACCCGGTTTCGAACCGGGGCCCTTTCGCGTGTTAGGCGAACGTGATAACCACTACACTACGGAAACTGCTACAGCCGTCAAGAAGGTCGGGGCGCAGTTCCCCGACGGGAGAGTTCAGTTCTCTACCAGCTGCTGATTATTCACCAAGAAAGGCAAAAGTAATAGAGCGGCATGGAGGACGCCCATCTGCCCGGGTGAGGATGGCGTTAACTTACCTAATAACAAGAGGACTTTGACAAAGCGTACGAGCGAAGTTGTAAGCCCATGTCTGTATTAACAAGTTGTGCTTTACGGGTACACTCTAATATACATTGTGTGGTTGTCTGAAAGTTGGGGCGAGTACGGTTTGACTTTAACGCTGAGGCGAGAGAGCAAAGAGGAGTGTTTCTGCCCAGTTTCGAACTGGGGACCTTTCGGCGGTGAGGCTTAACGTGATAACCACTACACTACAGAAACGGACGGCTGCAAAAGGCCTCACACTAGTGCGCCTTTCTTTTTTAAGTGCAGCGCTAGTGGGATCAATCATCCATCGCGGGTGGTAGACAGTCTCTCAGGATATTGCTGTGACAGACCCGTGTTTTCGCGCTTCCTGTTCGGGTTACTGATTACATAGTCTGTGTTGCTACGTGTTTGCCGTCTTTCAGTTTTACACTGTAACAGCAATGAGCAAACATCTGGAGGCCAATGGAGAGCGGAAGCAATACGCTCAAAAGTTAGGAGTCCTCTTCAGTTTTTCGAAACTTTGGCACTAAAGAAATGTACTGAGGGACATCAAACGAACTGGGATGTAGAGCTTCTCTTTGGGAGTCAGCTGACGCAACATGGCATCCTTGTCTGCGTCTACTTGCAGCCTTCGGACGTGCCTGTCGGGCCTGTGCTTTTTCTTGGGCCCCCGTTTAGAGACGTGCCGAGCTCGTTTCCATTCGGGCCTCTCAAAGAAGCAGTGGGAAAAAAGGGTGATATCGAGGAAAGGTGACGGCCGTTGGCCCATGGGCTTCCTGCGCGTCGGAAGCACTCGGCGATTCTCTCGCAAATGGCCGGAGAGGGCCCTCCACCAGTCCTCGTTAGTATAGTGGACAGTATCTCCGCCTGTCACGCTGGAAGACCGGGGTTCGATTCCCCGACGGGGAGAGTTCTCTTTTCCGCCATAATTCATTTTAACCTCATACTGTAGTCATTATTTCCGCTGACTGAGCCGTCTCATATACTGAACAAAATTCTAAACGCAACACCTTTGTTTTTGGCCCCTTTCATCATGAGCTGAACGCAAAGATCTAAGACTTTCTCTACGTACACAAAAAAGGCCCATTTCTCTCAAACATTGTTCACAAATCTGTCAAAATCTGTGTTAGTGAGCACTCCTCCTTTGCCGAGATAGTCCATCCACCTCACAGGTGTGGCATCTCAACACTGCGGTTGTGAGGCCGGTTGGCTGTACTGCCAAATTCTCTGAAATGCCCTTGGAGACAGCTCATGGTAGAGAAATGAACATTCAATTCACGGGCAACAGCTCTGGTGGACATTCCTGCAGTCAGCATGCCAATTGGACGCTCCCGCAAAAATGTGCGACACCTGTGGCATCGTTCGGTGTGATGGGACTGCACATTTTCGAGTGGCCTTTTATTGTGGCCTGCCTAGGGCACACCTGTGCAATACCCGTGCTGTCCTGATCAGCATCTTGATATGCCACACCTGTGAGGTGGATGGATTATGTCGGCAAAGGAGAAATGCTCACAAACGTAGATTTTGACAGATTTCTGAACGATATTTGTGAGAAATAGACCTTCTGCGAACATAGAGAAAGTCTTCCATCTTTGAGTTCAGCTCACGTTGAATGGCGGGAAAGACAAAAGTTTTGCGTTCACAATTTTGTGCAGTGCATTTCTGCCCAGAGTAGGCATGAACAAAGCTGCGTGTTTCCGCCCGGTTTCGAACCGGGGCCCTTTCGCGTGTTAGGCGAACGTGATAACCACTACACTACGGAAACTGCTACAGCCGTCAAGAAGGTCGGGGTGCAGTTCCCCGACGGGAGAGTTCAGTTCTCTACCAGCTGCTGATTATTCACCAAGAAAGGCAAAAGTAATAGAGCGGCATGGAGGACGCCCATCTGCCCGGGTGAGGATGGCGTTAACTTACCTAATAACAAGAGGACTTTGACAAAGCGTACGAGCGAAGTTGTAAGCCCATGTCTGTATTAACAAGTTGTGCTTTACGGGTACACTCTAATATACATTGTGTGGTTGTCTGAAAGTTGGGGCGAGTACGGTTTGACTTTAACGCTGAGGCGAGAGAGCAAAGAGGAGTGTTTCTGCCCAGTTTCGAACTGGGGACCTTTCGCGTGTGAGGCGAACGTGATAACCACTACACTACAGAAACGGACGGCTGCAAAAGGCCTCACACTAGTGCGCCTTTCTTTTTTTAAGTGCAGCGCTAGTGGGATCAATCATCCATCGCGGGTGGTAGACAGTCTCTCAGGATATTGCTGTGACAGACCCGTGTTTTCGCGCTTCCTGTTCGGGTTACTGATTACATAGTCTGTGTTGCTACGTGTTTGCCGTCTTTCAGTTTTACACTGTAACAGCAATGAGCAAACATCTGGAGGCCAATGGAGAGCGGAAGCAATACGCTCAAAAGTTAGGAGTCCTCTTCAGTTTTTCGAAACTTTGGCACTAAAGAAATGTACTGAGGGACATCAAACGAACTGGGATGTAGAGCTTCTCTTTGGGAGTCAGCTGACGCAACATGGCATCCTTGTCTGCGTCTACTTGCAGCCTTCTGACGTGCCTGTCGGGCCTGTGCTTTTTCTTGGGCCCCCGTTTAGAGACGTGCCGAGCTCGTTTCCATTCGGGCCTCTCAAAGAAGCAGTGGGAAAAAAGGGTGATATCGAGGAAAGGTGACGGCCGTTGGCCCATGGGCTTCCTGCGCGTCGGAAGCACTCGGCGATTCTCTCGCAAATGGCCGGAGAGGCTCTGGATAATATTAGCTCTGGACCAATCCTGTCAGAGTGTCGGGTGTTTTAAATATTAATTTATGTTGCTGTTGCTCGTGCGTAAATGTCACAGCGTCTCTGAAGAGGCGCTTCATTCAGCCGTTATTCAGTGTTTATTTTTACAATCCTTTTGCCCATCAACACATCCCATTCAACAATAACAACATCAGTGATATCAAAGTAAAATGACATTAAGGAATGCGTTTAGAACAGTGCTTTATGAGGCGCTACACAGGCACTACAATGGTGAAGGGCAGAAAGTTTGACCGTGCATTTGATCATTTGATTATTTTTATTAGGTTTAACCAATACAACTTATGAATACAACATAAACACTGCATTGTCCTGCTCCGGCCATGGGTTGGTCCAGTTGCATGTAACGCCTCTTTTAAACGTCCCAGTGGCTGAAAAAACTTCTGTAAGGATCCACCGATGTAGAAGAAGATACTTTCATTGTCACATACATATACATGTTGCGAAATTCGTTGTCTGCACTTTAATCCTCGCTTGTAGCTCCTACAGCAAGTCTCTTTGATCCTTGCTCCTCAATGTGCATTTTAGGAATTGAGATGTCCTTCAAGATGGCGCGCTGAGATTGATTTCCAGGTCACAGGCTCGAGGATCGAGGAGGTGAGGAAAACTGATTTAGGATAAGTAAAAGTGTCAAAGTCTTTCTGCAAAATGTATATTCAACAGTATAAATATTCATATTCAAAATCCTGCTGCAATTTTTTAGAACTTCAATGTTATGCATTATAGGCTATTCTAGATAAAATATATCTAAGCTACAGCTTCTCAATGTATTTTTGGGCTCATTCTCTGAATAAGTTAAGTGTGATATACTAATTGATCAAAATGAAAATTCAACTCCTGATTCATTGTGTTTGTTGAAACTTATTTAAACCAAATATAAAGAGGTGAAAGAACAGTGTGGCCTCTGCTGTAGTTTAGTTCTGAATAAAATGTTTCCCTAAAACGTTGCATGAGCAAATATTACTCTGGTTTTAAAGTTATAACTTCTTCAAAACTTTGAAATATATAGGCTGGACTGATAGTAGCTTTGTGTATTTGTGTACAATATCTGGTATGAAAACAAAAACACACAAAATGAGATGCAGTCCATGTTCCTTTCTAAACAAAGGAGGTTCTCGTAAAACAAATATTAATAATAGCATAAGCGAGAATGTATCTACTGAAATTATATGTCTCAATAACGTGATGAAAAGCACCAGTAAATTGAAACAAGCTGACTATGTAGCTTGTTGACACTGTAAATATGATCATGCCACACATTGCAGGATTTAGAGTAAAAAAGTAGATGTACATTTCACAGCTTTTGATATTTTAGGATTTGTTAGACTACAGTGATGGGTTTAGAGTTGTGTCTGGTGGAGGAAAGTATTTTTACAGCCTTTCAACTAAACTCTTAGGTTGAACCTATTTTTGATATATTTAGGGGTAAAATGATTAAGTGACATGTTCCCTGAAGCCCACTAACCATTATAAAAATGGAGACTGGCATTCAATTTCTGACATTAAGATAAATTAGAAGATATTTATTTATATTTAATACGTGTGTATGATTATTTTCTACAAACACAAATTGATCGTTGTGCATGCCCCGATGTTTATAGACACGCTGGGGTTTTGCTTCAGTGATATCTATCATGTAGTTCCTGCTGCGCTCCGGTAGAGTTTGATAAAGACTGCAGAATAACTCCAGCCTTTATAAAGCTATAAAGATTTTGTCCTGTCCCGGCTGCCGTCACCGGTCCGGGCTGCACTGGTGGGGTCGACAGCAGAGCGTGCACTGTAACGGTACCGTTAGGTAGCCGTCACTCTCTCTCTCTCTCTCCCCAGCAAGCTTCAAACATGGCGAACGTGGTCCTGGAGTTCAAGGCTTCTGCCGGTGACTCCGAGCCCCAGAGTCGCCCTGTTCTGATCATTGGACAGCAGGCCGTCCTGCAGCAAGTCAGCTGGAGCCAAATCAAAGGGAAACTGCAGCCATTCGTTAGCAAAGAGGTAATATTGTGAATAAAAATTATAGTCGGGTGTCCGCTAATGTTAGCGCTATGCTAACATTAGCTAAAATAGATAGCTAAATTAGTGTAACGTTAACGACACTGAGCTAGCTAAACGTGAACTAGTGCCAGGAATAAAACCCCCCTTTAACCCCCCCCCTTTAACCTAACTAACGTTAGGTTAATAATTAGTTTTAAATGTAACGCTGAGCGTGATTAAGGAGGAGTTTACGGTCTTGTTAGGGTTGTTTTTTTATCATCAGTAGAAAAGTACAATTATTATTTTTAACCATGTTACAGCGTCAATAGTGTTAATAAAACCTTTTTACATTTATCTAGTGATAACATGCCTAACTCTAAGTAACACTCGTACAAGTTGTTTTTTAGATCTTATTACAACAACAGTTAATTAATTTCTCCCATTATCAAGATTTTACAACAGGGTGAGGAGGGTTGAGGTTAAAGTCTGAATTTTTCTATTTCCTGGCTTTGAGTGTAGCTAATTTCCACAGATAATAGCAGCATTGTATTGGCATGAGAACAAAGTAAAGTCTTAAAAATCCTTTTTAGGATACAGGTCCAGTAGTCAGACCCAGATAAACAATCTGCTCTCATGGTAACGTTATTCAGCGGAGATGTAAGCAGGGTCTCGCAGAGAGCAAAGTGCTCAGAGACGGTTGTGCAATGACGACAGTCAATTTATAAAAGAGAGTCTTGAGAGAGCGGGTCTGTAAGGTCAAGGAAAGGTTCTCACTGTCCTCAGACAATGATTACCCAACGTAACTACGTCTGCTACTTGCAGTACTCTACTTTCTTCTAGGTAGTAAAAGGTCTGTGCTATAGCATCCTTGTCACATTTTGCCCCTCACAGTTTTCTAAAGCCCAAAGTGACTACTTCAACTTACTTGTATTGTCTGATGAACAGTCCAAACCTATTCAGTTTATTATCTCATAAGACAAGCAGAAAGATGCATCCAGGTGATGTTAAGCAGTTTTGTTTGATAAATGATTTAAACTATTAATCAGTAACCAAAGTAATACCAAGTAGTTAATTTTCTGTTGATCACATCATCTACTAATTGTTCCTGCTCTACTGTCTATGCTGAATCTAAAGCGTAGTTTTATGTTTTCTTAGATCTGGCAGGCAGCTCTCAGTGCTTTGAACCCAAACCCCACCGACAGCTGCCCTCTATACCTCAACCAAGCTGTGGTGGCTGCCCTTCCTTCGCGGGTCAGCAGGCACAACAGCCCGTCTTCTGCCCACTTTCTGTCCCGTCTGGTCCGTTCCTGCCTGCCCGGAGGGAACAATCGTTGCATCGTGGTCAGCATCTTCATCAGAATTTGGATTTTCTTGTCTGTCACCTGATAGTTAAGGATCCCTCTTGTTTATCCAGTTAAAGGACAGCTTGTATGACTATATATAAAAATTTGAGTGTTTGTTTCCTCTCCAGATGGTGTGCGAGCGTTCAGATGTGTTTGCGTCCGCCTGTGCCATCTCCAGGGCCTTCCCGATCTTCTCTCGCCGCTCCATGTCCTCGCGCAGGGCTGAGAAGAAGCACGTCACTGTGGAGTTTTTGATTGTCGGCCAAGACAGCAGTCCCCTGGATGCCCCAGAACTTAAGGTAGGGCCTTTGGGATGCTGCTCAGAAACAGCATGTTTTTAAACCCCTATGGTTCTTGTTAGCTGCAGTTTGCCGTAGCTGAAGGCCTTTTCTTCTGCTCAGTGTCTCTCCAATGCCGCTGATGGTGTGCGTCTGGCAGCTCGCATTGTGGACACACCATGCAGTGAGATGAATACAGACGACTTCTTAGCTGTAAGTGGATCTGTTTCTCTTTTGGAAATTTTGTTGACCGAACTATAGAAAAACGTCTTAACTAGTTGTATGTTGTTTTGATGCTGCCTCCCTTGACAGACATCCATTTCTGTTTCAGGAAATCAAGGCTGTGGGGACTGAACTTGGAATTATTCCAGTGATAATTCGTGGAGAGGAACTGAAACAAAGAGGGTTTGGAGGTACCGTGTCTGTAGATATCTGTATCTCTAATTAGAGTATATTACACTAATTCCCCAGCCAGAATAACTGGTTTAATGTATCTTCTGTGTGTGTACTTTTTTGTGGAAAACCCCAGAAGTCACAATAATTATAACATCTATTTCATCCACTCTAATCAGTCTAGTCACTGTAATTTTGCTTCTCTCGTGCTTTTAAATTTTTGTTAAAGCTTTTGCTGAATATTAAACTATTCTTAAAAAACACATCTCTAATACTGCTGTTTTTACGAGCAATAAGAATGTATAACTTAACCCTATTACCCTGTCAGGTATTTATGGAGTTGGCAAGGCGGCAGAGCATCTTCCTGCTTTAGCGGTCTTGAGCCACACACCAGATGGTGCAACCCAAACCATTGCATGGGTGGGCAAGGGCATCGTGTACGACACTGGAGGACTCAGCATTAAGGGAAAGGTACTTATTTTTCCTCTGGAAAAGTGATAGGAGCTATTTTACATTCATTTCTGTTCAAAACAGTCTTTGTACTGGTAATGTCCTGGGAAGATCACTGCAGTATTAATCATCTAGTTAAATTGCTGAAACTTGCAACTTGTTTACATATCTAAAAATATCAAATCTGAGTTTGACTCCATAATCTCTTGTGACTGTAATATAGATATGCAGTTTAGAGGGAATCAAAATTTGTTAGTAGTTTATCAGGTAGTAAAGCACAGTCAAACTTGGTTTAATCAATTTATCTAGTCGCTAAGTCATGGTGTACTAGCATTATTTTTACTAAACAGTACACTTAATTTATCTAGATGGTAGAGCTGCACTCTGTCAAAAGTGCAAAGCAATGTGTTTTTCATTTTATGTGGTTGTTGTACTTCACAATATGATGTTCGTTGTGGTGCTGTATACTGAAAGTTATTTTTATGGTCCAGTGGATACCATGTTGACCTGCATTGAAGCTTTCAGACTTCCTCCTTATGTTAAAACTCATGAACTCAGCAGTCATCAAGTTGATCCTTGAACCTGCTCACTCTGATGCCTTTGATCCGTTAAGCTTCAAGTCTATTCTCAGTAATCTGTTCACATGTAGTTGCTGTTGATGTTGCACCCGTTTTATGTCTTGTTGTATACAAATAAAAAGGCTTAGCTAGTTATTCTGCAGGGAAGATTTCAGATAATCTAAAATAAAGCTTTCCTGAGTGTAAATATGTGGACTACTGAGTCCTGCTCAGTGCATGCTAGAGGTGCAATATTAGAGAGAATTAGAGAGACATCAGAGGTCTGATTAACTCATCAGATGTAAATATGCTTGTTTGATTTTTCATTAGACCACAATGCCAGGGATGAAGAGAGACTGTGGTGGAGCTGCTGCCATTTTGGGAGCTTTTAAGGCTACTATTAAACAGGTGAGGTGCCTTTCGTTTTAATCATCCCACAGCAGCTGCCCCAGATGTCATTTTAGCCCCCTCTGTTTCTATTTCTCAGTTTTTTAATTTTTAATTTTCGTATTCAAGCTCTCTCCTCTGTTTGCTTCAGGGCTTTAAGGATAACCTCCATGCAGTGTTTTGCCTCGCAGAAAATGCAGTTGGACCCACAGCCACACGACCTGATGATATCCACACACTGTACTCTGGAAAGTAAGATGGTCTCTTTAATGATAATGGGTCAGATTACCTGATTTGATTTAATTGATCTTTGCCATCACAGTGTTACACAAACTGTATCAGTATATAAATATTTGACAAGCCAAAATAACAGGAATGAATTTTGGCTGTGGTTTAAAAAAAAAATCTTTCATTCGTGTGTTTTTATTTTTTAGGACGGTGGAGATCAACAACACTGATGCAGAAGGCAGGCTAGTGCTGGCTGATGGAGTGGTGTATGCCAGCAAAGACCTGTCAGCTGATATTATTCTGGACATGGCCACACTGACGGGGGCACAGGTGGGTGACAGCCTCTTACAGACTGTTGGCAATCTTTCTAGCCAGTGTGAGCTGGAGGTTTTTCAACTTCTGTCACAGGTCAATGGATACAGACTCAAAAGAACTTGCTGGATTTTATATTTTTATGTTTTATCAAATCATCCCCTAAAGAGCCTAAAACCAGCTTAACCTTCCAACAGGTATTGTTTTTGTATCTAAAACCTTTTTTGTTTCTGTTGTATAGGGGATCTCCACAGGGAAGTACCATGCAGCGGTGATGACTAACAGTGAGCAGTGGGAGCTTGCGTGTGTGCGTGCTGGGCGCAGCAGCGGAGATCTCGCTCACCCTCTGGTCTACTGCCCCGAGCTGCATTTCAGCGAGTTCACCTCTGCTGTGGCTGACATGAAGAACTCTGTGGCAGTAAGTGGTGAACTACAAATTCATCAAAACCAGATGCTCAAACAATACATGACAAATGGCAGGGGAATATTTATGCATTTCATTTTAAAGGAGAAAAAATTGAACTGTGTATTTTAGAAATACACTAAAAATGCTTTACTGACACTTGTTTTTTTTGCCCAATTTGCTTGGTTCATTAAACATCAGTACAGGCTGGATCACATTACACAGGACTGTAGAGAAAAGCTTTGTGTTTGAAGCTTGTATCTTGTATGTCATCAACACCTTATCTGATCTTTGTCACTATGAAAATAACCTTCACTTCTTGGTTTTCGCAGCTTTAAAGCCAACAATACCAAAGGCATCTTTCCTATGTTCACATCAGAGCCATGGTGGAATATTTTGCGGTAGAGACTCCACCCCTAGAGCAACAAAGAGCGTGGAAATTAACTTTAACAGTTGTTTGGAACTTCTCTGACATGGTCTGAGTGGGGATAAATATTACAGGATAGTGTCGCTCTCTTTACTATATACAGGTGCTACTATAGTACTTATACTTAACCTTTTTATTAGAGATGTACCAATGAATCCCCCCCCCCCATCTGAGTCACACTAATACTTGTATTTTCCTAGATTATACAGTTGCACAGTGCATACTTTAAGTACATTAAAGTTATTAATGTTAATCAATATATGCTATTGAATGCTATTGACTATTGATTAGCTCTGCAATGCATTGAGAAAAAACACAACTTTTTTACAAAATAGCAAACAAAATAATTTTATAAGTCGATTATTACAATTCCACTTAGTGCAGTAGTAAAAATATAACACTCAAAATGAGTAATATAATCACAGTTCTACTTTGAAGTGGTTTAATAGCTTGAATTTAACATTCACAGTCTCAACAAATAAATAATCACAATCCGCTTACAGCATAAAGTAAAACTAGTATGCTAAGAATTAATAACAGAAATCTGCAGTGTTGAGGTGGTAAAGAATGCCATGGCTCCAAAAGGCCCATCCTTTCTACTGTTGTGATGGGCTGGTCATCCAAAGTGATTAATTAAATTACCCTCTCTGTAATCTTTTTGGCCTTGTTGCTGTCTCAAGGAGATTTCTGTGTGTATTTCTTCAGTACAGCTTTTTTAATAATGTTAAACACAACTCTGTTACTACCTCCTTGTGAAATGCTTGCATTGCAGACATTACAAGTGGTTGTTGGACTGCTTTCGTTTTCCAATTTAAAATAATTTCACATTGTAGTTGCGTCCTGCCACAAACTGTGCTGGCCGTTTACAACACTTGTGTAACAGCTAACGTAAAACAAATGATTAGGTTCATGCTCAATAAAGCTGATAGCTGATCAGGTTAAAAAATGTCTTGATCTGCCCTGATTTTTGATCTTTGAGATCGGATCGGGACATCCCTACTTTTTATAAACTACTTTGAGCACTTCCTCTGTCACAATTGCATAACATCTTGACGGTGTAATGGTGTATGTATACTTTAATCAGTTCTGCTCTGAAGAACTAAGTATTTAATGTAGAATATTTGTGACTGATGTTAAGATTTCTTTTGAGGAGTTGCTGAGGTTTCTCATTCTTTCTCTTCTGTTTAACAGGATCGGGAGAACGCTCAGAGCTCCTGCGCTGGCCTCTTCATTGGTTCCCACTTGGGCTTTGATTGGCCTGGTGTCTGGGTCCATGTTGATATTGCCTCTCCTGTTCATGCTGTGAGTACCATGGTGTGCTAACAGATACTGTGCAGTCAGTTAGTGCTCTGATTTTTACCCTAGAGCAAATCAGGTGATAGTCATAACTTAGTCAAGTAAAGGTTTTACTGGATGTGTTGATGTTGTTTTCTGCTGCCTGTAACTAACTTGACAAGTAAGTTATGATGAAAGGAGCAGAGAGCAGAACAGGAGTGTGTCAGTACGACTGGCATCAGAAATTATTCTTGTTCAGACTATGTCTTACTTGAGTTGCTGGTATTTAGACTAAAAAGGGCCAGAACTGTAAGACTGTATAAACATACTTTACATAACTACTCCTTAACATATTGTAAAATAACTGTCTCTTTATTTGATTATTTAGCCTATTCAAGTTAAGGACATTTAACTCATCAGATATAAAAATATAAGCAAGCACATTTACTGTATCTGTGTTATTATAACGTACATTAATTAATTTATCAGGTTTAGAAACCCATAATGTTCTCTGCTGTGCTCCTCTTCAGACTGTAGGCCACTGAGACAAGTGCACTGCACTTAATGCGAGGTACAAACTGAAACCTACACTTGTGATCAGTCAGAAATCTCGGCACAAATCCCCATGTTAACTTCTGCAGCTCTAATAAAGGGCAGCTCACAGTCCCAAACAGAACCAGACTGTGGTTCAGGTTTTACATTTTTATAATGCAAAACTCTTATCAATGAGTCTGCAGGCTGTGTCTCAGCGCATGCTGGTTAGTCTACTTTATAACCACGCCGTATGCCGAGTTACATCAGCTGGGTGGAGAAGATTCTAGCCGCTAGTCGACGTTATCAGAATATAGATTTGTTTTTCACTGCATGAGAAGAAGCGTGATTGAGAGGTCAGCAAGCCATTTGTGACTGAGAGAATCAATGCACCTGAACCACGGGAACAGGTGAGCAGCCAGCCTCCTGTGTGAGTCTGGCGTGACCGTAGTTAACAGAGTGAGAAGATGGCCTCCATTGTAGTAAGCGCTCAGTCACTTCACTTTGTCATTTGCTAAGTGATCGTAATAAATAAATACATCCCTACACAATCTCTTTCGTCCTAGAGGCGTCCTACAGAATATTTCTCGTCATCCCAAACGTCGTCCCCAGGACGACAGGATGACGTTAGTCTGGAGCCCTGGTTTGTATAGGCTGCATTTCTCATCTCCACTTGTCGTTAAAAAAAATGTAGTTAAACACGGTTGTGGAAAGGCCGCAATCTAGTGGCGGGATGCCATCATTTTGCAAGTCACAAATTTGACATGCATTGTTCATGTACACTTTAAAGCAGCATAAACTTTTATTTTAGGACAATCATGAACATTTTAAGCTTTCGTGGGCCACATAAAATGACGCAGCGGGCCGGATTCGGCCCGCGGGCCTTGAGTTTGACACATGCGGTCTCAAGCTTCCATATTAGCTTCAGATAAACTTTTGAAAAGAATGTCTTGTTGGCCAATAATTTACTGATTACAACAAGCAAAACCTGTTTCGGCATTCATATAGGCGTCTGACTTTGGTTTTAAGACAGACTTGTGGTCCGAAATTGTGAGCAGACATTTAAATGGACATATAAAATGTTCTGTGTGATCACTGCCGAGATGAGTAACTGAGTTAGGCTGAGTAAATGAGATACAGACAGCACTGGTACTGTATCGCAAAAGACAAGAAGATTACCCATTAGTCTCAACAAAAATTCAAAATATTCACCAAACTGTTCAGGAGACAATATAGCCCCAAGCGGTGATTTGCAGATTCAAACCTTTTTCCACCATAGTGATTTCTACATAGTTTCACATGCAGGGTTTAACATTGTGATGAGACACTTTCTTCGAGATTTATGACTGGACAATTTCTTGTTTATAGTTTGATATGCATTATGCCCCTTTTTTTGCATTTATAGTGCCCCCTAGTGTTCAATATGAATGTAACTTTCAGGGTCTGTTTCAGGTACTTATGAGTACATATTCTGCACATTCTGGGATGATTGCGGTATTAATATCTGATTTATAGTCTTAATTTGTGTAATGCCACCCACATTTCTTGCATTTGTAGTGCCTGCTATTGGCTGATTCTACAAAACTTGCAAGTAGGTTATGTCTCATGCACTTATGTGAACATATCCAGATTTGTGATGATTGTGTTCATTTATGTCCTGAGCCACGCCCATTTCAAAGATCATTGGTCAATATCTTAAAAAAACTAAATGAGATATCAACAAGTGTGCAACTTTTGATAAGTTTAGTCCAATAACGATCCACCAAAAATTTGGTGCAAGTGGAGCTACAGTGTAGAGGGAGGTGTCAAAAATGTGTTTTTTAATTTTCATTGAAATTTCCATTTTCAATTCAGAATGGCAGAAAACGTTTTTAGGCAGACTTAATGGTCCTTACAGCGTTTTGTAGAGCACATTGAGCTGTACCTGTGGGATAAAGTCAATTGGACTTATGGTGTGAGGGGCATGGCCTTAAAATAGACCTTTTAAGCCTTAATTACAATGCCATTATGTGGCCAACTGGGCTAATATATCTCTGGAAGCACATGCACACAATTCCCAGTTATTCCCCCAGTTTCATGTTTCTAGTTCATTCCAGCTCATATGAAATAGAGCCATGGCTTGAGATAAACAACAACAACAAACTGGCTCAAAAACAATGGTGTTCTACTGATGGTGTTGAACCACTGGTGTTGAAACCCAATAAATGTTGTGACTGAAATGATTCCCTCGTTCACTCATTCCCTCCTTGTACTGAACTGTGTGGTGAGCAGTAAATTCATATTTTGGACACTTATGAATCATAATTTTTGCATCTATAAAATGTGATGCATTTGTAGGATCATAAGCAGAAAGTAGCATACATGCTTTTTGAGGGCACCACATACAATACGGCCTCTCTGTCGGAATCATGCGTGCTATCCTCGTCAGACCTTGTTAAGGCCAACTAACCTCATCAAGCATGATGTTTAATGTGGTGTCCATGTCATACAGAAACCAGCTGAGCCAGTAGTTATCTATAGAAACACAGAGTTCCTCTTTGCATCTGCAGATTTCTGCTGGGAATCTCTTCCTCATCAATTATGAAACTCAAGGCACTGCTTTTGAAGGAAGCAAGAGCAGCTGATCTTACCGGTCGTGACAGACACTGTGCTTCTGTTACACCTGTTACTTTTGTATTTGTTTAAATGTATTGTATTTTAATAAGTTATTTTTATATACTCACTATATTCACTTCTACCACATTGTCTCTCCAATGGATTTAAGAACTTCACCATAGTAACATTTATGAAGAATGAGGTTTTAAACCAAACAATGTCTCAGGTTTCAGTAACATAAACTGAATGAAAAGGATAACTTTACAGATAGTTGTACAAAAAAAGGTAACTGCCGGGTCACTTTACGGTAATAACACTGGAATCTGACCCTTGTTTTTTATGTTTTATTTTGTCTTTGCAGGGGGAGCGTGCCACAGGATTTGGCGTTGCTTTGCTAATGGCCCTGTTTGGTCAGGCATCAGATGACTCCATCCTGAACCAAGTGTCTCCTTTGGGTGC
Organism: Lepomis macrochirus; assembly: GCA_024633595.2. Classification (NCBI taxonomy): domain Eukaryota; kingdom Metazoa; phylum Chordata; class Actinopteri; order Centrarchiformes; family Centrarchidae; genus Lepomis; species Lepomis macrochirus. The sequence goes on along the minus strand of JALXJV020000004.1, from coordinate 27,419,162 downwards.
AGCCACCAACACGTCTGAAGACAAGATGGAGCGTGACTGCAAGAGGCGAAGGCTGGTGTAGAACATTCTAACCAACCCTGACTGCTCCACTGCCACCACACACCCAACTGCTGAAGCAAGCGCACACCCAGTCAGCAAAACTGTGATTCAACTTCCTGTGTATAATTACATTTGACCTCACAGAATTAAAAAAAAGAAGATAATCAGTAAGGCAGGTGTGTTATACGTGATTATGATGAAACACAGGCCCTCGTTTTTCCTCCGGATATTGGCACTTGCTGCACTGATCACTACCATAGATTCTCCATGTTGCAGCTGCTTGTGATGAAGATGCATTGATTATTATAAAATTAGAAAAAAGCAGCTGGTTTATCTTCAAGCTGGATTAATTCGGGTTTTAATAACTGGCCAATCTTTGTTTTTCCAGCAGTGATTCTTCGTTATTGTTTAGATTTTACAGTGGATGAGGGTTAAAAGTTTTACCTCATATTCAAATATCCACCTCACCTGCAGACATTGTTGTACGTTGATACTTAATGCAAATCAAGGATTTTGTCATATATGTTGTCTTTGACATTGTGAACATTACTGGATCAGGATCAGTAAAGCCTTTTGGTAACCACTGCACTTTGTATCCACCCTGTGTATAGCTGGACTGTGTGATCTCTGGACCAAACTGAGGAGTGAGAGCTCACTGCAGTTTTTAATCCGTTTCATCACAATAGTGTCAGAGGAGCGACAAAATGCACATATGGGATGTTTGCTGTAAAGTAATAGACAGATTCCAAATCAAATATGATGTTTTTTCCCCACCCATGTGACAATCATGTTGTCTCTTAATAAAGGCGGTGCCATCTGACCAAAATGCTTTTTGGAGAATTACGAACTCCATGACAGATGAGCAAACTTCCATTTTCTGAGAGGTGTGGTTAAAGGCTCAGGAAAGAGCTTGAAAGTGGACTTTGAGTTCAGATTTTTTTCCACAGTCAGGAATTATCTTACACCCTTGCCACATCAAGTTTAATGAAACCTAAAATAAATTTAAGTAGTTCATAGCATCAAAACATGAATGTTGTTACCTTTGGCAAATTTTACTCTGCTCAGGATCTGTCTGTAGTTTTTTTCCAAACAGTTCTCCTGAAGTCTCATCTCCAGTCAATGTGAACATCTGCCACTTAGCATCCAACTTAAAAAACACCAGGATGGCACCTTTTAATGGAGTGGATGTTTAATCTCTGTGTTCTTTCTGTAGCTTTTTCAGGGGTGTTAAATAATTCAGTAGCTCTGCTTTTCTGCCTTTTCATGGTAATATTTTACAACCAGAGATAAGCTTTATAATGGATAATCATAAAACAGGTTTTCACTTTCAACCCATATTGCAGTTACAAAGACAGCAGTTCAGTAAGTCAGGACTGAAATGCTGCTGCACTCTTCATGTGACACTGAGTGGTTAACAAGTCAAACTGCTGACACTTGGTGCAGCCTCAGTGGGTTAGTGACACTGTAGTACGACAGTGCTGTATTTTTTAGCATTACATTAGATTTTATGTCCACTTTAACCTTTTTATTATTGTTTCGTTCACCCTTCTTAATATGTGTGAGATGTTTGTGATAAATGGCGTTAGAGTAAGCGGTTTGCCTTTGTTATCACCAATGACTGCAAATCAGCTTGAAATGTGAAAAACATGCAGAGCATTACATTAATCCCATAAAGAAAAACGCCCTATCCAAATTGCCATAGCACGGCTTTGTATTTCATTTTTTCCCCTGTCTTTTTTTGTGACTTCCTTGTAAATCACATGCGTGTATGGCGTCATTTACAGATCACATGACCGTAGTATCTGTACCGGCTGTTTATCAGGACTTTACCCCACGGGTACACCAGTGTTGAGGCAGTCTCTGCTAACGACGCCGGCCTTGTCGTTGTCCTCTCTTCGTCTGCTCCTCGGTGTTGAAGATGTCTCGGGCAGCTGTGCTTGTTGTCCTGTTGTCAGTCGTGCTGTCGTGTGTTCACGCCGGAGTGTTTTTTAACCCGAAGCAGCCGTGCTATGTCCGCAAGCCGACCAGAAACAACTTTGGACTGAAGTAAGTCGAGCAGATTTGTCGTGTGCTTATAAAAATAAGTCTGTTACGAGTTACGAAGAAGCGTAAAGAAGCTGATATGTTACCAAGCTAAGTTTATTTTAGCTACAGATATTAGTAGTTTACATACCAAACAAACATGTCTTACGTCTGGACAACAAGATTTGTAGTCCGTGGCATAATCTCTGCAGCATTTACAGTGTTTCACATCTTTACCTTCAGCCAGAAAATCTGCCATTTTGATAGGGCAGTTTTAACGGGTTGATTGTAAAATCGAAAGGTTATCGAGTAGGGTGTTTTGGTTTAATTTTCTTCTCGTTTTCCTCTGTGGCGGTAAAACGAAACCAAACACAAAGGCATCACTTTCTACAAATCACGAGGCTCACCGGTTGAGGAAGTGAACAGCTTATGAACCCTGGAAGACTCATTGCCATTTAAACTGCATTTTAAAATAAAACCTTTTAATAAAAAAAAACGATAGAAAGACACGGTATTCCAGAACATTTAACTAACAAAGTCGTTTTATCTCTTTTTATCTCTCGATCGTAAAGGCTATTGTAAAGCTGTCACTACTGCACATAACCTATATAATATGGTCAAGGATGAAGTATTTTTTTTTAAGTTCTTTAAAGTTTTCAAGATTTGAGATGACCAACGTTTAGATTTGAGTTTTGAAAATCTGACATTGCCTAGAGCTAAAATGATTAGTCAATTGACAGAAAATTAATCTAACTATTTTGATAATTACTGATTGAAAATGTCCCCTTTTCATGCATAAATCCCTATAATATGTTAATAATTTGATGGTTCCAGCTCCACAAATGTTAGAATGTGCTGTTTTTCTTACATCCTAGTGAACTGGATATCTTTATGTTTTAGACAGTACAAAAACAAGGCACTTAATGACTTTATGAAATTAGTTGATAAAATAATTGGCAGATTAAGACTCTATTTCTAAACAATCTCAAACATATATTTTGTAATTTCTGTTCTGCAGTTTATTGGCTGACATAAGCAGAGACCTGTATATCTGCAATAAGTTAAAATCAGCCCACGATCTATCAGTCTGGCTCTGTTAAACCCCTCAACATGTCTTTAAATGTCTCATATGGTAAACCTGCCCTCATGTATTGATGTTTATGGGGGTATCTAATGATTATTTTCTTGTGGCATAATCTATACTTTTTTTCAATTACCTACTTGATTAATTATTTAAGTTTTAAAATATCAGAAAATAGTTGAAAAAGGCCATCAAAGCCCAAGATGACGTTCAGAAATCTTGTTTTGTCCAACCAATGGTCTAAAACCCCAATATATTCAGTTTATAGTAATTATCTGCCCGATGTGTGACGTAAATCATTAAATCAATCAATTATGCTATTTATTATCCATCTGTATTGTTGTATTGAGTACTGTTGCAGAACTGATGTATCTAATGACATGTCTGTTCACAGGACAGCTCCTCGTCCTCATGAGTACATAAACATTAATGATCTGCCTAAGTCGTGGGACTGGAGGAATATCGATGGCATTAACTATGTGAGCACGACCCGCAACCAGCACATTCCCCAGTACTGCGGCTCCTGCTGGGCCCATGGTAGCACCAGCGCCATGGCAGGTGTGACTTCAAAACATGCTGAATAATAGTGGTTTGTTGGCGGTGTGGAACAGCAGGTCCTCACATGACTGTTCAGAAACATTTTATTATAGATTTGCAGTTCTTGTTCCTCTTTGCACAGGAAATAATAGGAAGTGGCTGTTGTGCTTTGTATTTGTCATTAATATTAAATCTTAATGTGTGTCTGCTCTCTTGCCAGACCGCATCAACATCAAGCGCAAAGGGGCATGGCCGTCTGCCTACCTGTCTGTCCAGCACGTGATCGACTGTGGTGATGCCGGCAGTTGCCACGGAGGGGATCACTCCGGAGTTTGGGAGTATGCTAACAAACACGGGATCCCAGATGAGACCTGCAACAACTACCAGGCTATAGACCAGGGTAAGAGTCCTTCAGTGCACAAAGCAAAGGTCATAGTCACTGTCTGAGTTTGATGTGTGCATGTTCTGTGTACTTCTCTGAAGAGTGCAAACCCTTCAATGAATGTGGCACCTGCACAACCTTCAACGTGTGCAATATTGTAAAGAACTACACCCTGTGGAAAGTGGGAGATTTTGGATCGGTCAGCGGGAGGGAGAAGATGATGGCTGAGATCTACGCCAGAGGACCAATCAGGTTTGCGGCTTATTTATGCTTTTCCTTTGTGGAGCGGTAGACATCCCTCTCTGTTAGTTTTCTCAAATTTATTTAATAAATACCAAAGACATTTACTACAAGTAAGCTCAGTGTGCTTTACATTAAGATGCAAACACCCAAAGACTGAGGAATCCACATCAACCAAAATAGAGCTGCAACGGTTCATCAGTTAGTTGCCAACTATTAAATTAATCTCCAACAATTTTGATAATCTGTTTAAGAAAAACAAAATAAGAAAGGAAAAAGTCACAGCTCCCTAATTGTGAATATTTTATGGGGTGTTTTTTTTTTGCTCCTCTATGACAGTAAAGAAGATACCGGGCCGAACTAGAGGATCTGCAATTTAAAATGCTTCACATTAACATTAACTTTCAGCTGCTTGGTTGCTCCAAAGCACACTGTTGGCTTTTGTACAGTTTCTGTAGTTAACTCTGTTGCATTATGTTGTATATGGTGTATTATCTTAATTCAATAATTTACCCAGTAAGTAATGTGTGGTGGATATTTTCTCCAGTTGTGGGATTATGGCCACAGACACGCTGGATGCCTACACCGGAGGCCTCTACTCTGAATATCAGGAGAGCCCCTTCATCAACCACATCGTGTCAGTGGCAGGTTGGGGAGTGGAGAACGATGTGGAATACTGGATTGTACGCAACTCCTGGGGAGAGCCATGGGTAAGTCCTCACGCAGTGAAAGGGGGAATAGTTGTCAGATCTGTGGACCCTGCTTACCCCTTGACAACCCCTGTAAAGTTGAAGAAACAAATAACCTTTTTCCAGTTGAGCTTTAACCACTTCATTCCAGTGAGGAGATCACAGATAAAACCGCACAGCCCCTGTGAAATAACCTACACTGTTATATTGAAACCTAAATGAGTTTATTAGATAATTTAGCAATTTAACAATCAATTTGTGAAAGAATCATCCACTGTCAGACTAAAGTTATGCAAAGTCACCGTGCATAAACTGGCTGGTAGGTAGTAGGAAGAATTGTTGTGTTGGGTAAAATTCTTTCTATAGACATGTACAGTTTAGGGCAACAACTAATGATTATTTTTATTATGAATTAATCAGCCTATTATAATCTCAACCAATATACAAATTGCTTAACGTACTGTCACATAAGATGGGGATTGATTTTCCTGCTCTCCTCAGGGTGAGAAGGGTTGGCTCAGGATCGTGACCAGTGCCTACAAGGGAGGAAGTGGAAGCCAGTACAACCTGGCATTGGAGGAGGACTGCATGTACGGAGACCCTATCGTCCCCAAGGAGTACCTGTAGAGAAGACTGGCAGCTGCAGTGTCAGAGGTTTTCACTGCACACTCCCGTTTGTCTTCCTGTCTTGGGCAGAGGGGAAGTTTTTATGAAAAATGTTGAAAAGGGAAGATTTTACTTTATACAGATATTTGCAATTATGTTACTCTGGGAGGGGAAGGGGGGTTATTGTTTTCTAGCTGGATATCAGACCTGTTTGAATCAATGCAGATTTTCTGATTAATTTTTGTTTTTTACCAGTGAGGTCAGCAGGCAAGTGTAATGTAATGAAACAGTACAACTAATTTCTTTGCTATTTGCAAAAATTTAAGTACTGCATGCCAAGTGGCCATTACAGACAGACTGAAGACATTAACTTAAAGAGGCTATAGACAGCTTTTCATAGTTATAGTCATAGGACTTTTTTAATACATCTGACTCAGCCAAAGAACAGTTTTTATAATTTGTCCTGTACGGCTACCGACACTGAATGTTTTCAGTGTGTGGCGTTAATTTATTGAAAATGTTGCACTACACCCTGATGATAAAGGATTTGTACACACAAACTGAAAAGAACTTTACGTGTGCCTTACGTGAACTTGCAGTCAAGTATAGGTTTATGTAATTTGCCTTTTTTCATGCTGAACAATCTACACATCAGAAATTATGCAAGAATTGCAACCTATTGTTTAGTGTCAAACTTTGCCAATAAACCCAACATTTAAAATTGATGCTCCATACAGTCTGTCCTTCTGAGTATCAATCATGTTCCATCCATAGGACTGAAAAAGGGTTTACGTTTTCTCTTTCACATATGGATTCCTATAGTGATATGATTATACAGTTGTTTTTTTTAGAAACTTCTCAGCCCACTCCTGCAAACACATTTCTACTGTATGGACCCAGTGCATAGGTGGTTATCAAATTATAACCACACCACTGTTACAACCGTGTAACCATCAAAGGTGCGGATGCTGTGAAAGTTTAACTAAGTATCTCTGCAGAAACCACAATTGATGCTGACTTGTACATTTCAGATATGATCAATGTCATTTTAAACTGTATGAACATGAGAAAATGAATAGACTTCATCCGTCCCCATAATGTGAAAGTCTTGATCCAAAATGGGGAACTAGTCTCACTGCTGTGCTCTTGAGCTGGTATGTTTTACAAAGTGATGTGTGTTTGATATAAATGTAAAAAATGCAAGGAATTACATTCAGGTTTTTATTTTAAAACAGCTCGAACCAACATAAAATATAGAAAATCAAATATACATGTGAAGAAGAAAACATTTAGCTGCATCTTCGGAGGCTTCTGCTTCGACCAGTCTGTCTTGTTACTGTACTTTCCCCATCAGCTCATTCACAGTTGCCTCTTTGTTGCTTCAACAGAAACTAATTGTTTCTTGGTCAAACTGAACAGTCCATCTCAGAGCAATGTGCTTAAACATCAAGCAGAGCATTTGGGTTATCATGGAGATAACAGATCTTCTATCTCTGTTAGATCTTGCTGGTACAATCTCCATTAGGAACATTTTCAGCATCTGCTCCTCATCAGTTTATCATGATGAAGTTTGACTTGCAATGAGCTGAAAAACAGGGAAATGATCACCTTCATTATTATGCTCCAAGGCAGTGATTACAAATTTAAACAATAGACGTTTAAACAGATGTGATTTTATTATCTCGTTTTATTGTCAGTGTTGATGCATGAAAACCACTTCCTACTTTTTTATGTGTACCTGCAAAGCTCTTATTTGTTGCATGTGGAAATGTTTTTCACCTCAGTATATCCATAGTTAGTTCTGGAGGTTCGTGGTGGCCTGAAACCACTAAGACACTTTGTCGCTTTTTCCTTTCATTTGTCACCCACCTATAGAGAGCAGACTCACTTAACAAGTTAGCACATCACTTACCAATGAACTCTGCAACCGGATCATGTTCTCCCTCTGTGCGGATGGTTCCTGCGATGCTGTCGTTCTCCAGGATGGGCAGGAAGAGCTGAACAAAGTCTGATGTGTAGGGAGGTGCGATCACATCTAGCACCTATAAAGAGAAACATTGGCGTATAATTAGTTTGTTCTATGGTTTGCTTCAATGCGCTTGTTACAAATATTTACGTGAGTATGTAATATTTGCAGCAGTAAAACGAGCCTGTTCTCAAATATGGTCACTTGACAGACATTAAACCTGCTATAACTGATTTTTGGACACTTGGGGGCAGTAAAGACAACACAACACCGACATAGCTTGAACTTTTAAGCTGATATGGTGAGCTTGTTGCAAACAATTTGTTATTAATGCATCCAGTAGTTACGGATATCATTTGGAGTTGTGTTTCTGGCCACTTGATGAACATAAGGCCAATATTCACTTTTCTTTAGGTCTCTAACTCCACAAGGAAATATTCTGCTCTAGCTGTTAAACGCTCCACTACCAGCTAGTCTCCAACTTTGTCTGCTTTGTGATACTGAGCAGAAAGTAGTGTTTTTTTTAGAACATTTTTACTGAAAACAGCTGCCTGCTGTGGCCAAAAATTATGTTCTGAGGGAGCTGAACAGTTAAACAACAAGCTGAAAACTACTATAGTGTCACATAAGGACGAGAAGAGCTGTAGATCCAGGTTATAATTCTTTCTAGGTTCATCATTATGAGTGATCCCTTTCACATATGTTCACATTGTCATTTGATATATAAAGTTATAAAAATGCCAACCATAGCTGCTTTAAATGCTGATTTGTCAACAAGTAAAAACTTAATGAATATTTAGATCATGGTAGTTGTGGGAGATGGATTTGAGATAGTCTGGGCCTGCAGACAACCTGTAACTGTATTACAGATACTGTATCTGTGATTCAGGTCACTTCCTTTCTCACGTTGTATATCTTTACCACAAATCTAGATCAGAAGCAGCAGTTACCTCAGTGACGAAATATCTGATGAGGGAGATATCCGTGTTGAGTTTTTCCAGACACTTGCGAATGTAACCAACTACAGGCAGGACGTAGCCACGGCTCAGCAGATGAACCATTCGGTCCAGCAGAGTCTTCTTCAGCTCCAGCTGAAGAGGAAATAAAACTGTCAGCTGATGGGTAGCACAGTTACAACATACCCACTTCTGTTAAACTGCATGAAACGGCATTAGAGTAACACAAACACACCTGCTCCATGACGTCCAGCTGAGAGTGCTCCGTCTCAAACAGCTTGACGAGCAGCTGGAGGACCTGCGGGTGCAGCAGCTGGTGACACGTACAGATCTGCGGGGAGGAAGTATTCATTCACTGAATTGATCTGCTCGCCTTGAAGACTTTAAAGTTTCATCTGGTAGTAAAGTCATACCTCATCCAGTAAAGCTAAATGTACTGGAGTGTGGTCTGTCTGCAGCTGAAAGTACCGCGGCTCAGACACCGTCCAGTCCACCCATTTCAAAACCCCCATAGCAACTACCGGAAACCTGCACACAAATATGAAGTGAGAAACGATAAATGAGTGAGCGAGCTGGCCATCGAACTTCAGTTCTTTTTAAGTACAAGTGAAAAGTGTGAATCTTTTTTTTGACTAAATCTTATTTCCTGATTCACTTTTATTCACACATGAATAATTTTTACTTTAGGAAAAGTTCTTGTGCGGCTGATTTGTGTTTAGACAAAATACAGTTTGTCTTATTTTATTAACAATAAAACTGGTTTTGAAAAAGTTTAATACTCATCAAGTATGGTGCTGAAATGAGGATTTTTTCAGTATAGGTACCAAAACTCATACCAGCCTTGGTATTGGAAATTTTGAAATGATACCCAGCCCCAGCAGGAGGTCAATGAAAAACACCTGGGTCACTTTCACAAAAAGGTTACTTGTTATCAGTGTAACTTCATTCCCTCCCAGATGTGTATTGAAACTTTTCAATACAATTGTTTCCAGGTCAACTGGTTGTAAAAAAAATTTTTTTATTGACCTCAATTGGATCATTTATAAATGATTTACCCCAGTGTTGATGTTCCCATCAGGTTTCAAGTTGTTTAGGTAATCTTTAAATTGCATTAAAAACACCTCCCTCCCTTAAAGGGAATAACCAGTTGCAGGCCTTTGAGGAGCAAGAGCTTGGTCGTCTACTCACCGGATGCACTGATACAAAGTGCCGAGTTCAGCCACCAGCTCTGTGGCGCCTTTGTTCTCATTGCAGCACAGGTTGTGCACAGTCTCTATGGCCTTGGAAGTCGACTTCAGCTCATCTTTATTAATGTTGACGAGCTTGTTCTGTGATTGAACAGGAAGAAAAAGAGAATTTAGGGAGCAGCAGTTACGGTGAAACCAGTATCATGGGAATTCTGTAAAGTAATAACTAGTTTACCTTAGCCAGTTAATCTAAATCAAACCAGTTACTCAGCCTATAACACACACGCACATGCATCAGCAAAGTCATCCCTGTACCTTTTTCCATGTTTCAACCACGCTGGCAGCGTAGGCCAAGATGTGGATGTATTTGTGTTTATGGTCTTGGTTGATCTTTGATCCAGGTTTAAACAGCGACTGCATGAACAGGTCCAGAAAGGCAGGCACTCTGATCTAAAGACGAGAAAACATGAACACTCCAGTTAACCGGACCTTGATCAACAAGCATGTAGTGCATATAAACAAGGGTCAAAGACGCTGCATCCTCACCAGCTCCACAGGAGGCGGATCCATGCTGCTGAACATCTTGAACAAAACTGTGATATCTGCAGGATTCAGGGCTCCTTTGGACAACATGGCACCCAACGCCTGGCAGGCTCGTGGGTAGGCTGCTGCTGTACCGAGCGCAAGGGTTATCTGACTGGCATCATGACCTCTGTAAGAAAAACCACAACCGCAGAATAGGTATTGAAATGTGCACACATCACCCAACCAGTGTACTTCCTTCCCTCGGATCATAATATTTACTGTTGTTTTTTTTTATAGTAGTCAATGTTCTAGATTTGAAAGTCAGCTCCTGCGGCACTGGATGGTTAAATCGTATCAACATCAATTTTACCTCCTGAAACAATAGGAAAGATTGCACATCAAGATGAAATTCTGCTAAAAACAACAACACAGGAACCTCTCATGTGCGGACTTCTGCACCTCCTGGCCGATCCTACGAACAGCTGAACCGCCCTGTTCCTCCTGAGCGAGGATGGACATCATGGACTGGGCAAAGAGGTATGTGTGCTCGCCGTGACAAACCATCTTCTACAGGAGAGAGGAGGGAACAGCTCAGCAGAGATCATCACATGGGATCAAGCACTAACTTTTACACACTGTGGTGTTAAATATAACAAAGCTTGATATTTTCATTTGGGACTAAACTTTCACTCCATAAGACGAGGAGGTAAATCAAGAAAAATAATAATCCATTGTCTGTAAAATGTCACAAGGAGAGTGAAAAACAGCCAATGAGGTTTCCCAGAACCCAAGATGACATCCTCAAAGAGTTTCATCTGTCCAAAAGTCAAAGATATTTAATTTACAATGACATAAAACAGAGAAATGCAGTAAATCCTTATAATGGAGAAGTTAAAATCAGTGAATATTTAGTGTTCCTTGATAAATGAATGAAAAACAATGCATTAATTATCAAAATCGATGATAATTATCTATTATCTAATAAGGATGAAGTCCTCACTGTAAAATAACAGAGACAGGACTAATAAATTAATAAATGGAGATAAAACTGATATATATATTTCACAGGACCTTTGTTAATAAAACAGAGAAGTTAAACACAGCTCACAGCAAATTCTGGCAGGTTCTTCTCCAGGTTTTCTTCTCCTCCATCCAGCAGCGCAGCCAAAGACGTCCTCAATACCCGGGAGAAAACCTCCAGCTGCTGACATGCTGTGGACACGCTGGTGATCTCACCCTGATAACCTGCATCTGAAATGAGCTGAACACACATGCAAAATGTATATGACATGAACAACACACACACACTTCTGAAACACACTTAAACAAGACAGTGGCAATTCTACATATTGATCTGTCACAGCTTATAGACTGTCAAACACAACGACTAATGCCCATCTGAAGTTACCATGCCTGCTAATTGCTATTATTTCTGTCCAAAATATATTAAATTTACTCAAGGGAGTAGATTTGTCCTAAAACACTTCAAACTGACTCCCTCCACTCCCAAGCATAATTACATGTCTTAAACTGTGCTGTGCTGCAACTACCACCACCACTACCGTACCTTTACGGTGAAGTTGAGCATCAGGCAGTCTGGGTGAGCCTCTGCCAGCTTATAGAAAAGATCTCTCCACGTGGTGTGTGCTATCATCTGCTCGAGCCACGCTGGAGTCTGAAAACACAGGGGACTGGATTGGTTTGGTCTGGTCTGTTAAGAGCTTCACTTACATTTTAACACCTAAATCTTTTGCACAAAGTGTTCAGGATCTGTGATCACTTGTATTAATTAGAACTAACTGTGTGTTCAGAAATCTCACCTCTCCCTCAACAGTGAAAATGGAATCAGCTTTCTGTGGGTCGAAGTGTTTTATCAGGAGACTCTTGAGGTGATTTTCTACTCGCTCTTGGACCTGAGCAGGCTCCACGCCTGCAGTCACAATAAAGAAATGACAGATTAATGAAAAATCACCAGGTAACAGTTGGAGGAAGGGAAGGGTTTTTTTGGTACAGCAATGACGTGTCCAAGCTCAGAAAACATAGCTGGATCTTGCGGTCTGCTACTTACCCATCTGGATGAGCCACTCTGCCAGCAGATTGACGGTCTGAGCCACAGCAGAGTAGTTCTCAGAGAGGAGCTGGATGACATGTTCTGGGGAGCCACCTGCTTGGAAATACCTGCAAGAAAAATATGGTTTCTATCATCCAATTCTCAGTAGGTCTTTGTGATTTATGTAGCCTCTCATTGTTCACAACAATAGTCATCCTGTGAGGTTTTCACTTTCATTTTGTCTAATTCTCATTTAGAAATGGTTTGTGTGTTGCAAAGGCGCTGTACCCACAGAATTCATTCAATTTTATGTTTGTACGAGAAAACAGGTGCTCACGTTTTGAGGGTGTTGAAGATGGCAGGTTCCATGATGTAATCCCTGCTGGAGAATTTCTGCAGACAGTCTTCCTGTATTTTCCCATCATTCTCCCCTTCAACATAATCCTCCTGAAAGACACGTTCAGAAACAGCTTTATTGCCAAGTAGATTTTACACATACAAGGAATGTGCTTTGGTGAATGCATTTGGTGGTTGCATTAGATATAAACCTATAACATAAATACAAAAATACGAAATAAACAAGATGTACAAGTTATAAAAGAGTAATTGAGACCGTGTGCAAAATGGCAGTTCAGATATGTATTGTGAAAACATTTTTTTGTGGGGGGGTAAATGAGAATCGGTGTCAGTGAGAGCTGCAGAAGGAAAGAAAGTGTTCATGTGGCGTGAGGTTTTGGTCCTGATGTAGGGGAGTTGCTTTTTATAATGGCTCTTCTGTCTTAGTTTTACTTAATAACACACTATTCTCTTTATCTTTATGCATTTTGCATGGCACTTACTGAGTGGCAACAACAGTGTCATTTAACAAACACCATGGACAACGTCAGACTTCCTGCTCCAGCTGTATAACAGATTGAGCATCAGCTGTCTAATTATGTGCTTAAGTTCCACAGCAGGATAAGAGTTTCCGTCTACAACAAAACAATTTTCATAAGTCACTATGTGCTATCTTCCTGCTTTTTCTATTGCCTAACGTTAGTCTCCTGTGTCACCAATTGTAACGTTACTAAAAAACTAACGTATTGTTTGACAAAACAGTGTAACATTAAACACAGCTTTGTGTTATCGACGACGAACTGTTACGTTACGCACTAACACTTGCAGTGACAAGAGATAAAACAAAGTTTCTACTGCTACAGTGGGCTGAGAAGGAGTTAATATGCATGTCCACAGCAGCAAGCCTGTAGCTGGCTAACTAAGTCTCTGCGATTTCAAACCACGCCGAACATCTCCACAGTGCAGCCGTGTAGACTCGTCTATCTCAGTGTTAGCTGGACCTTAATGCAGGGCTGTTGTCACAACAGGGCGGCACAGCTCGTGTAGCCGCAGCTAAGCTAATGCCGCCTAGCTCTTCGTGCAGTCTGAGCATCCACACAGCAACAAGTAGGGAGCTCACCAAGTTACCGTCGGGGCCCTCCCAGTCTCCAGCGCTGCTGTAATATTCCTCGTCCATGGTGACGGGAAAGAAGCGACGTTGAACCAGCACCAGTAATCTAGCCGTACGTTTTAAATCTCGACGTGACTTAATTTTACCGCTGAAGGTATCGAGCGGTCAAAAATGTTCAGCTAGCCTGTTTAGCTAGCAAAGCTAACAACAACAGGCGGAAAATGGCGAGGCGGTGATCAGCAGGCCACGCCCCCTAATTTTTCAACGGATAATTCCTCCCCGAGTTCAGTCTGACAGGCACAACTTTCTATTAACTTGATTAGTTTAGATTCTTACTAATTTAGTATGTTAACTTCAAATGTATTAAATATTTAAATCAAGCACAACAATTTAGACAAAAATTGTTAATTCCGGATTTGTATAATAAGAAAATTAAAAACAATATATATATATTTTTGCTATGGCAACTGGCAGCGCTTGTGGAAGCAGCAGACAGTAGCTCCTTCAAACTTCGCTACACTTTTGTTTTTATCTGTTTTTTTCTGGCTTTATTGCCAAAACACGTGTTACCTCTGATATAAATACAGTCATTGGAAGATGAAGACGGGGGATTTTGGGATTAAAGAGCAGCAGACCACGATCAACAAACGGGCCAACAAACCGGACACCTGACAGGCACCACAGGGTGATCGCTCAGGAGAGATAAAAGATATTGACAAAATAGCGGAATTCAGACACTGTTGTGCCCACATCGTTACAGAGACCTTCCCTATCAACGTCCCCGATCAAGCACTCAGCAGGTGGTCCGTGTTCCGAGCTGCCAGCGCAAGACTCTGGCAAGATGAGGGGACTTGGACTCTGTTTTACATCGCTGATGCTTGGTGCACAAACGCAGTCAAGATGGACTCTGTTTTTCCCAAATGTCAGACTGTTTATTGTGAAGGTGAAACTTTCATATTATCACCTGGTTGCTGGTTTACATTCACCCCATGCAAATTAAAAAAATGCACTGTGGAATGTTCAGGGTGTAAGTTATACATGTCTGTATATAAATAACTATTGTTTTATATGTTACCATATTTTAGACCTACACTTAATTATATGTTGCGTGTGTAGCATGAAGAAACTACAAATTTCGTATCGTTATTCAGCCTTGTACTAATTACAAATAAACAATCTTGTACCTTGTAAAATGTGTAGAGAATCAATTCACCTGATTTCCCTTCCCTTGATGTGATTAAAGTGACACATTGTAGTTATAGTGTAAATTTAAATGTCTGCTAATTGATTTTTAAAAAATCATAATGGCGTTGACTGAACGTACACAAAGTAACTCAAGGTATGCCCATTTCTCTTGTTTTGGGAAAAATTGGAACAAATGTCTGTGTCACCGTGAAATGACATATTTGTATACTGTTTGTCCTGGTAGTGTACCTAAATATTTTACTGATATGGACCAATGTGTCTAAAATAAAAGTAGATTAATTGATGTCAATATGCTAGCTGCGTTTTTATTGGAATTATTAAAGTAAAATATGGTGAGGTGCCAGTTTATTATGAACATATAACTCAAACTACAGTTTCTTTTATTTAGCCTAAGCTCGTTGTTATAAACTGTTTGGCCAAAATAATAGAGACACCCGTCATTATAACAAAACAGTTTGTCAGCACCACAAACTACATCCTCAAATTGACCACAGGGTTTAATAAACACTTCTCTAAAACAGTTTTAACAAAACTAAACATTATAACCTTTGTCAAGGCGAATTTATTGCAGGCGAGGTGTATTAGACTGCATTAGTTTTAATCAGGTGTAACTAATAAACTGGCAACTGAGATAACCTTGCAAGGAGCAGAGACGCTATTTAAAAAAAAGTCTAAGGATACACAAAGGGATACACATATTCATTGTTACACCAGAGAACAACTCAACTTGCTCAAGATAAGTACATCTCAGGTTAAATGAAAGAAACAACCTCCTAAAAGGAACATTACAACTTGACAGAAGCACCAGGTGGTGCGGCTGGCCAGGATGTGAAATTACACTGTGGTATATTGTATTTGCATTTATTACCAAAATTTAAGCTGAGTGTGTGAGAAAAAAGTGAGTATGTACACAAGCATTTTGCACCCACAGCTGTGCCTTCAACAATTGATGTGAGCAGAAATAGTTAGCAAATTACAAAGTAACTTCCATGTAGGTGAAAAAGAGCTAACTGATTATTGTAATGACACTTTGATAATGCCTAAACTAAAAATGTGTTGTGAACTGGAACTTGTTCTCTGCAGAGTGCTGAAAGTGAGTTACCTTCACAGTCCAGTACATTTGGCGGTACAACCTGTTCTAATCTCCACTTCATGTCAATATGGCGTGATAAATTATTAATCTGGAGCCATGTTGTAAGTTTTTAATATTTACGTATACACAGTGATTTTAGTATGAAATTTCTTAATTTCATTAACTGGTGAAAATTAATTCCCACACCACCCACGATTGTCCCCTGTTGTTTTGAGTTCCTGAAATAGACAATTTGAGTACAACAGTTTGGCTTTTACAGGGAAATTTACAATTTCATGCATTTTTTGTCCACAAGTAGATTTTGAAGCAAATGAGTGTTTTCAGCAGATTTTTGTTAGCTGAACAGCAAATTGTTTCTTAAATGTACTTAATTCTAAGTGTTAAACCAAGTTAAAGGGTTGAATGAAGTGACAATGCAAAGCAGTATAATTAATGGCCATCTATCACGGCCATATCTGCTGTGAAATTGGTTGTGTTTCAAGTAGTCAGCTTTTTCAAGAGGTTTTCCTTTTTCATAGATGGTTTGCAGAATCCGAATAGGTTACGTTCAGGTCACAGTCACCTCCGTTTGCAGTGAAGACTGAAAAGAAAAACGTACAATGAGCAGCATTCAGCTCTGAGAGGATCGACAAATCCAGGCATATGGGAACAAAGATTTTTATTTTATAATGCAAACTGCAACATATTAATTATATTATTTACCCAAAGTAGCAGAAAAAAGGTCATATACCCGTGGCAAATAAATCACACAGTCTGTGTTAAATCTAAGTCCAACACAATATTTCCATTCTAAACCATAAAGGGAAAATCCACCCTCAAACAAAATGTACATTCCTTTGATGTCGGACAGTTCTTATTTTGTGAACATAAAGTCTCACCCAGCGCCAGAAACAAGGGATCCAGGACTCACTTTTCCTCCGCAGACAGCGCATAAGGGAACCGGAGTCAGTGATTTGTTAAGGGACACGGGCAAATATGCAGGTGCAAACCTTTGCACATTTTAGAGCAACCATTTTACAGTCACTGGTTTCTGATTCAAGTTATTTCTGTTCACAAATTTTAATTGAACTGTTTAATATCATAGGATCCATAAAGTGAATTCTTCGGGGTTTTTGCTTCAAGAAGGCATTCTATCAAATAATTTCTAAGCACAAATATAGCTCATGTGAAAACTGAACCTCAGTTAATCAGTTCAGTTATTGCTTAGATAAATAATATTTACTCTACAAGAGAAAGATAATTTTCACATTGTTCAGATGCATGTAAAAAGAAAAAAAAGGCAGTTCTAAAATGTGATGTCAAATTGACTTTTTTTGGTTGAAAAATCCCTGCGCTGTTGGTTCTTGAAACATTTTGCCATTTTGTACACCTGCATCAAGTCTTGGAAAGTTTCAGAAAGGATTAGTTGATTGGCTGAAAAACCAGCCATGTGATGATAATTGTGACAGAAGTCTTTTGAATCTCTGGAAAAAACAGTAAATAGCACCGTGTTCACTAAGGGCAAGCCAGAAGGTAAAGGGGAGAAGCCACAGGGCGCACAGCGTTCATGAGTTCACTGAAGTGCTGCAGCTGGCAACAAAATCTGCTGATCCTTCAAAGTCACATTTTGGTCTTCATTCTCCTCTGTTGTAGTCTGGCTGTGTGCAGCTTATGCAAATATACTCCTCCTTCTCTGCTCGCTCGGCAGACACACCCACACAGACCTGGTGGAACCACTGATTGCAGCTGCCGTCGCACTGCACCCAGTTTACCTGAAACGCAGCAAGATGTGCGTTTAACGCGCTGCATTTCTTTTGTATCATTATTACTTTGTATATTTTAAATTTAAACAAAACAAGAATGTAAATTGGGTAAAACCGTAGACTGACCTCATCGCCCTCTGGCTCTCTGCACCATGGTGCAGCACACAGTGAGTAGTCCTCCTCTGAATCTGAAGGAGAGGGGTCAGACACTGTGTGTGTGGGAGAACACGTCGTTTTGGCTTCTTCACTCCTCTCTTTGCTTTTCTTACACTTCTTTTTGCGACACTTCTTGGCCTTCTCACTGTGCTGAGAGTCTGAGCTTTCTTTACGCCGCTTGGTCGTTTTGCTCTGACTGTTCAACGCCTCCTTTTTGGGACTGGAAACTCCATTCTGCATTAATTTCCAATTATTACAATGAATATACCAAAACGTAGTGATATTATATAATAAGTGTGGGTTGAGAATATCGTTACCTTGTGGTGGTGGGGGCTCCCCCTATTAGACTCTTGGTCCTCTTCTGTGTTGTTCCCACAGGGGGAGCTCTGTGAGGGCAGGGGGGCCAATTTGTACAGCAGGTATCTGTACAGCTGCTCGGTTTCAGGCAGAGTGACCTGCAGCAGGAATCCCTCAACCATCAGCTCCTCCAGCTCGGGGCCGAGGCCTGTGATGAATACGATGAGCAACGGAGAGTTCAGTGGGGAAATAAATAAAATCAAAGTATGTGATGTCAAAGTGCTTAAAGCTTGAACACCGACCCTGGAGTGGAACAGACCGGTGCTCTGTATGAAACAGTGAACCATTTATTTCCTGAGTCAGATGAGAAGATCCTCCGGGTCCACCTCTCCCCTGAAACAACAAACCACCAACTTCAGTAAGCCTGACAAAGATCGGTGTCTACAATCTAGCTACTGACACTAATAAAGCAAACAGACCATCTGATGGTGAATTACATGAACTCAAAAAGATCATGAGACCCCTCTATTGAGCTACATTTGCACTGAGTGTTTTCTACTGACCATCTTTGACACTTTCTCCAGCACTCCCTCTGTGCAGGCCTGCTGAACTCTGTGCTGCCATCGCACTGTCCTCTCAATGAGGAAGCGCAGGGCGTCCCCTTCTGGCAGTCGGACCCGAATTCTCTGCAGTGAAGCTAAGAGGGGCAGGACCTTGTCCAGAGGGGGTTTCCTCGACCGCTGGCAAAGCGGGCAAAGCCAGGCTTGGCCGTATTCGAGATCTGCAGTTGTTGCAACGCAGCCACAGTGGAAAACTTCTCGACAGAGCTCGCATTGCACCATGGCACCCGAAGGGGCTTTTTGGCAGACACAAACACTAAGTGCACAACAGTTTTCAGCAGGAAGAAGCTTGGACTCGTTTGAAGCACGCAGAGCCAACAACATCTCCATCTCCCTCTGCCGGACCTCAGTGAGAGTGGCCATCTGTGAAGGAAGAACATTTAATGAATAAAATGAAAGACTGATCTGATCTCAGTTTACAATATGACACCAGATAAGATCTCACGACTTACTACTGCAATCAGTGCTGTTAAAGTAACGTCAACACAGAGCATTGTCATTATAAAGTGTTCATAATCAGTCCTGCCTTTTGTTGCTTTGTGGCTACAATTGTACACAAGGGGACTTTATTGCCCTGCAACAGGCCTCTCAGGCTGAAAGCTTGTTGGACACTAGAGTAAATGCTGTCTGAGAGGCCACACTTCAGAATAAAAACAAGGTAAATTTATTCTTCTTTGCTTGGTTAAATATTCTACTGTATGTAAACATTGGACTCAAATATTACGTAAATATCATGTTGCATCACCTGTTAGCCAAACATGCTGCAGTGAAATGCTAATGATACGGGGGGCATGAGTAAGTAACGCCTATACAGCTTTAAAGTATGTATTTTATTAAGTTTGTACTGGGGGCATCTGAAAGTCTCACTTTGCATTTTAATGAGCAGACTCAAAGTCAGCTGGACTTTTGCATGTAAAGTCGACTTTTAGCAGCACTTTAAGGGGAAAAAATGTTTTAATGATGTTGTATTTTATGATAGGCTTTCTAGCAAATTTAACTGTTAACACAAGATGAGATGTTAGTTATATTCAAGAAAAATCTTAATAATTAGTATTTTAGAGTATTTTGGCAAACCTAAATTTACCCTAACACAACTGTACTTGTTGCTGTGGGAAAACACAAGATATTACAGCTCCACTCACAGCAGAGGCAGAGTCCTTGCTCTCAGACAGAGCTCTCTCCACATCAGACAGAGACTCCAGTTTTGTTGATGTTGTTTTACTGATCTGTGTAGCTTCTTTTGCTTTTTTAGATCTTGACTTCTGATGCCCGCCCCCCACATCACATCTTGGACAAAGCACCTGAAAACATGAAAAGCCAAAAAGTGTTATTTATTGGTCCTTACACATTTGAAAAAACGCTTTGAAATGAGCACACCTACTAATATCAGTTTACCTCGAGGAGAGAGAAAGGGGAGTTTTTCAGTAGGAATGTCTTTGCTGCGCTCTCCTTCCAGGTCCGAATGTCACTGACGAGGGCCTCCAGCCGACTTAGTGGGTCAAGCCTCACAGGGATACCCTCTGCTCTGAGAACCAGCTCAGAGAGGCTTTCCAGCACAGGAATACGTCCCCCAAGCTGCAAGCATGCACACACAAGATTTTTGGTGCAAATTCAGTCTTATCTCTGAACTAGTGATGAGCACTGACAACATTCAACCTGGCTTAAGTTGAAGCATATTTCACCTGGAGGGCTTCGGCTTCATGAAGCCATTTCTTGGCCTTGGTGATGATATCCTTCAGCTGCAAACAATTGGGCAGATAGGCAGGGATGTTTTCTACTTCTTGTAGAGCAGCATCAAGTGTTTCTATGCTGTAATATGGCCTGTGAAGTGACATGAACATCAGTAAAGTGTACAGTACAGTGTTTTTAAATAATGTCTGAAATCTTAGTAAGAAGGCTCAAACATCAAATATCAGATATCAAATATTTCTTGCTATGGCAGAGACTTTACACTGTAGAGCACCAGACTTTGTGTGGGCATTAGTGAGTTAAGCATTGTCACAACACCACAGTCCTCGTTATCCACCATGATCCAGCACTGCAGACATGGCACACCTCATTCTGTCTGACATTAAAACCAATTTCACATTTTAAAGTCAACTGACAAAAACAAAGTATGAATTGACTGCTTAAAAATAGACTTAACTGTATTTTAATAAAGTCAAGAGTCCCTGAATTGTGATTTATGTCAGATTACTTGTTCATTCAAAGAGAAAAGCAGAGACTGACACACTAGAGGGGGTAGTGTGTTTGTGCATGCGTCATGAACAGTTTCTTTGCTGTAGGTAAATTTATACACTTTCTGTTCTTTTGTTATTAATAATGTTTCAGAAAATTATTTTATATAAAAATAGGTAATAACTTTTTATTTTGGTAAATTATTGAACATAATGGGGGAAAAAGGCTGAAAAATGTGGTAAATGGATCACACTTTCATGTAATTACTGAGTAGTCCATCCTTCCCTCCCCCATCAACCAAAACACAGGAAAGGGTGGAAAAGATAAAAGCTACCAAAACTGTTGTGGAAGCCATGGAAATACAACCTAAGGCCCAGTACTGCTTAGCCTCCTCACCTGGCTTCCATGAGGGATAGCACCCGCTCCTCCCACTGCTCTGACACCGTCAGCAGCTCCTGCAGACGAGCCATGGCTCTCTCCACAGAGCTGTGAGGGGCCAAGCCCACGCCCTGGTCTATCAGCCTCCTCATGGTGTCCAGACAGAGGCTTTCTGGCCGGCAGCTGGCTTGCTGCACGGCCTCCAGCCAGCGGGCCTGCTCCAGTCTCTCCCTCAGAAGGGGCAGCTGAGGCAACTCCACATCCAGGCCCAGGCTCACGTCCAGCAGGTCCTGCAGCTCCACCGGGCTCGGTGACTCATCAGAGAGGAGACGCTCACTGCGCTGCTGGAAGTCATCCACCCGCGTCAGCAGGTCCTGGAGGTCACGTTTAACAGGCATTTAGGGACTGACTCAATTACTGGGACTTCACACTCAAAGACAAATTTAGCCAAAAGCATTCGGACGTTGGTAGAGTTCAATATGAAAGTGAGATGACACAAAAGTATTTATGTGCAAATTTCTCAAACTAGCCAATTCAATTTTCAAATTTAAATATATTTAAGATTCAGGTAGTCAGAAAAAAATGTACAGTGGAATTTATTGCATCTAATCAAAAGTTTATTAACCTTCAGTAAAGGAGCCTGTCGGATGTTGCAAGGCAGGTTGTCAAACTGTCGGACAAAAGACCTCAGCTCCTCCACAGTCAGCTCGTTCTGATTTTGAGACTTTCCACCTCCAGATCGATACCTTAATTACACACAAAAACTGCTCAACAGATCTATAAAATAATAGCATCAGAATGACAAAATTGCCTTAAAAAAAAGAGAAGAAAAATGAATATTGTCTCCAAACTGAGATGCTGGGACCTTGAAAATAAATTCTGCATTCTGCCATTTTTCTGGCAAGTTAAATGGAAAATAGTGACAATAAAAGAGCCCTACTACTTCCTGTAATGAAACAATGGAATCAATAACAATCCTAGACAAAACAGTAAAAAGATCACTTGAACTTGGATTTTGATGTATGAGATATTATTATAATTATTATGGTCTGGAATACAATGCCAAATGTCTTCATGTAGTACCTCGTCTGCCTCTTTCCATTGAGGAGCTGTTGGGCCATCACAGCAACTTTATCAGCCTCTGCGGTGACTGCGCGTAGCTGATCCAGGAGGTGGATATGTGGGAACGCCTTGGTTTCTGCCTGCTCCACCAGGCTGTGAAGCTCTTCCAAACCTGAACAGAAAGCAGCAGAAAAACTTAAATTAAAATACATACATGGCCAGCTGACAGAGAAGGAATGTTACCTCCTTACAATGAGAGGGAAGTACTGAGCTTTGTACATTTTTTGCATTGACTTCTAACCTCTTTTCTTGTTTCCCTTGTTCTCCAGGATGTCCTGCACATTACAGACCCAATCTTTATAGGACTCTGCACGCCGGGTCACTGATGCCACCATTGGAAACAACTTATCCAGTGTAAATTTGTATCTGCAGGAAAACACAGAATGAGGACACTGATACACAATGATGACTGACATTTGTTTAGGTTCAATAATCAATTTTTTCTACCAAATGCAGATTGTAAAAAGACACATTTACCTATGTTTACTTTGAAGGAAATACCAGACATAAGAAGGCAGCATGCACTTGTACATTTAACAGCTGCTGAACATGACAGTAATGCATAATAAACCTCAACTAATGAGTGTTTATTAATGCAAAACTAAACTGCTTTCTTGTTTATATAACATTGCAGATTTCATGAACTCCATCTGAACATAAAATATTTTACCAACATGCAAAATTTGAAAGAATCAGAGAAGATATACGCTTTAGAAAACAAAACAAAGAGGTTGTTTTAAATAATTCCCATAATCTATTAAGATTAAAATTTAATGACATTCAGCCTGTTCATGAAGTATTTCCATGTCACTACCTCAGAAACTGCACTATTGTTTACAAGGAGAAATTTTGTCTGAGATAAAAATATTTAATTGGGGACAAAAATTGAAAGTGGGGCTCATTTTTACTGACGGACTCAAGTATGTTCTGTTTGCCGGTTCAAAGTTGCTCAGTTAAAAGTCCTTATTTTATTTTTTTTTTTGTAAGAACATGTCAGCATAACCGCCCATATCTGGTAGTTTGATTCTTGTAGTATTGTTTTGTGTGATGATTTGTGATTTTGTGTAAATGCATTAAAGTTCCTTTTAGCATAGCATTTTTGGAAAACCCGATGCAAGTAGGCTTTAGCGTGGCCAAGAGGTAGCTTAGCTGATGCAGATTTATAGTAGTAGTAAAAACAAAATAAAACTCAAATTTCAGAGGCGACAATGTTCAGTTGTTGTGGTTACTGGAGACTCACTTGAGTGTAAGGTTGCTATGAGGACATGAGCAGAGGTTCTGGGCGTGGTACAGACAAACCATCTTGCCAGGACTGCAGGCGCAGGTGATGCCAGACAGGTAGCAGGTGGTCCGACACTTGTAACACTGCCGCTCCTCGTCTGGGAGCATCTCATAATCGACTTGTTGACATTGCACCACACCCTGGGGAGACAAGTCATTAGAGCCTCAGAGGAGACAGAGGAACTAAATGAGACAGCTGTGCAGACAAAAAAATCCAATCTAAATCTTCTATTATGACAAATATCTTCTTAATAGTTTTCTTTAATTTACTTTAAAAAAATCTATCAGCTTTGCTAGATGCTACTGCAGAGGAGCCAATACAAAAAAATGTATGTAAGAGTCAAAATAAAAAACATAACACCTGCTGGATGTCCACTAATAAAAACTAAATAAAAGCCAGAATGAATGCTTTAGATAAGAACTACTCACCATCCTGCCAATCTTCTCTCTCAGTTTCTCTTCTTCTTGAACCATGATGGTCATCTCCTTCTGCACTGCTGACACCAGGTTGACGTCCATTGTGTCCACTTTAGCGGCCATGTTACAAATCATCTCGTCGTGGGAGAAGACACAGTACCTGCTCAGCTCACGATAGTGTTCCACACAGTTACGGCCAATAGGCATCTGTCAGAAAATATATAGATGAGTTTAGGAGTGATGGGCCTAAACGAACTAATGAGACAGAACAATACATAGTAGTAACAACAGGCCTCTGTTTCTAAAAATCAGATTTTTCTCCAATCTGTGCCCAGGGTCTTTAAGATCGTTTTTAATCCTGTTTTCTAAAACCACTTTGGGCTGCATCTTGGCATGAAAGCTGCTAAAAAAATACAATTATTATATAATTTTTAATAATAATTATTAGCAGACTTAGATTTTACTGAGAAATATGTTTTGCTACAGCAGTAAAATTTAAGGGCATGAATTCCTTTAAAACACCATGACCATGAATTTACAGTAAGAAAAAAAACACAACAACAATTTGTTGGAGTGTGATGCAGAGGGACAACATTTCAGCAAAAATAATCTGGTATTGTGTAAACAGAGTGATAACAGATCATCTTACCCAGTCCATGGTGCAAAAGTTGACAGCTTCAGCAAAGTTGAAACCCTGGTTGAATCCACTGTGGTAAGCTCTGGGGAAAGTAATGACAAACTCGCCTGCACATTGGTTGGTGCGATAGATCTGGATATCAATAAGAGAAGAATGACAACCTATAAGTATTTTTACAATTATCATTTGTATTAAAGAGGATACTGGGGTTGACAACCAGCAAAGTTTTGATGTCTTGATTTATATTTGTCATCATTATCATCATCAAAAAAAAAAAAAAAAAAAATCTAGATTCTGATTTATTTTGTACTTCAAATAATAAGGTTGTCAAAACTGTAACGTGTATCTACTTTGTCGCTGTCAGAACAGGAGGGTTTGTGTGTTAGACCTTCTTTGCAACTCTGACGTGTAACATTTATATGTAAATGTCACCACACTCAGAAACAAAGCTGGATCTGTACCCACAAACATTTCAATTGTGATGATTAATTGATGAGTGTAATAGTGAGCGGGTTACCGGGACGCCATTGTTCATCAGCGTGTTGGGGTTCATGATGGTGACCAGCTGGTGAAGGAGGTCTGGCTGTGACTCAAACAGCTCAGGTGCCAGATTCTTCATGACTGACTCGAGGTGCTCTGCAGCATAACCAGGGGCCCCATACCACGTCTTCGGTTCCCCCCTGCACATTAGTGAAAATTTGTAGTGTGCATCTCCACACACACAATTATATTTTACAACACTGACATGATAACCACTATATTTAAGTTTGTTTGATTTACAAAACCACATTTCTTGTGAAAATACCAGAACATTCCTTGTATAAAGAAAGTCGAACTTCAACATTCAAATCACTATAATAGATGGACAAGAGAGTTTATATAGGGCACTCTACCAGTGAAGGTAGTTTATGGAGTAGCTCCAGTGGTCCTCAATATGCCAGCAGAAGGAGGAGAAGCACATGCCCACATAGAGCCAGGGTAACTTCATCCCACAGATGTCGGCTGTAATGTGAGTCAGCACCGAAGCGTCCAGCACCGGCATGTTGTTCAGGTTCCAGCCGCTGCTCAGGTAATGCTGCAGGTCAGAGACAGGTCTCAGCAATCCACTTAACTTCTTATTTAAATATATCCCCTGTCCAGGAGGCATTTAACCAATGTTAAAACTGACATAATATAAGCGTAGTTTAATTTCCAAGCTACCAGACAAAAACTTACATCGTTTTAGGAAATACTGAACGTTGTTTTTAGATATGTTGTATGACAAAAAATATCAATCTTTGAAGTTTGTGAAGGTAAAGAAGCCATGACTACTTAGTTTTCAGTAAGATTCTGGGGAGACAAAGTTTTACATAGTTTCCAGTAATGTGAAAGTTCAATGACTTAAGTTCAGACATCCAATTATCATCCCCGTTACGGCAGACAGATTGTACCTCATCCTCAGGAGAGACTTCAAAATGGCCATTCTTCACAGGAAAACCACTCCCAAACTCCTTGGAGGCAATGTCTGCTCCGTACTCTACAGTGACATCCTCCTCAATGGTGCTGACTAGACGCCAGAACTCCTTTTCCACTAGCTCAGTAGGAACCATCTAAAAACACACAATGTGACAAAATGGTGTTATTGTGTGCTGTAGTAACACAAATCTAGAAACCAATGCTAGTTTCATAACAAGTTTAAACAGATAACAGATCACCCTTTTCAGGAAATCTGCTTAACAACATTTTTTGTCTCAAACACAGCACTCAAGTTATCTGTTTTTCCCTGCTAGTCCTCTAGCCTCTTCATTTCTTGCCACCTCTAGCCTTTTCACTCTCTTCATGCAGTAAATAGACCACAGGATGTGAAAGTGTGAAAAAAAGGACTCTCTCTCAAAGGGTGTTATCAAAAGCATTCCTTTGTCACAGACGTATAAAATAGAAGTAACAGTACAGAACTATTTTCCTCAAAAAATCTTCCAAAATCTGACTCATTTTTTAAAAACCATGTTGGTGATATAAATAGAACAACTTATGGCATTGGTGATTGAATGAAAACTCACTTTATTACACCAGTAATAATATCAGCACAACTTCCGTTTCCATTTTGCCAAATGCGTTATGTTTTGTATCATATTATAGCACAAGCCATGACAATTTGGGTAAAATTTTAAAATGTATATCTGGGCCCGTATTCATAAAGATTCTAAGAATCCTCTCAGAAAACTCTTAACTCAGCTAAAAAACTTTTACCATGGAGTCTTAGCTTAAGAGCTATTAAGGACTGATCTGAGAGCAATTCTGAGCAAGGAAAAGACAAAAACTTTTATCTTAGTGAGGAGGCGGGCTTGAGCCCGTTGCTGTGTATGACACAATCTTTTGAAGACTGATTAATTGGTTGACCAAGAAGGAAAAAAAGAATGATTTTAAGTACAGGTTCAATTCTAAGACTTCACTTTGGAAATTACATGCGTAATATTTCCTCTTTGACCGTTCTCTCTTCTCACACACACAAACACACATTATGTGTATAGAAATCCTGTTTTTTATTTACCATGCTGTTAATTTCCTATAAGGTATTTGATTGGCTTAGAATGATAAAAATTGTTCCACTCTTTCCAATTACACTGATTTCTGGCGTTTCTATTTAAACACGGAATCAAAACCAAGAAGGGCGAGAAAGCCCAACTGGACCAGTTAGTGGATGAACACAAGGCCATTCTAAAAGGAAAATTCTGGCCGGGTGTCAGAGCACGGGGCAAGAAGCAGACGTGGGAGCGTAGTATAGCGCAAACTATTAACGGTTCATTCTGCTTGTGCGCACCAGTGAAGCCTGCTATATTCATAAATGAAGTTTGTTGAGCCTGCAAGGTGGGAATGTCCACTGGAAACAAAATGAACTGCGACACAATAAGAGTTCTGAAAGTGCTGTAATTGTTTGTGTGATCATGCTTACAGAGGTTTGTGACAGACCCAAATCATCACTGCTGCGCTGTTGCCAAATATCGTAATGTAGTGATTACTTTCATTTATGGCGCTGTGGCATTCCTGCACTGTCGGAGATGTTAGCGCATCTCTAATAAGATCAGTCAGAAACACGATCCCTGCACGATCTAATCTATAGCGTCTGATTTACTCACTGTCATCCGTTGTCTGCAACACATTTCTTCTCCCTGTTCGTCTTTCTGCCATTTTCTCCTCTACTAAAGAAACTCTTAAGCCTCTTAAAAGTCCTCGTCCGTGCTCCTAACAATTCTGACCTTAAGAGCTCTTTTAAGGGTTAAGATGCTTTATGTATTACTTTTTTCTTTACTAGGATTTTTTTCTTTAATTTAAACAGTAAACACCCACATTTCAAAGAATTTTCTTAAAACTTCGTCACTAGGAGCTACTCTTTGCCTTAAGATTCTTTATGAATACGGGCCCTGGTCTTTTAATATCAGAGACCCTGACATTCCCAAGAACTAGTCCCGGCAGTGCCGAAAAGATCTTAGGGGTTCACCCCTCCCGGACACAGACAGCCTCTGCCATCGTGAAGGACCCCTCCCACCCCTCACATAGTGTGTTTGTCCCTCCAGGAGGTTCTGCAGAATCAGGACCAGCACTGCAAGACTCTATAGCTTCTTCCCCCAAGCTGTCAGAGCCCTGAACACTCTGGCGCCACCAAACAGCTAAAGTTGACATTAAAATGCACAACTGTCACACTGACAATTTATTGATTTCTGCTCCGGTTAAAATTGCACTACAAACTGTCTACTGTACTTTATCGATCTACTGGTGATTTGCACTATTCACAGTTTACTGTGTTGCTCTGTCTGTTGTAATATTCTTACATTGTTTATACACCTTGGTCCCTACGAAAGTACATTTCGTTCAGCTGCATACTTGTATGCGGAAGAATGACAATAAAGTTGACTTGTCCTAGAAAAGCACTCTCATTCACTGTATGTCCAATCCATGACCCCTTTAACATCAGTGATCAGTGATATATAACCCACCATACTTAAACCAGATAAGTGTAATTACCAACAAAAACATGTTGACTAAGTAGACTGAAATCACTTGAATATCAGTTAACAAGGGACGCAAACTCACATGAACTGGCATGTTGAAATAATCAGACTTAAAGGAATCGGCCATGTCTCCAAAAGCTTGGAGGGTGTAGCTCCTGCTTGCCTGCTCAAAGCCAAAAGCGACAGGAGGTTTGCCACATTCCTGTAAAGACAAAAAACAAAACATGAAATATAAAGTTAAAAACACCTGGAGTTGTATTATTCATTTGTGAATATCAGGCAGTTTATACTCCGGTTTCCAATTATGAGCCTCTCTGCCGCTCTGCCAGGACTTAGCTCCCTGGTGGTGGAGCGTCTGCAGCTCACCTGAGCCAGGCACTTGGGGCATCTCCAGTCGCCTTTGGGGACGTCGTGGAGGGGAGGAATCAGGCAGAAGATGTGATAGCTGTCGTCACAGCCGTCACACAGCAGCAGGCGGTCCTCAGCAGTCCCACTGCCACATACCAGGCACATGTACTGGTCCACCTGAGTACACAGAACAATTGTGAGCGCTGCCTTTGTTCTGTGATTTTCTCTGATGTGTGTATCTTACAGCAAAGTACTGCAACATGGATAGATGTTTTTTTATTTAGCACAATATTGGAATTACAGTGATGTAAGCCAACATTTTAACACAAAACTATACTTACTCTACTCACAGGAGGTGTGTTTAACATATTCAATACAGTTTCTTCATAATTTGTTGGATCCTCTTGTTTAATGGGTTCCCTTTTCACCTCAGTGACCGCCATCCTCACTGAAAGACATGGATGAATGCTTAATAGAAGCTTTAAGATGATCCAATAATGACGGTCATCTTAACGGACACATTCCTCCTTTCTTTATAAAGCAAGCAGCTTTGTTTTGGTCTTACCTGGTTCTGGTTTGGCCGAATATGTTCCCATCCTCCTCCTGAGATTGGGACGATTCTCACGAACTTCCCCAGGTTCAGTTTTAACACAGCCTCTCTGTCAGGAGTCACAGTGAGAAATAGAGTGAGACAGAGAGAACAACGGCTGGACATTTTACAGGGTCCTTAATAAGATATAAAGGACACCCTTTTAACATCAGACAAATGGTATAATATGTGGCTTGACTCTTAAAATGCAAAATGTATATTGCAAAAACAATATACATTAAGATCAGCTGTTCTGTCACATCATTCCTGTCTTCTGTGTATGTGGACTGTATATGAATATAATATAAACGATCCAGGCTTACACACAGCATATCATACGCGTAATGAATTATACATGGCACAAGTGACAGTGTTAGAGAGCAGAGGGAGTGTTCAGACTCACTTCAGATCTCATTCGTTTTGCTCGGCGGGCGATGCTGCAGGTCTCCTGGGGCTGGACAGACTGCCGCTGCGGCAGGTCATGGGGGGTGTACTCCTTATCTTTAGTGTCATTGGTCAAGGTGGCCCTCTGCAAAGAGAAGTAGGGCATGTTAATGAGTTATTGTCTTAACATATTAATTAATTAACGCAGAGAATTTTTTTTATCGCATGTTAACAGTTTCGCAGTTTTTATTATTATTTTGAAAGTCCGCTGCTCACTGGCTCTGACTACACATTCAGAAAAAAAACAAACAAAAAAAACATGGGTCACAGCAGGGGCGGGATGTTGATCAGCCTGCTAATTACCCACCCCAACAAGCAGTGGAGGGATGCTTTGGCAGACTAGGCTGGATGCAGCGTGTGGGAGAAGTAGATAAACAAAAGCAAGACAAGCGAACAAACGCCATAGCGAAGTGGATAGCTACACTCTGCATGTTGATTAGTATTAGGGAAGATGCAGGAACGTTCTTAAAATCACAACGTAGTCGCTTGGCCCCGCGTGGTCGCTCTGTGTTCCTCAGGGGAACAGAAGACAAAAGCTCTGCGAGTAAACTGCAGGCGCTCTATGGATAGTAACCATGGCAACGGCTTCTGTGCACTACCCAGCTGTAGCCTATTTAACTTTTCTTTGTTATAATTTAACAAGTTACAACTATAGGCTACATAATTTTACCTGATATGCTCTGCTATTGAAATTCTCTCCTGTTTATGTCCTGATAACTATTTAGTAATAGATTCTGGAAACTCACAAACAGCGAGGATCAGTCTCTCTTCCAATGATTTATGCTGCGCGTTGTGTACAAAAAGTTCAAGACAATTCAACTTCGGCATCAGGCAGGCGTGTGTGTGAGGCGACCACTTCACCTCACTAACAAGGACACTTGCTACTGTACATAGACTGTTTATGCTGAGCCCTGATAAAAAAAATGTTTCTGCTGATACCTATTCAAAGAAAAAACAAACAAGAAAACAGATTGATATATGTTAACCTGTTGCTCAGAAGGTGCCTTATGATGATATGATCGTGTGATTAATCACGATTAAAAATTTTAATCATTGCCCAGCACAAAAAAACCTGTTTGCTTTTTGATAGACGAAATTTTATAAATGACAATATGACTATTTTTAGCTTTCTTTCAAACATATCTAAAAACGGTTACATCTTAAGGAAAAAAAAAAAAACTTTAGACACTGGAATAGTCAGAAAAGAATCCAAGTAATCAAAGTATCAATACAACCATGCTCCTCTAACCAATGATTTTATTCTTTAAGATACCAAACACAAGAAATGCTGTTATGAAAGTTGACAAATATAGTTTCACAAAAAGCTGTGTTCCTTACATTTTATTATGGTACCAGTGGTTATTTTCCTGTCACTTCTAATTTCTTTTTCAGAACAACTGTAAAGTCAGATATGTATGACACTAACTGAACTCACACACACATAATCATAAAACCTATTCTGTGGCAAAATATCTTATGATGATTATCTGTTAAGTATCTACTTAATAAATGGCCACACAATACTGCTGAACTTTTAACATCTTGCCCATCAAAGAGGTGACATCTTGGATAATATCATAAACACTTGTACAAAACAATGTAATCCAATTCAAGAGCCTTCCACTAAAGAGGATCTCGCTGCACCTTGTAATAGTAAATCTTTGAGGAGGCTCTGGCAAGAGATGTTGCTTTGACTGTATTGTGATTTTTTTATTCTAACTGGACTGCGTAAGTGTTTTACTGTTTGTACAAATGCTGTAGTTGTTGTGTCCAACCGCCTGAAAATAGTAACAGCCCAAACTAAGCAAACATGCTGTCTTTGATAACTGTGTCTCACCGATTCAGTGGCACTCCAGACAACTGTGGCTGAGACGCCTCCGTAGGAGACTAAACATTCAATACGTGGAACTGCTTTGTTGTTTTATATTCTCAGTGTCCAACCAAGACTAGGTCAAAGAACCACTTTAAAATAACAACTACTATAATACTGTGTATTTTGAGCTGGTAGAAAAAGAGTTCTAGTAGGTAGCTATGAGTTATAATATTATACTGTATAGCTTTAAAAAAGGCAATACTGCACTCAACTGTAAACAAGTCTAGCTACTGCCGTGCTACTGAGTACAGAAAACTTGGGACATACAGGCAAATTGTCTCCAGTCTGGAACACGTTATATGGGTAGAGGATCCTCTCATAGTGTGCCCGCAGATGAGAGCCAATAGCCTTGCCTGGAGCAAAGCCCATCTTAACAGATATCTTAGTCCAGCGCCGCTCTCTGCAGACTGCATCGAAGCCTCCCTCTTCATTCACCAGCTTCGAAAGAGAGACATTATGTGTTCAGTCTGTGTGTGTAGAAAGCTTAATATTCATTCATAAGTAAAGCATGTTATTGTGGCTGTAAATGAATAAATGGTGATCATTATCTTGTACCTTATTCAGCTGGTAAAGATCCAAAATCTTTCTTTCCACATGAGGGATTTTCAGCGTGCATCCTTGAAGCTCCCAGAATTTTGCTATTTGATCCAGGAAGTTGAGCTTCACTCTGGTCTGAGCCTAAAGGCAAAGTGAAACAAAAGTTATTTGCTGTGCACTCAACATTTAACAGTTTGTTCTTGAACATGGCTACAGTTATCAAAAAGTAAGAAAAGGTAGAATTACCAGTGACCTTTGTTCAGATGTTGTCAACTTCCATAAGACCATTTTGAAGAAACCTACTACAATTATTAACTTACCATCTTCCAACAATCTAACAGACAGGATTTTTTACCTAACAAATACCCCATATTTACACTTTATTTATATTGTATGTCTTAAATAAATATACATAACAAATAAAAACATAAAAACATAGCAAATGAATGTACCTCCAACTCATTAAGTCTTTGTATCCGTGGTGTGAATTTCAGTCTGTCAACATCACAGGCAAACGGCGGCTGCCAGTCCTGAGACAATAAATTGCAATGTTATTAAGCAAAATGACACCAATTCTTTGATGGTTATACTGAAACAGAGGCATGTTGTTTTTTATCAACAAATCCCATTAAGAAAAAAACCAAACAAACCAACAATGTGTTAATCTCTTAATATTTTCGGACCTCCTCAGCCTGTCTGTCACTCTCAGCTCCATTAGTTTTGAGTGAAGACTTAAAGCTCAGCTAAGAAATTTATGGGATTGTGTTTTTTTTTTTTCAGTTGGATACTCTCAAAATCTAGCTGTCGCTTGCTAGCTTCTGCAATGGTGTTCTGCAATCTTAAAAAAAAGTTGTGAATTTGTATTTTCGTTTTTCCTTTTTTTAAGCTAGCCAGCTGGGTACTGCATTTTTTAGCAAATGTTACTCAAATAGAACAAATTGTTTTGTTGTGCACTTCTGATCTTCTGATCCTCTTTACAAGCATGTCTGTAGTCAATAAAATGAGTAAAAAAAATCTCAAACTAATCCTGACTACACACCCAGTCTGACTGTCCAAGAGCCTGCAGTTTTTGTAGTAAACACATGGACTGTTATTAAAGGCCAGACTTAACAGGAAGTCATAGTGTGTCTGTGTAAACATGCAAAGATGCTGTGGACAGGGAATCTGGACCGTCTATATTAGTCATTAAATTATGATTTTTCAAATAGTTATGATATATTTTGCATGCATAGAGAATAACATGATTTGCATTACATGGCAATGTTGAAGGTGATGTCAAAGTAAACACGTCACACACACGTAAAAAAAAAAATGTCTTTGAATAGCAGCGGTGTATTTATCAAATAACATTTGTCACCAGGATGTGATTTCACAAAAACACACAAAGATTTTCACCCTGCTTCCTGTCCCTGTGTGAGGGAGTTCACCACACAAACTGTCCTACTGACAGACTAAACACTGACATGTCTGATATTAATGCGCTTGCACACAGAATTAAAACAAACCTACTCATGCTAGACCACACAACTTCCTGCAAAACTAGAGAACATAGTGTCTGAGAATGCTCAAGAGGCAGCAAGAAAATGATCTCAGTTTTGCACCATGAAATGTGTAATACCACACTCCTATTGGTTTGTCATGAGGGAGAATGTTTACAAATAAGAGAAAAACAAAAGTGAGTCCTTGTGTGTGACAGAAACTGTGCTCTCCTGGCCAGCTTGAAGCTGATATACTCTGTGGTAGACTGATGTGGTGACATTCTTACTTTGGTATCTAAAGAGCTGAATTAAGTAGGACAAAAACGTGAGAGTTGAAATAGTCCTGCTATTTCTACAGACCTCCGACATCCCAGAGTAATTTCTGATACCGAGGAACATACAGAAATGCTTATGTTGGAGTTTAGTTTCAGGTTTCAAATTTGCCCTTAAAACATTATGCAACAGACAAACTGACAATGCATTAGCCTGTTTAAACGCTTTGTGTTTAGAAACAAAGAAATCTTTAAACTCTACATGAATCTATACCGACTGCATGTATCCCCACAGCACTGAATGCTTAGTCTTACTTTAAAGGCTCAACACTGGGTTCAGGCTTTCAGAAAAAACAGACGACGTCATAAACACCATCTCAATCAGATGAACCAAACAGGGATGGCCACCTTACACAGGATTACTGGACAAAAGCAATAACTACAATTTGGATTTAAAATTTCTGAAAATTAGAGTTTGATTTTTGTATTTAAGCATTTTTCCATTCACTTTCAGTGCACAGTAATTTGTGGGAATGTATTAACTTATTACATTTGTATCAGAAACAATTGAAGCCATCAACACGAGATACGCCCTTAGTTTTCACATCTTACAGCCACCTTCCCACTGACATTACACTGCAATGAAACAGGAATGCACAAAATTAGCATGAGAGATATGCAAACTGATCATGTGACCTGACTCAGCTGGGGTGTGGAAATTAGGCTACAGCTCTGGATGTAATTCAAACTTTATCACATCATAGCCTATTTCCTAAATGGTACAGAAACACATGGCTCTTTGTTTTATTTTCTTTCAAAAATCAGCAACTCTTTATAGGTTACTGCATACTACATGCAGCGTTACTGTGATATTAGCACCATATGTCATTAAAACCATGTCACAAAAAATGTTACACACTAAATTTACTGGGCATGGACAGGCTTTTTTCCTTACTAGGATGGAAATGCTGGTCTGAGTGCGGACAACAATAGCTGCATTAACACCACCTAATCATCTGTAGACAAAGCTGGATTATAACTACAAATGCCCTGGCACAAACGGGAAACACTCGCTGTGACACATATGAAAGTGCACTGGGTTTCTTTGAC
The DNA here is from genome assembly GCA_024633595.2 of Lepomis macrochirus. Taxonomy (NCBI): domain Eukaryota; kingdom Metazoa; phylum Chordata; class Actinopteri; order Centrarchiformes; family Centrarchidae; genus Lepomis; species Lepomis macrochirus. The sequence goes on along the minus strand of JALXJV020000004.1, from coordinate 27,383,668 downwards.
CATCCTAGTCATGACCATACTAGTCTGACCACACCAGTTAATATTATATAGTGCAGTTTTGGTCTGAACATCAGGAGGCCTTCTGCAATCTACCTAATGACAAATCCAACTAACCAAAAACAGCCTTAACATATCACTGAAAAGCATCTGCATAATATGCTAATAACAATCAAAATGTGACCGTGTAAAACAAAATAGTGACCACATACTCTGGACCCAGAAATCACTGATCCAAAACATGTTGTGGTGCTATATCTTCTTCTTTTCTAAAAAAAATATATATTTATTTACACAAGAGAAAAAAGGACAGAAAATGGAAACAAAGAAAAGGGAACGTAAGGCCAGATCATATCTTAAAAGACACAGGACTTTAAACTATGCAAGCCTCTAGGATGCCAAAGCACACACACAAAAAACAACAACTTCGAAATACACCTTAAAATGTTTCCCTTGTTGAAATCCACTCAGATTCACATTGCGGAAGGATTTAAGGTTGTTTATTGGTTTGTTTGGCCCACACACAGCCCTGTAGCCAAATGTTGGTCTGAATGTTCAGAAGATACTGCTGGTGCACAGGGACTGCAGAAAATGGTGGTTACACAATAAAGGACAAATGGTGGAGTTTGACTAAAAAAAAATTCCCCATTTTTGTCAGTTTTATATTCCTGTACAAAATCATGAAGTATGCATTGTATCTGAACTGTCTGGACATGCTGCTTCTTACCATGTGGTATTTCATTTAACAAAGAATAGACCCTGCATTTTAAAACCTTTCATGGTGGTCATAAATCTTGACTGCTGTTCATGCAGGAGTGTAGTAGGCTACAGCTTAGCCCCTCAAGTATTTCTAAATGACAAAACTCGTAGACTACAATGCTTGTGCATTGGTCAAAACAATGCAGTAAATGGGACAAATAACAGTTCCTTTAGCTATCCCATGTAAGGATAAACATGGACCACTAGCATCCAATCTTTGCTCAAAGCTGTTGCCACTGCCCTCTTTTGTTTACATGCATTGGGCATTTCAAATGCAGGTTTCTTTTTGGGCCAGCAAAACCACCCACCCCTTCTGGGGAGGGTATATTGCAGCCCAGTCCCCCCTACTAGTCCTGTTTAACCATGCAAAGTGGGCTTTTACAGCTTCCTCATTTCTACTACAGAAGAGACTGGTGTTATCTGATAACACAAAGAATCAAAGAAAACAATTTTCATCCAGGACCTCAGCGTTGTTAAATTGATATATTGATAACTGCCAGAAATTACGTTAGTCTCAACACACGTGATATCATTTATTTCCGTTGAATTAGTTCTTTATCTAATTTGCTTGGAGGCTTGGACACACCCTTGAACAAGGTATCTGCCCTCCCTCTACATCAGAAAAGAGGTCAATGTGAGATTCATTTTGAATTCTGTTCATTTGGGGAACTAGCTTGAACTAGTCCATCTCCTTTCTGTCCTGAAAGCCGTAATATTTGACTCATGTGAGGTGAGACAGAACAATTATTCAATTTAAAAAAAGACAAATAGCAAAAATAGCCAATCGTCCCAGTTAGTGTTTCATATTATAACGCTATCCGGCTAATTTAAAATACTTTCCTAACAAAATAACGCTGTCAAAAATGTGTAATAATCACCTAAAAGCAAAACGCGTGAACACGATGAAACTACGGTGGAAACCGACACCGTGTCCGTAGAGCGCAGTGTTCACGCGACCTTCTCTCCATAAACAGTTGGTCACCGAGCACGTACGTAAGGATGTCAGACAACTGCAGCTTTAAATGGGCCCGATTAACGTGAGCTACGTTACCTTTACACCAGCTAAATCCGTCAAATCCTGACGGGAAACTCAGGGTATACATTCAGCTAAGTGTTTAAAAAGCTAGGGCTAAATGATAGTTTAAATATTGGGGGACCCATTTCCGTGCACCCAGTCCAGGAAGCGTCTCATTCTAACGTAAACAATTCCCCTTTTATTTGCATACACAGGCAAACTTCGGCGTTTGAAATATTTTTAGAAACCACCCTCTTTGAGTTGACTGTTAGAAATAAATAACAGGTCTGTCTGTTTGGGGGGTTGAAAAGTCCATGAAAGACAGCAGCTTTGCTCCTGAGAGTCTGAGAGTGGTTCGCAAACACAACACACTCCGAGCTGACAATTCAACTCGGAGCCGCAATCCGCCATGTTGAAAAAAAAAAAACCTGTCTAAAAACACAACTTTGCCTGCTGAATTACCAGCAGCCGCAGAAGCCAGCTCACCACGCAAAACAATAAAAACAAACTAGATTAACAGTCACAATGAAGAAACTCTCACCGGCGGCGGGCGGATCTTGCAGATGCCAGTTTTCTCTGCAATGGGTCGTATTTTGTTGATGTACGCAAAAGGATCGGCAAATTCCTCCCAGCTGGGCTCAAAAACGGGGCACTCCGGAGGGGGAATGAACTCATTCAGCTGAGGCTGAGTCATCGTTGCATCTTCGTTATGACTGCGTGCTGAAATATGATGAAGGGGTTCCTCCTCACCAAGAATATGCTCGCTATGAATTTCTGCCTTTCAGTTCATGTCCACTCTCCACTCATTGAACTCAAAGACGAATTATCTAGTTGGAGACGAGAGGCTGACAGCCAGAGAGACGGTGCACCTCCGCTTCAGGAAGTAAACCCCCCACACGTTATCACCCCGTGTGTGGCTGTTTCTCACGCAAAACACACAATTTTCCGCCTATTTCACATGCCAGTACTGACTATGTGTATAATAGTTTTTTTATCACGCCCACACAGCTCATATGGTGCGTGTTTTTATGTTTGAAGCCATTAAATGTCCATTGTACTGGTTAAAGTAAACGCTTTAAACCTAATTTAAATCTACTTTAATATCGTGCTAAATAAACTACAGTATAGTTTGCATTCACACAGTTAACCCAGTGTGAGCGGCCCACTCTACAGTTAGGGATTATATAGTTCATTGGTTCCGTGGCTTCCTCACAGATGATTGCTCCCCTGTCTGGTGGGTTTGATTCGTACACCTTTTGGCGATTACAAATGTAAGGATCAGTTGGATTCGGCTCTTCTTTACACCGCCCACCTTCGCCGAAAGAATGGACTTTTTAGGCAGTTCGTTGGGTTTTCTAATCGAGCACACCCACTAAATCGTTGCGCGCTGACCGGAACTTCGTTTTTAAATGGTCTAGAGGAGCTCGTTGATTGGTAGAGACTACAGTCATATGTTGATACTTCAGCTGTTTATGTTTCAAACATACACTTTTGCGTAAGTCATGTACTCTATAGCAACTCCCGAACGCCTCTAGCGTGAAGTTTAGCCTTTACAATAAAAGTATAATTACAATTCGATATTTTGAAAATGTGTTAGGGACAGTTTTAATAAAAAAATCTTAAAATCTCTACATTGTAGGCGTCCACCATGGGCCTTCAAAATGTTTTTGTCAGGGTTCGTTTGTACCAAAAATGTTTCATTATGAAGGATTTCATTGTTTTTTTGGCATTAAAAAATAAATCTTTGTTCACACATTTATTTGGTGTTGTGCACTGTCTGGCTTGAAGTTCTCTATTATTACCAGGGGTCCTTGAGGGGGTGGGTGCAAGGGGTCCCCAGCTGAAGGGGAATAATGTATTTTCATTCTAATTCCATCTATAAGTAACAGAATCTATGACTAATTGGGTCATGGGTTACGCTGTCTGTAATCAAACATCTAAAACCTTATCAGATGGGGGACCCTGGGACAAAATCTTATCAAATGGGGTTTCATGGTCTATAAGTTTATGGGTCCTTGATTTGAAAACGTTTGAGAACTACTGCTCTATTGTGTCTGTTGACATCTGTCTATTTGGTCTATTTTTACTGAGCTGAGTTGTATCATCCTATAACATTTTAAGAGTATGGCACCAATTTAATCCCATACTGTAGTTAAATATTTACTGATTTTAGCACTAATTAACTGAAAGAGGGCCTTCATTTTGACTGCTGTCTGCTGTACAGATTGTAAATTTGGGGATGTAGACTATAAGTTGTCTCAACTGAGATAACATTTTCAGCACAATCTCAGATTTCATGCATTAACTGCTGAGCTTGGCCTACACCACTTCATCTCTAACTCTGTTTATGAGACTGATTTGAATGTCTCTGTTCTCTGTTTCATTTGAACTTCCCGTTGGTGGATTTTGAACAGTCGACTATAACGGGTGCGCAGGACAGGTGTCTTTCAAGATCAACTGCACATATTCAAAGGTGCTGAAGACCACTAACAAAAGAAACAATTGGATCACTACAAGCTTTCTGCTCTGCTCTATGTTTGACTTTGAGTATTATGTATAAAGTCATTTGTTGCTGGACATAATTCTTTATATTCTGTGCAAAGCTGGCACAAATGTCTCTTAAATAATGTGCAATTTTCTTAATCACCAGCAATTACATCTCACAAAGGATATACATCTGTAATGGTTTTTATGTTTGAAAACACACAAACAGCAAACAGCTCCACCACCATCACTTGGTGTAGTCTGCTGACAACCACCACTGCCACTGATTTGGTGCGGTGCAGCTAACCAGTGGGGGCAGAGTCTTTACTTGACAGGTGCAATGCACACACACAAGATACAATCAGCACATCAAATAGATCAGCAGCTGCAGGCAGGCATGAAATGTCTGTGTGAAATACTGAAATCACGACATCTAGTGGCAAACAGTTAACTGGCACCTTAAAGCAATGAATGTGTGGGGATTTTAAAGGGCTGACTCACCCAAATTAACAAATCCACAGCCCCAGATTTTGATATAATTCACAGAACATGCTTAGTCATGGGGGTTGCACATGCCTTTGGTGTGAAAGACCTGGGTTCAATCCCCCACTGAATCCCTAAGCAAGACACTTAAGCCCTAGTTGCTCCAGAGGCGTGCGACCTCTGACATGTATAGCAATTGTAAGTTGCTTTGTATGAACGCAATAGCTAAATGAATAAATGTAAATGTAGTAATACATACAGCTAATAGTGAGGTCTGTGCAAACTTCTATCCATATCTGATCAGCCGTCATATACATTTATTAATTTTCCTGCAGATTTGACTAGAAGACTAGCTTGGCTTTTGTACACAAAACAAATGTTATTATGGATTTACCCTTTTTGGGTACTTGAGAGTTGTGAGCTCATGCATATGCTTTGATAACAACTGTATAACGGAAAATGTTTGACAAACTAGTTACTGGTAAGCTGAATGTTCAGGCTGTGAGAATGTGAACATGGAACACAATCTGTATCTGTAGGACACAAATGGGGATCTGATCTTTCTCAACAGAGTAACTTCTTCAGGAAAAACAAATGCTTACTCATAACATTTAATAATCAAAAATGTTCTTAGTACATTGATGAACTTGTAAAATGTTCAGAGAGTCCCACGCATCTTCTCCAAATTGCTTTTGTTTGACCAAAAGTCTAATACCCTAAACTTTTTAATTTACAATGATTAAAATCAACAAAGAAAACCAGCTTCCCAAAAACATCTTTATTAGAACAGGTTGGCTGTACTGTCAGTGTATTGGAGGAGAATGAAAGTGACACAGTCCTGTTATCATAACCAATGTACACATAACAGTATATATGTGTTTGTGTGTGTGTGTGCTGGGAGTAAATCCATGAAAAGATGCATAGCCTGCCAACACATTATTTTAAAAAAAAAGTTCTTGTGAGCTCTCACATGCATTCAGACTAGGCGTGATTCACCCTTTCCACAGCAACGTAGAAACTTTTCTTGTCATCCAAACAGTGCCAGCCAATTGGTCCAATCTCACAATCTGCACAGATGAGATACTTGATTCTCCCGACATCGTTAGTGAAGCCAACGTTCTCAAAAGTGTACATGTCATCCACAAACCAGTGGGCGGTCAGAGTGTCCCCGTCCACTGAACCCTCTGTGGTGCTGAGGCCGCCCTTTTTCCGCATGGATGGCAGGAACAGCTGGTGAGAGAAAACACAACCACGGATGACATAAAACATTTCTGAAAGAACTCACAATCAGTAGTGCAATAAAGGGTTTTGATTTACATTTACGTATTGTAAATATGTACATGTACCTATCTGTCTCTCTGCTTATTGTTGTTTTCAATGTTAGAGGACTTTGTTAGATCATAAGGAAAAATACAATGTAAAAATTCTCCATTACAAGTAAAAATCATGCATTTATTGTATGTGTATATGTTACTTAAATAGAAGAGCATAGGTAATGTATCAAAATGTCAAAGTAAACTCAATGCATTAACATTGCACCTGTGCATGTTATACTACCAGTTTTTTCATACTAGATTATTATTGTTGATGCTTTAATATGGAAGTAGTTTATTGTTGTATTTGGTCGAAGTAAAGCTATTAACTACTTTATACAGTGTTACCCAACAGTGTATACATTAGTTAATAGCTTCACTTTATATATGACACTACATCATACTTTGTGTATTATATGTTGATATGACAGAGTGAATAACTCTAGCAGTCAAATACATCTGAATCAAGTATAAAGTAGCATGAAATAGAAATACTCAAGTTATGTACCTAATATTTGACTTAAGTAAATACACACAGTTGCACTGTACGACTACTTTTATCACCCTGTAAAGCATCTTGGATTAAATGGTGCTATACACAAACTATTCTAAACGAACCTGATTTATATTATTTGTGGATAGATTAAATAGGCTACCCCGAAGATAAAATATCCAGAGCTTGAAGGCAGCTGTCTGTCAGTCCGCTGCCTAATGTCGTACCTCTTTCTCTGCAAACACAGCCATCCCCGGGCACAACACCTTGGATCCGCAGCGTTGGCACAAGACAGACTTGCTGTTCTTACCGTCCTCAGAAACCAGGTCGGACCGGTCCGTGCTCTCTCTGGACAGCTGACTGTTGTCCATCTCGACCCCTGACAAATAGCAAATTCACTTTGATGCACATGCACTAAAGGCCCGGGACCCAGTATCGTTCAACCGCCCCACCGCACTGAACCAAGAAACAGTAATGTATCGCAAAGGCTGACTAGCTTCCGTTAAATTAGACGTTAACGTTTTACTTACGCAAAGAAAACGGCCGCACACCGATTGAGAAGACCGGAACTACGAGCCGTCGTAACATTTGTAGTGCGGAAGTCCGTAACAAAGAAACTCACAAATATTTTCATTTATCCTACATACATTAAATGGAATTGACAGCAGGTTTTACGCCGAACCACAATCTGATACATTTACGCCAAAGGCTAACCGTAGTGAACGTTAGTTTTAAAAACAACAGCACTCACACTATTTCTGTACAATCGCCCCTTGCTTTCATGCTAACAGGTATGCTAACACTGAAATCAACAGACAACACGTAAGACAAAAAACTACATTACTCATCACTCAAACTTAGATACACACACTAGTACAAAGTAAAATAAGACGTACCTAAATGTTGTAAAAAAGGTTAAAAACAACAGTAAAATCGCAAGTGAGGCAGGTTAGCTAACGCTAGGCTAACATAGTAGCTGGTCTTGAAAATCATATGACCACCCATGCTCTCGGTCTGAAACACATGACTGTGATTTGGTTCCTAGGTTAACAGGCTCAATTTGAAAAGAAATGTAACGTAAGCTATAAATGTCAAGTAATGTGATAGTATCATTCATTTTATTTGCCAAAATGAATGTGACTACTTTAGAACAACAACAAATCAAAAACATTGTGTATCTCGACAGTCTACAGGTGCTGATATATAATTAGAATATCATCGAAAAGTTGATTTATTTCAGTAATTCCATTTAAAAAGTGAAACTTGGATATTATATTCATTTATTACACTCAGAATGACACCTTTCAAATGTTCAAACCAACAACTAATGAAAATCCCAAATTCAGTATCTCCGAAAATTAGAATATTACTTAAGACCAATACAATACAATACCAATGCTCTGATAGTGGCCTTCTTCTGCATTATTGGGTCTGGTGTATCGCATCTTCCTCCTCACAATACCCCATAGATTTTCTATAGGGTTAAGGCCAGGAGGGTTTGCTGGACAATTAAGAACAGAGATACCGTGGTCCTTAAACCAGGTACTGGTAGTCCTGTTGGAAAATGAAATCTGCATCTCCATAAAGTTGGTCAGCAGCAGGATGCATGAAGTGCTCTAAGTCTTCCTGGTAGACGGCTGCGTTGACCTTGGACCTCAGAAAACATAGTGGACCAACACCAGCAGAGGACAATGGCACCCCAAACCATCACTGACTGGAAGCTTTACACTGGACTTCAAGCAACGTGGATTCTGTGCCTCTCCTCTCTTCCTCTAGACTCTGGGACCTTGATTTCCAAAGGAAATACAAGATTTACTTTCATCAGAGAACATAATTTTGGACCACTCAGCAGCAGTCCAGTCCTTTTTGTCTTTAGTCCAGGCGAGACGCTTCTGACGCTGTGTCTTGTCCAAGAGTGGCTTGAAACAAGGTGTAAAGGACAGCTGAAACCCATGTCTTGCATTCGTCTGTGCGTGGTGGTTCTTGAAGTACTGATTCCAGCTGCAGTCCACTCTTTGTGAATCTCCCCCACATTTATGAATGGGTTTTGTTTCACAATCCTCTCCAGGGTGCAGTTATCTCTATTGCTTGTACACTTTTTTTCTACCACATCTTTTCCTTCCCTTTGCCTCTCTATTAATGTGCTTGGTTACAGAGCTCTGTGAACAGCCAGCCTCTTTAGCTCACAACTTAACAACTGAGTTCCACGGGACTCCAGCGCAAGACTACAGCTAGCCGTCTAAAACACTATTTAGGTGAATTTAAACAATGGCTAAGTTGCTAAACGCATCTTGTTGTCATGTAAGGGTCATGTCATGTGTTGTCACCCTGTTCATGTTGGAAAGACATTTTAATTGCGTTTTGTGTTTGTTAAGAGGCAGAAATACACTCTTTATGTATCTGCCCCCATATCTGCCGTTTTAGCTGAGTGGAAGCTCTGGCAGCTCCATGTTGCAAGCACCAATCCGGTTCGTTTTTTTTTCTTCTATAGACAGTACTCACAAAGGTATAACGATCAAGATTAACTTAAAAATTGCCTGGAGTTCTCCTTTAAGTCCTTTTCATCAGAGCAATACCAGTTTTTTTTACATGTTAATGATGAATCCTCCACCCACACCAAAGTTACTCAGTTCCACAAGTTCCTGTGCTTGGTCCAATCCTATTCACTTTAATTACCTTATTAACGCTTCATAAATGTTCACTGTTATGCAGATGATACCCAATTATATCTACTGATCATGCCAGATGAAACCAATGCACGGAAAATTTGGACGACCAACAATTTTTTTATGTTAAACTCAGACAAATCTTAAGTTATTGTACATCGCCCCAAACCCCTCCGTGACATGGTATCTAAAGATATACTGTAGTAACTCTGGATGACATTGCCCTGGCCTCCAGCACCACCATTGATCCAGAATGTTGCAGGTATTGACCAGAACTAGAAAAAAAGATCATATCATTCCTGTATTATCTTCTCTGCACTCTTCCCTGTAAAATCCAGAATAGAATTTAAAATCCTTCAGCTCGCATACAAAGCTCTTAATGGTTGGGTATGTAATCTTCACATGGCTTTGGTGTGAGAGACCCGGGTTCGAATCCACTGTGACCCATCCGCCAATGTGTCCTGAGCAAGACACTTAACCCCTAGTTGCTCCAGAGGCGTGCGACCTCTGACATGTATAGCAATTGTAAGTCGCTTTGGATAAAAGCGTCAGCTAAATGAATAAATGTAAATGTAATCTTTTCCCATTAATGTATGTTACTAGCTCCAACTCTTCCCTCTCCTGTAGTTTTGTGCTTTCTTTCCTTTCTCCTTATACAGTTTTCTGCAAGTGTTTTGGCCTCAGGAGCTGCGGCGTCCGGGTCTGTTGTTGCAAGTCTCCTGCTGCCATTATGATCCTGCTCGACACCCACTGCTACAATAATCATTATAGACCAATCCTTATTATTGCTATTTATGTTACTACTATTACTATTATTCTGCATCTCTATGTTAAACTTGCACTGTCCTACTGTGTGTTCTCTTTCCTCCATTTTACTCTTAGCAGAGTTAGCATGTCTCGCTATATCACAATGGTCAGTATGATCGATAAACAGATGTTCATCAACTAATCCTTACGTAATGATTGATTAAAATAGGTCCTTCCATCAATATCTACTATTTAGTCCTCCTCCTTCATCAATGACCATGTCACTCTTGATTTGTTTCCTCCTTTGTTTCTTAATTACCTAATCATTAAGTAGCTACTCTATACAATTTGATTAAAACTTATTCATTTATAATGGTTCACTAACAGTTAGTTCCTCATTCACTCCTCATTTTTTACCTGTAAACCGCTCAAAATGCTGTGTCCCCTATTATAATGTGTTGTGGAGTGCAATATACTCAAAACATGGTTAGGTAGATCTCTATAATTCATTAAAACTTATTTAAACACAGAACATTGTTTTAGACAGTAGACCATGAATCATGTTGTCAATACTGCTAATACGATATCTGCTTGAATTGCCTGAACATGAATAGCAGACAACCGGACACCATGTTTGTACATGTGGAAAAAAATTTATTACAATAATTTTCCAAGATTACCATTAATAAATATTTATGTCTACATTTCAGTGAAATGTATGCTTTATCACTTTCTACACAGGACGTTACACAAAGTCAAGAATACACATAGTTTTAGTCTTTGTAATAAAGCTTGAATAAGTTGATCTAGAAAAAGGAGTCTTAAACAGCAGTTGATACAACCTATCAATGAGTTGTAAGTTCAATAATGATTCGATTGTATATATGGCAAGGAAAACAAGAAAAGTCAACGTCTGGTAATCCTTGAAGCTCCCTTGACTGTTAAGATAGGCCGTTTTACTTAAAAACATTTCCATTGGCCTAAGGCACAGGAATACTAAAAGTTTATATCAATCATACATTACACATTTTAAACCCCATATGGTGATTTAAAGTTTTAAATTTAATAGTATACACTTAGGTGCATTTGATATTTACACCTTTCATTGCATCTGAAATCTAGCACAAAAGAAAGACCTCTAGATGACAAAAACACAATTTGACCTATCCAGATCTTTAAGATCTGTACATTGTGCGTAGCCCAGGAACGATTACTCTAGAAATTAATCAATGACAGGTTGTTTGACTGAAATATTATGGCAAGGGAGTTCTTTTAACTTCAACATTTTAAGTGTCTTAGTATAACCAGAACTTAATTTGAAATACACTTGTTTGGGACTTTTGTCAATTAAAACAATGTATCAAATGCCAAGGAACATCTACAAATTTCAGCATAAAAGTTCAAATAAACTTCTGCTTTTTTAAGAATTCAACTTTACCCTTTAATTTTGGGAAGAATTTTAATTATCACTACCCAATGCAACGCAGACACATCTATAGATCATATATATGGGGTTTAAGCAAAATTTACCTTTCATATTAATGTATTTTATTTTATTTCATTGTAATTTTAGAGCGTTCACTGGGCCTTCAGAGTACAGTTCATGGTTTATTGCAGAGTGGGCCTGGGTGGGTTCGTGGTGGTCCCCCGGGGTTTAACAGACAGCTGCACAATCAGTGTCAGCAAAGTTCAAAAACATCTATTCGCACTATGTGTTTAATTTCATTTTCCTCATACAAATATGTGTGCAGGCTGTCAAGCACCTAAACGGTCCTGGACTGCTCTACACGTTACCCCTGGTGGACAGTACATTCATCCTCTAACCTGCACGGATACTGGGAGGGAGAAAAGGAATGGTCTACTGTATGTGCCCTCTGCTACAGCACAAATGATACTCTCTATACTCTTTGTGCAATGGTAAGAGACTATAGAGAAGTTGGGGTACTAGTGAGCTTCTAATATATGATTTTGGTTAAAATTCCCATTTTGATCTTACTTGAAAATGAGACTTCAAGCTTCATAATTGTTGAAGAAATAGTGTCCGTTGACGACTCCATCTGTAGTTCAGTGGCTAGTTAATGCTACTTTATTGGAGCAAAAAAGAGCCAAACAGAAAGACCACCAAAACCCAAACAAGATGTTAGCAAATCAGAAGTACAGAAGGAGCAATAAGTGACTATATTGAAATCCAGCAGCATTTTACGTGTGTGTGTGTATGTGTGTGTGTGTGTGTGTGTGTGTGTGTGTGTGTGTGTGTGTGTGGGGACTAAAAAGAAAAGTATGAGTAAGTCACAGTCAAGCCTCTCAGAGCAGAGTGTCATCTGTGCATCCTCCCTCGAGGCCATAGCGGAACTCCTGCAGGTTAGAAACCCCATAGAAATGGACGAACGCCGCTGCCACGACCAGGACATGAAAAATCTGATGAGAATGGAACTAGGAGTGAAAGAGATATGTAAGAATCAGTTTGTTATCTTCAATTTGTTATCTTTTCCTGTGTTTGTTCAAACAAAAAGGGGGGGGGCACATTCATTGCCCACAGCTGTGTCTGAAACTGCTCACTTGTTCATTCTTTATTCCCTACAGTGTAAAAAGCAACATATACTCTAGTTGAGCGGTCATTTATTGTAAGTAAGAAAGGTTTGTGTATAATATCAGTAATATTCACATTTGCCAAGCAAAATGTAAAAATGTCTAAACATGCTATTTTTTTATTTGGTATTGTGTTTGTGATATGAGTCACAATTTTAGTAGGAATGGGAATTCTGGTGTGGAAAAGGACACTACACTTGCATTCCATTTTCACTGAAAAATATATAAAAATGATGATGACTTTTGCTGAGTTTTGTATCAAACATGTTCCCTTACATCTACATTTAGCAGACACTTTTGTCTAAAGCAACTTATAAAATGAACCATAGCTAATTTATAAGGGTATGTTGCAACACATTTCACAATCAACAAAACCTTGCAGCTCCCTAGATTTGGATTTTGAATTGGCCATGTTGCTAGACTGATAATATTTCGGTTAATTGTTCAGCCGACTTACCCAGATGTCACACTTGCCAGGAAAATAGCGCTCCGGGATCCTGGCTGCATACAGACCAGCACCAGTGATATACATGGCACCCATCAGGTAAAACCAACCCATCTGGCCGACTGTGGTGGCCTTAACAAAGCCCTCCTCGATGGTGAAGTGCATGGTGGGGACAATGCCGCTTAGTCCAAGACCCATGAACACCCCTAAGAGAATCAGGTTTCAGTTACTTTGTGTAATTTTGAAAAAGTAAACATTACAAGACAAGAAATCATAATTATTACACAAACATTTAAGACATGCAAACAAAGCAAAGCAAACAGTCATTCATAACCACACCACATTATTGCAGGTTCCTCCCCTGCTCAGAAAAGGCAAAAGCAGTGACCTATATGTGGTAAGACTACAGTTATAACCCATGCCAACAACTGCATACGGTTACTGAGAAAACATGGTATCTAAAAAGTGCATCCTTAACCGGTTAGCACCTGCTCTTGTAGGTCTGTGACGTGGTGTAGAGAACCGGTCCCACTGGGCCACTATGATGGCGGCGATGCCGAGGACACATACAATGGTGAGGTAGATAAGTCGAGGCTGAGGGGAACAGTAGAACGAGTAGTACAGCCAGGGCACGAAGGAGCCCATGATCAGGAGGGCAATACCCGAGTAGTCAAGCCTGAAGAGAGGGGGGGACAAAGACAACAGCTGGGTGCTTGGCTGGAAGATCTGCTGGATGCAAGAAAGCTGATGTTTCTAAACTCATGTTTTATACCAAAATGCTGTGGATTTTTGATTACCCTGGCATTTCCACAGGAACATCACCTTGTAGTAACAGCTGATACATTTCCATCCCAATTTTATAATAATTGCTCATGTAGGACAAGCTGTCTGTAACACAATAAAACAATACTTTGTGCAATAAAAGATAATTCAGCCTAAATTAACTTGATTCTACAGCAGTCTGCCACAGTGAAAGCACTTATCTAGCTGCTTTCACTGATAGTTAAAAGCACTTCACAATGCATATTCACCCACACTTGCACAAAAATGGGAGAGCTGCAATGCAAAGTGCAGGCAGGGTCAGCAGGAGAAGTTTGGGCTTCAGTTTCTTGCTAAGGACATATGGGGTCAGGGGTCAAAACACCAACCCCGTGGTTACGGCTCATTTGTCTTTTGATTGCTGCAACAATTACACATCAGAGCCACAAACCTTTTCTAAAGACATCAAAAAGTCAGTCTCTGAAAAGGATAAGCGAGAGAAGTCCCCTCATTAAGCAATAACAATACTGTAAATTCATCAAATAAATCAAATTCAAAACGCAGATCACTTCAGCAACATATATTTTTGGCTGAGCTATGAACCATTTCGTGGGTGTCTTCCTCAGTAATTGCAATGAACTATAGGTGAAAACCTGGACCTGCATGTCCTGAATGAAGAAACCTTTGGATGCCTGAAATGAAAAACCTTCCAACTCCAGAGCAGTAAATCTACAATAGGAACAGACATACATGTATGTGTTATGTGAGAAACAGTGTCAGACAGTAGGAGGCCTTACTTGGAGAAGGTGCGAGACACTTTCTCAGAGTGGCAGTAGACGGTATGAAAAAGCCAGGAGAAGCTGAGGCAGAGCACAGCTCCCAGGAAGAACATCCCGAACACCACTTTCTCTTGCAGCGGGGCCATGAAATACATGTTGGGCCGCAGCAAGGTTAACGTGCCCAGACAAATGAATAAGATCAGCCCTGAGCGAAAAAATAGGCCAGTTTAGTAGTAGAGAAGAAAACAGTGGGTATACCGTTAAAAAAACATTGAATTAACCAAACACGTCTGGTTGTAAACAATGTTAGGACTGTTATGTAAGGCTTCTCACCTAACAGGTGAGTCCAGATGTTTCCTGTTTCAGTGTGAATTCTGAAGATGCTTCCAAAACAGGCCCGGAATGAGGGCATCGGGGGGCGGTGCCCATGCAGGAGGTAATCATTATCCTTAAGCCATTCAGGCAGGACATGAAAAGGGATGACCCTCCAGCGCCCCTCCCAAACCTAAAATGCAAGATTAGCTTTCACTCACAGATGCATTTTTTTAAACTGAAAGCAAAGACTTAATATTCTACAACCGGCAACTACTTTATATGCAGTTTAAATTTTGTGTTATGAGCAGTTGCCATTAACGGTCTGTCTTTAACATACTGCAAGTATGGCCAGATCTTCTTGATCAGGCCTTTTCTCAGTATCTATATGAGTATTGATGCTATTTTACTGACCAATCCATTTTCTTTGTTGTAAGCTGACTGGGTAGGTGCTGTAAACTGAATTGGTACTGATACAAGTTGTGTGTTTAATCAATTGAGAACAAATGTTTACTTTGTGTACAAACTCCTCCATCTTCTCCATGGCATGGTGAGCCTGAAGTGGTAAGGTCAGGACCTCTCCCACCTCATCATCCTCCTCTTCTTCCTTATCAGCAAGCATTGCAGCTCCCTTCAAAAAAGAGATTACAAGAGAACACTGAAGCTACTCAGCCACAGAAACGTGTCTCTCTTGGAATTATCTGAAACAGTCCTACCTCTGGGTGGATGCCTTTAGAAGCTGCCTGCCGTCCCCCTCCCTCCTCCAGCAGTGGCCCCAGCTCCATCAGCTCAACATCTGGGACACTGCAGTCCTCAGAGATCCGGCAGTCTGCATCACTTGCAGACCCGTTTCGGCCTGACATAAGGAGACTGCCTGATGACTTTCTCACAGTCTCTGTATTCTGCTTCAGATGGTTCAGATTAATTTCCTCCTGGGCAATCAGAATCACAATCAACTTTATTAGTATGTTGACAGAGACAATATATTAGACTCTCATTTTCAGTAGGTCTTAATATACTCAGCGCTGTCCTTTTTTTTTTGCCAATTTACAGGAAGCCACATATATAGACATGGAGCTAAACAAAGACAACAAACTAAACAAAAGATAAGCAAACATAAACATGATTGCTATTAAATAAGGGCAAGAGTTGAAAAACAAACAGTAGCGATATACAGGTGTTTTGTACACAAGGCAATGCAAAAAAACTGGAATAATAGTGAAATATGAATATAAATAGATATATGATAGGCCAATGAGACAATGTAATGATTGATATTGTTCCATTAATAATTAGGTCCAATAGTGTGGATCCTTCTTACAAAAGCTGCAGACTACAGATTTCACCTGAAACCTGGATCTGGAAGGGGATCAGACACAAGGTCAGTTCTTCTAATGTGTTTTTATAGCCTATAAATGCTTGTCAATAAGGGAAAAATGCTGTCTTTACTGTCCTTTTTTGCAATTGCATCATAAATGTTTTTGTGTCAGTTTCGGCCTCAATGGTCAGATTGGTTATTGGTGCATGACTGATAATAAGTTGCTGTAAATACAGGGACGGTTTCATGTGAATACAGTAAATGTACAGTCTGCACAGCCTTACATATCAAGATGAAAGGACACTTAATAATAAATAGTACAGAAAGGTTATATAGTATTGGGGGGTACTGCATATTGATTAACATTAATCTAAGTCTTGATTTAAAATGGCAGATGATTAATCTGGTTCTCAAATGAAATCCGTGTATCATCGATCAGACAGTGACAAAAAGAGAACAAAGGAGCCACGAAACTTATTTAGATTTATGCTACCAGCCAAAATGATCAGTCGACAATGACAGTAGCACAATTCTCCTGATACGACACCGTGTATTGACATTTGATCCAGAGCTGATGCTGAAATAAATAAAACGTTTAACCAAATTACAGCTTAGCAAAGCCACACGGATGTAGATTAGCACAGCATCAGACGGAACAGGGAGAACCAAATGTAAACAACCGCAATATACGAACGAACGTATATTTATCATATCTTTATGGTCTGGTACACTTGATAGCACTTAGCTGAATTAAAACGTAACGAGTACTGACACGTTACGTTAGTAGGTCACGGATTGATAATTTATCAGCTGGCTAACCTTTCCTTTTAGCTAACGTTAGCACAAACAAGCCGAGCGGGGGACACTGTGTGAATGAACTTGCTAGCAACAACACCAAAGTATTCACGACGACACCAACATATAACGTAATCTAAAATCATTCTCTACTGATATCTGCTTTAACAATTCAATGAAACAGACATGTTACCTGACAAGGTAGTCTTCAAACCAGGAAGGTGAATTATTTATCGGTATGCGAAGCACAATCCTTTCCGGAACTTAAGACCTCTTCCGGAAACCTGTTCTTTCATCAAAATAAAAGCACACATTCACGCGTAGAAAAACAAACATCTTGTTTTGATCAGCAAACGATTTTCAACGTGCAACTACGGAAACAATATAAGTTTAAAATATATCTTAATCACATCGACATGCATTTTATTTAGCGTGTTTTTAGGGGAGATTAGAACAAAATCTGAAAATGCATTCAAGCATGTTGCATTTTAAAATATATATTATAAATGTATCAAACAGTTAAACAGTATTTAATATTTAGAAGATATCTGAGACCACATAAAGATGTAGTCTACTTAATGTTTTTTAAGGGAATAAATTTCAGTGGCAGGAAGCACAGTATGACGATGTCTTGTGCATCAAATCTATTTGAAATGCACTTGGCCAGAGATACTGTACTGTTAATTTTTTGATGCTCTAAGTAACTTGGGCATATAATTCACAGCGAAAGTCAGAAAAGTGACTGATGCATGGGGATAAACAAAGCAGAGAATGAAAAAAAACACACGAGGTTGGATAAAAGCCTGGATTCCCACAGCCTGTCATGGCAGATGGCTGCTCTGATAATAAACTTACCCTTACACCAGAAAAAAAGAGGACATCTTCCCTGACATTAGATACAATGCTAGACACTGTTAGAACTTGCATGGTGATTTTATGAAGTCAGGTTTATATACTCACATCCAATGCAGTGGGTAGAATCAGAGAGACTAACTTGCTCTGACGTCTTTGTTTATTTGTTTTATGCTGTGTCTCAGAGGGTACAGTACATGCTGTGTCAAAGCTGTTAGGTGGTGAACTCAAAGGAACATTTTTTACATTAAAAAAAAGGCTGATAAATGACTGAAACACAGAAATGCCATTTCAAATACACCATTGATTTCAGCATGTCTGAAGTCAAGTTAAAAAGCCTTCTCAAAACAACTCATTACACAACTAGCTGCCTTACTTTCATTAACTAATTACTCCTTTTCTTTCATAAATAATCACCTTCATTAAGTATACACCTCTCAGGTGTGCACACATTACAAAAGCAGTCGGGTATGCCACTATTAAAAATTAGCATAAACAATAGACAGCATTTGTAATAATATTATTTACACCCAA
This sequence comes from Lepomis macrochirus, assembly GCA_024633595.2. Lineage (NCBI taxonomy): Eukaryota > Metazoa > Chordata > Actinopteri > Centrarchiformes > Centrarchidae > Lepomis > Lepomis macrochirus. The sequence continues at coordinate 27,365,328 of JALXJV020000004.1, read as the reverse complement.
ACTTTTCCTTATTTGACATGTCAAAATGTCTGTGATGGCACATGATGTAGGTAAATGATACTCAACACTATGCAAACATTACTCTTTATTTTCTTCCACAGGGAAAACATTTTCACAGATTTTTAAACAGCAACATACACTTAAACTCCTTTAAACTGATAAATAAAAAGACAGTAAAAAAGAGGCACGCAAGGTATCATGATTGGTTGGTTTGCTTTTATACACAAATAGACATCATCTTTATTGCTGCTGGATTTTGCAAACTTAGGTCCATGTCTTTAATTTCAAGTCTGACTCAAAATACATTAACACATAAACAGATCACAGAGAGATCAGCCAGTGTTTAGCTGTAGTGGAATTTGCAGTAATTTGCTCTCATTCTCAAATCATCTACCATCAAACGGTTGTTTGTTTGGGAGACTTGCTCATGAATCACATATTGGCAACATTTTGAACAGAGTTCACAAAAAGAGTTGGTTCTAACAAAAGGGTTAGTGTCTAGTGATCAAACACTTGTGGACATTTAAATTTCAAAGTAATACAGTAATAGCTGCCAAGCATCAAGACTCTGCTATTGTCTTAATTTGCTATTTTATGCCATGTGAGTAAGTTAATATCTAGTTTCAACTAGTTGATTAAGTCCGTTAATAATTCAAGTTAACTGGCACAGCCACATGTATAAAAACAAGACAAAGTTGACAAACCTTTAATTTAAGCAGCTCAAGTTCATTAACAAGGAAACTCAATAAAGCCAAAATTATACACAAAATGTAATTAATAAAAGGACATATTGCTCATTTACATTATTTTACAATTAATCTATTTCTTTCATAAAGCTGGGTGAAAAGGAGCACTTACCCATCTACCAAACTGCAAAAAGTGAGATCAATTGTGTGTTTTTGTCTACAGATAGCCACATTTAATGCAGCACTATGTTATATGATTCAGTACCTAAAGCAGTTTACCTGATTGCTTTACCTGTTCTTTTTTTAATAAATCATAATTCAAATTAACTTCGACAATGGCCTAATTATAAACTACATGAGAAGAGTTATTTTAAAAACATTTACATTTCTCATAATCTGACTACATTGTGCACTTTTGGTGAACATTTCTATGTTAGAACTCCTGCATCTCCAGCCACTTTGCTGCAATTGCTTTGCCTATCACATTAACCCTGTATTTAATGACACAGAAACTCTGCGATGATGATAATATCTGTTTTTGTGAGAAACTAAAAAAACAAACAGTTTTGAGCGGGCAACAGATTTATGGCGTCAGCCTTGCAGGTCACAGGTTACAACAGCGCTTTTAAAACAGAGTATTTATCACCTTTCAATTCATTTAACAAGCATTCACTTCAGTGCGTCATTTGTAATGGTTAGTACAAAACATACAGAGTGGACAAAAACAACAGGCACGCTTTACAGATGTGCTCCAAATTCAATACAACTGCTCTGCAATCAGCTTTGAAAATGAGCTGTGAAATAGTTGATTTGGTGACATTACTGACTTTGTAGTAATTTCTTGTTATTGTTGTACTAGATCTCATCACAATGTCAGAAGCTCCAGTTTTTTCATCCTCCTTCTGTTTGCCCCAATACAGACTTGCAGGTTAACAGGAATCATGAAAAAAGTTATTTTTATGGGCAGAAACAGTTAATCCGACTTGATTTTTGTGGCTACTTTGGTCAATTGGGAATGAATGCAGTTGCGGTCGACATGTTCAGTTCAGATGGTCTTGGTTTACACTTGACTTACAAAGTGAGAGCCATCGCCTACAACCCAGTGCCCTTGAGTGTCATCTGCAGCTATTTGGAGAGTCCTTCTTTGGATAACCTGTAAATTAGCAACACAAAAGCAACAATAGGTTTAGAACTATGTAAAGTTATATAAAGACATACATTTAATTTGGTATGTAAATGTATACTATTGACTATTCAAGACTATTTCTACATGACTTATACTTATTATAAGTGAATAACAAACTGTGAAGGAATTTTCCTTCTTTAAAGGGTAATATCACGCAGTCCAAAATGATAAGTAAAACTCTGTCTCTCCTCTCTGTCAGTTTGGTCGACTGAATGACGCAGCAGCCTGGATAAGGATTAATGCTGTGGTCCATCTCCTAGGCAACCCAAGGTCGAGATTATCTTTATTTTGTTTCATACAGACAGACTGACTGGATCTCTTTAGAAAGTGTTATGTGACTTGAATGACATAAAACGTGACTTAGATTAACGTAGGTAAGCATAGTGCCTTGTTTTGAACCAATATCCAATAGAATCTTCACACATGTATAGACAAAAACCTTATTTGGAGACTTAAGTGAATCTCTGGATGTCTAGGAAGGATAAATACTTCCTGCCAGGATGCATCCTTCAGATTTGGTTTGGCACTACACTGTGTTCTCGCTCTGTACTTCTGTTGCCTTATTTCTCCCGAGGCAGGCTTCAATAAATCTTTCTGCTTAAGACATCCTGAGTTTCCTAAAACCTTCTGCACCAATAAGAGTTGACTAGCCAGTTAGTCACAGCAGAATATGAATGACTAACCTTGCAGGTTTATGCTCAAACAGGCCAATTTCCAAAATACTACTCCTACATTTCTTTTCTTATCCAGTAGCTTTGGCATGTAACAAGTTGTCATTTCCATGTATTATTACACCAATCATTAAAAAGTCACTTTGCCAGGTACACTGAAGCGAAACTGTGATGTAGTCTGTGGATGCGTAAAAGTAATTTGCTGCCATAACTACTAATCAAATTAGTAAACCGATTAGGACGACGACTTGCCACAGTGATTTTTGCTAAAAGACTGTTAGACATAGATCAGAATAATTTGGTTTGCTTACCTGTTCATGGTACTTCTGATTTTGGTAGCAGGTCATATCCCGCGGCGACACGTTTTTAACTCTGACTGCTCCCTGTCTGTCGAGAGAATGGGACCTGGGGGGTTTAAGCTGACTCCGCCAGTGCCATGACTTGAGTTGTTCATTCACTACTTGTTGTGGAAGACCACTGGAGCGGTAGTGTGGATGGTCCCATTGAGACGGGGAAGGGGAGAGTCTGATATCGGGAGGTAAAGGGCGGTGTGCTCTCTGGTGTGCTACAGCAGCGTCTTTATGCCAATACTCATATCTGTTTGAAGGACAGGGAGCCTGCTGGGCGTAATAGCCCCATGCCAAGTCCAGATCAGGTGGGTACACCATTTCTTCATTGTAATGGGCTTTGTGAAAAGTGGGGCTGGACTGCTGTCTGGGATTATGGTAAAGGCCAGTGCGTGGTAAGGCTTGAGGTCCATAGCTGCCAACTGCGCCAGAGTGCGGGAATGAAGACTGATATTGTTTGGGGGAATCAGAGGGCAACTCCTGACAAGGTGAGCTGTTGTAAGATGTAAACGAGTGTTCAGAGTGGCTATCCTCAGAGTTAGCATGCTTTCCATAGTTGACCACAGGGGGAGGAGTCTCTGGTAAAGTTATTGCATATTCTGTCAGTCTCCTCCTCGGGCCTCTGCTGCGACCACGGTCCTTTTCAAATGACGAATCAGGGTTGGATAACCTGCGCAAATCACATAAGATATGCTGTTACATAGCAAGTGCATTATTATGGCTGCTTAGCATACAAACTCAACACAGCCCCTGATTTTTTAAAACTATAGTGTAAAATGAAATTATATCCCTGCAATTTGCAGTTAATCCCAGACAACATAGGTGTGCTGCTGACATACAGTACTGTAGATGTGTTTCGAGGTGCGGCTACCTGAGGGACAGCTGTCTGTGCACACGCATCTCTGGCGTGGAAGGCGTGCTGTTGGACTGGGTGCGGCTCAGCCTCAGGTGTGAGAGTTGCACTGGCAGAGCAGACTGCGCTAAGCAAGCCTCCAACGGTGGCAGCAACTCAGCTTTGGCTGGACTGCTGAACAGACAGGAGCACAAGAAATGTGTTACAGTTCTTTCTGAGGATGTGTTTTTATATATTTACAAATCTCAAATACTTAAAAAGACTTACACTTCCAAGACATACATTACAATTATACAATACATTAATCCATTACACTAACAAAGAAAGAATACACAATATCACAGGTTTCAGTTTTTTTTTTATAGAAGTCTGGAAAGTAAAGCCTGAAAGGTTACAAATCAGTAGGATTTATAGTTCTGTGTCGGCTCTTCCCACTGACTGTTGTAGCACCGATGCAATAAGTAGATGGCAGTGTTGCACACTCATCAACATCACTGACGTCTACATTGTATTACAGGCCAGGAACTACAGGGTTTGCACTGAAAATGACTTTGTTAGGTGAGCTACTATGTCCAGCACTATTGAAAAGAAGTGTCTTCCTCATGCCTTATGTTGACTTCTCTATCAACAAACACTACCAGAAGAAAATACAAAGCAGCCCAAGTAGACCAATAAGTCCTTGCTATGTTTACACAGCCTTGACGTTTAATATAACTTTTGAAATGTGCACAAAGTTTTGTTAAAGGCAGAAGTGCAGAATTAATTATTCACTTTCATCTACTTTTTTCCCCCTCAAGCTTTTTCCAAAGGATCCAACCAGGATTTCACTCACAACCGTGTTAATGCTGCTTTTCCAGAAGTAAAAACTTGACGAACAGGAAAGAAGTCATAATAGATGGTCTGTTACCTCGTTTTGCTGGAGGAGCGAGACTTCTTGTTCTTCTGGTAAGGTTGGTCGAGACTAGACTCTGTCCACGGGGAGTGCTGGATGGGAGGAGGGTCAAACACAGGGCTTGAGTTGAAACTCATTGTAGAGTCAATGCTCAGGTGGGGAGACTGGCTTGGGGTCAAGGGCTGTGGAGCCACAGAAAGAGAACTGCAAGAGCTGTCTATGAAGGACTGTGAAGACACAGGAGGAGGGTCTGTCTCTCCTGGATGAGCAAGTCCTGAAGACAGTTGTGATGATTGGCTCGTCACTTCTAAAGAAAAATAGAAATGGTACAGTGTATGATACCTGCAGTGGCTTATTTTGCCTTGATAAACATGCTTTTCCTCCAAAGATTCTTCATGTATTATTTGTGGAAACATTGGGTCACCATAAGTCTTACCTTCATCTTGCACTACAGAATCAGACAGAGAGCTGTCATCAGAAGTGCCCAGGTCTGAAAAACAGACAGAACACTTTGATTCATATGTGAAGTATTAAATATTACATTTCTATAAAAAAAGTCAAGTCTGTGGCTTTTCATAGTGAATCTATGAAAAGCCACAGACTGGCTGTACTGAACAGTTTGATGCTAAAAACATTGCTCTCTCTGCATAGGGCCAACTTTGAATCGCATGTTTGCCAACGGCAACTGACAAATCGTAATCCAACAAAAAACTAACTCATTTAATCTGATGAATCACCTTTTCACTTATTTAGGGTAGTGACGTCAATAAACATGACAACAGACGGTCAATGCGTCATTCAAAAACCTCAATAGAAGCTTTGAATGTGAAAAAAGGCATTCGGGATTAGGATGGGAATTTGATGTCCAACTGTTTTCTAGTGCGGCCGGGCGCTTCTCACCTTGTTGTGCAATATTGAAAGCAGGGAGTGGTGATGATCGGCCGTGCTCCAGTCGCAGCTGAAAGGATGACTCTTGTAGCCGTTTGAGTTTTTTCTCCTCTCTCCTGCACTGCTGCAACCGGCTCTTTTTGACAGCCTTACTCAGATGGTCCTCCTCACAGAGCTTGCGCGCTGCCTCGAATATCTTCATCTGAAGCGCTAACTCAGCATCCACGAAACTCAGTTCTGACTCCTGTAAAAGGAGGGTGACAAGAGACAGACAACAGTGTAACTTTGGAAACATTACATGAGGTATACATATTGTTGAATAATGTTATTGTGTTGTTTACATGCTGCTTATACCTCTCCTCTTCGAGGGAAGCTTAGTTCGTCCAGTTTAAAGGCAGCTCCAATACGTCTGCGGATCTGAGGAGGCTTCTCTCCTGGCAGCAGAGGATAATCATCTGACAGCCGGCCTGTCAACTCCTAAACGACACAGAAAATATCTTAAATCCAACTGTCCACAAAGCACCCTTTGAACACGACAAACTGTTTATTTTTCTGAAGGCATATCTTGGCTGAGTAAATAAATCATAAATAAAGTTATCTTTTCAAATGCTAATAAATCCTTTCAGTTTAGTTGTTTAAATAAAAAGACACATCTCTTCAGAGAGTTTAATCAACCACATCCATGGTAGTTATGAAATGATGTACAAGTATCTTATTCCGCTCGCCTTACATGTTGAGGCGTATAGGTTTATGGAATCTGTTGCACAATTCTGCGTATGCAGAGATTTCATTTCACAACGCATTCTTTGGGTCTCACTTTCTTACTGGATTGAATATCCATTTCCAAACCAAGCACAGGGCATGACAACGCAAATACGGACAGAACAGTCATAAAAACACTGTTACTTTGAGTCACTCCTAGCCAGCTACCTTTGCTGACAGACAAAAATCTAAATACGGCCAATAAGATTAATTCATCTTTTGTCACTGAGAGAAGGGAGAGGCATCATGCCTCCCATTAGTTCACCTAAGCATGTCCCAACAGGAATGCCCAGCCCGAGTGTCAACAAGGAAGAATGATCAGTCCTGGGATTTTACCCTTGAGGAGATACACATGGCAAAGGTATTACGAAAGAACTATGTGTCCAGTTTCGAAATTACTTAATGTGGCAGTTGATAAATTCCAATGCAGAGACAGAAGAAAAGAGAGAGCGGCAGAAAAGATTGAAAATGAAGTGGTGACATGTGGCAGGAGTCTTATGCTGGATTCAAAACCAGGCAGTTATGGGAACACTGAAATTGTTTTGGCCAACTGAACCACCAGGATACATCTTCAAAAGCTATGATACATACAAACAACCTCACTGCAGCCACATTGCGTGGTTTAATTTCACTACTAAGTAAAATTACTACACAATGCGTCTGAAAGGAAAGGGATATGTTTGCACTCTGCTCGGTGGTAAGAGACAATATAATAACGTCACAAAGAACAGGGGGATAGATTAAAAGTCCCTTTGTTTCCTCTCAGTGGAGCTCCTGCCTGGAGTTAACCACTGTGACATTAAGGCCATGTTGACGCTGATGCAGACAAATTTAAATCCAGTCAGTGTTTGTGAACGACTGAAATTTGATCTTTCTGAAACTGCTGTCCAACTTAGCAAATCGTTGAAAACCCCAGTCATCTGTTGTTGTGTGGACATCAAAGCATGAATCTGCTGGCCCTCTTATCGTCCACATGATGTCGACATGGCCGAACACATCTCAAAAACGTGTTAACCTGCAGTGAAATGTGTCAAACACACTGTGCTAAACTACCCCACCTATTTAATCTTTTTTGTTTATTAAGATTTGGATTGGGCATAGATGATCCTGATTATGTGAGTCATTTGTTCTGGAACACGTTTTCGACGTTTCTGTAGGCTCATTAATTGTTGATTTGTAGATTACTATTACTTACAGCTTCTCGGATGCAGAGTTTCTTCAGCTCCAGTAGGCAGAGCTCCAGTCGGTCTTGGAGAGCCTGGTGTTTGACCTTCATGGCCCTTGTGTGTGTGGTCACATCCTTCGTATGTGTCGTTGGGCTGTCAAAACCTGCGTAACACAACAGGAAATAATCATATGGACTTGTCGTGTCGAAGCATGACTGTTACACATTCAAGTAAAGCCAAGGCTTAAAGCACCTTTCGTTCCAATGGGAAAATACAAAAAAACCCCAGTAAAAGCAAAGTGGGACATTACTAATGATTACTTTCAGTATCATTAGTCATACCTGTGAAAGTATGAGAAGTGCCTTTCACAAGTTCCCAGAGCCCAACAGAAAGGTCTACTTGATAGCTTCTTTAGCTTAATCAATAGTCCAGAAAGTCCAAAGGTGATTAATTTAATGAAGCAGCACATCCTCAGAGGGTGGAACCAGCAAACATTTGTAACATTTGATAACTGACTTGAAATCATGTGTTTATTAAATATAGAAAGAAACAGCCATTGATTCATTTTGTCAATTTACTGATCGATTAATTGACCACGTTTTTGGACATCAAAGCATATTTACATACACAGAGTTGCTACTTTAATGGGTATGCCTAGATGAATCTTATGCAATCCAATACAGAAGCCCAGCAATAAATGCTACCTTTTATAGAGCTTATCATGTTCAGTTTTTTTTGGCATTTGGTGATGTTGAATTGCACTGCAATATACTGAAATGTCTTTTAGTATTAATGGTCAACTCAGCAAAGATATGTGCACAATATGTGTGAACAAATTTGTATTTTTAAAAGACAAATACATTGAAAACACAGCTAACCAAACATTCAGGAGAAAAGGAACATTGTAAGTCTATAAATGAGTTAACATCCATGTATAAGATATCTTGCTTATGTTGCTACAACTGCATTTATTAATTTATCATGTTTAGCATCTTATCTTGATGGAGAAACTAGTAGGAGACCATTGAAAGCAGGAGACTGTTGAAAGCATCCAACCGAAACAATCCCACCCTCCTGCTTTCAGGCCTCCCTCTAAAGCCACTACCCCAAAACAAATTTTCCTGCTACAGATACAGGATTGTTTTCATTTTTGTGTCAGAGCACTTGATTTATTGATTGCTGTCAAGATTGAAGGAGTATTTTAACAAATATAACAAAACTGTGTTTAAAATAAATTGCCTACCCTAGCTCTAAAATCTGTTATTCCAGTCCTTCATGCTGATGGCGGTGATCTTTGCCAACTCCTGTGTGCCTCTGCCTGCACCCCATACATCATTTTAATTAGAAAGTACACTTTCATTATACTACTCCAGATATTACCCTCAAGGCCACTACGGACAAGACAATGGTTACATTCAACCTTTTGTTTTTATCGCTGTTTTCATTAGTGGCATGCAGAATGAGTAGCATGATCTTCATAAGTATAAACAATGTGTGAGTGTTTGACTGGTGCTGTCTGTAGCCTTGGTGACTAATGGCATTAAGATTAGTCTCAGGGCTGTGGGAGTGGCTTCAGGCATAATGCATTGAGCACCACATACCTTCAGAGATTATTAACAGAATCCCTGCAGGTAGCGACAAACATCGGAGGTGCGACAGGAAAGAAGTGTGACAGCACTACAATAGGCCAAAGCATTCCTCTTCCTAGAGCGACAATCTCCCCCCTCTTTGCCGATTGATACTTTCTCATTGTATAGACGAGACATCACGTGGCTCAATTATGGCCGAAGGAATGTCAGAAAGGCCAGAACAAATCAGTAGACACTGCTGGGCGGAGCAAAAACCAGATTGACAAAGTTTGCTGTTTATTGTATGGTTTGTTACCGTATGGGACTGAGGAAATAATGTAGACTACCATATTTTGTGACTGCCTTTAATGGAGCTGACTGTGGCAACTCCAAAATGCAGAGTGACTTACAAAAGACAAAGAGCAAAATAATCACTCAAGTTGCTGTTGATGTCAATAAACTGATTAATATACTAATTGTTTCAGGTCTAATATTTTCAAAACATGTTAAACAGGCAAATGGCTTGAATTTAAAATCCAGACTTAAAGAAGAACTTCACCTAATTTATAAAAAGAGCGAGCTGGGTCAATAAAACACTTACTGCTAGCATAATGCACCCGAATTGTTGACAGACCTGTCGTGTTGCACTGTGGGTAATGTAGTGGTTTAATGCGTTTTTCTTTGTTTTAACAAAGAAGAACGCATGGCATAAAAAAATACGATATCTCTGTTTCTGCTGCCTTCATATTGTTCCTTTTCTTTAAACTGTCCATTGAGTACGACAGTATTACAGTTTCAATTATTTATATAGAGCCAATTCATATAGAACAGGTCTATACCGTACTCTTTGTAATATTAGCACAAGTAAAATACTATGATTTTGTTATTCTCTGAAAGGATGTAATTTTGCTAAATATTGGGGGAAGCACAAGAGTGACAGATTCAGTAATGGTCTTGCAATAAGGCGAAAACGACGTTGATGTTGGGGAGAAGGAATAACAACCCTGTCAAATGACAGATAATCAGGCCTAAAGGCGTCAGTAAGCCATATCATTCATGACTGTTGATGTAGGCACGTTATCATAAGTAAACTTAATGTACTGGCATCTGTCCTGTCACTTACTTTCTTTAGTCATGAACAACACAATGATTATATTCATTTATGTTTGGACTAAACTTAATTGGGAGTTATTTATCTTTGGACTAAGGTTTGTACCTAGTTTCAACAATCATTTGGCCGTCCATCAAGGTTCTAGCAGCTGATAGAGCTTTGAGTACTTGCCTTTTAAATCAATGTGTAATTTAAATTAAGGGTGTGAATTACACACAAATATGTATTATAAATTTAATTTTAAATCTGAAAAGTGAAAGAACATTTTGATTATCAACTATTCAAACTTCTGAAACAAGGTAATCCCCACGTAAATCCACTTTCACATTAATTAAAACAATTAAATAAGGCTGAACAGTGTCCCTCAGACATTTGGGCAACCAACCAAGGACAATCTGCAGTTTTTCTGGTCACGTGATGTTGCTGATGCAGATTTTTAAGAACCACAATTTAACGTAGCAGAACACCCAACCTTGCTGCAGTGAACTACACTGACCATCTGTAATGTTACGCACGTATTCTCCTGCAAGTTGTTATATCCTGAGACAAAATGAATGGAGAAACATTTTTTAAAATTAGCCTTGACCATGAAGTGTAATTATTACGTTTCAGTGCCATTAGTGTACCAAATGGAGAAACTTTAGAGCCTGAAAAATCAATCATGAATGTGCATTCTTTCATTTGACACAAACATGTTTGTGACCTTCACAGTTGTGCTACTAAAGATCCAGAAATGCTGGAAAGTGATACACAACATGTTTTACCTGAATGAAGGATGATGCCGCTGTCAGTGTCACTGATCTCTCCATTGCCCTCCATGTCAGTAGATCGACTTCCTGTTTCTGTTCTTCAGTGGATAATGTCAACGCTCACCATTTCCTGTAAATTATGATTTCAATTTTAGCATCCATCTCAATTTGCAATGTTTTTCATTCTACATGAGCATGAATTTCACAAAAGTCAGGGATCATTTGTGGCAAGATCTTCCAAATGTACACATTTCGGAACGTCCGTTTTCGAAGGTTTGTGGTGTAACATGATGCCTGACACGAAAGGCGAAATCCAAGAAAAACTGAAATTCTCACAATGTTTTAATGAGCGAAGAAAATCTAACATTCAACACTGTTTTTCTGTCTGCAGCATCTTGGAGCCCATTCAGGGGTAGGGAAATGCAAAACACCTCAACATACTATGGGTTTACAAGCAACTAGTCATCAGGCTACAAACAAAAGCAACAGATGAGTAGTCCAAATCTAAAGCCAAGCAGCATCAACGTAAGCTTTCCGAAGACTGCCCATTAGTTAATCTTGTGACTTTTGGGTGAGTGATTCAGGTGCGTGTTGCCTTATTGACCCTCCAGTCAGATGTAGTCATAGTCTCCCACAGCATGAGTACACATACATGTTGCCAAGTCTAGGGTGTTTCCTGTGACAGCCTGTTTGTTAGTCTCTGATGTCATATGATCGTCATGATCCCCTTCCTTCAGATATGAGGCTCAGGACGCAGCCATATATTCGCCCTGGCGTGAAATAATAACTGTGAAACCTGTTGGTTCAATTATTAACTAAGATAATACAGGAATGTGGCGGAGGTTGCACACCTACACACTGAAACTGAATCAGTCTGAAAAATATATGTATACATACTAAGTTTTGCAGAAATGGTAGCACAATCTATGATCTTTGGTATCCACTGGTACTTTTGGCAAACAACTATTAATTACTAGAAAAACTACTTTACCACATTAAGCAGGTCACCCTACTAGCACATGATTTTCTCCTGTATCTACACATTATAAAACTAAAAGCAGCATATGTTTAAGGATCATATCGCTAAATAAATTTGATAACAGCAAAAAAAAACAGGGTTGTATGGTTAGGGCTACAACTAACAACTGCCTAGGGTGACATTTTTAAATACCTTTCATTTATTTATTGATTTATTTTAAAGCTGACCAACAGTCAAAATTTACAACGATACAACACAGAGAAAAGCAGCAAATCTTCAATTCTGAAAGGCTCGAATCATCATATGTTTTCCACTTTTATTTGATAAATTACTTTAATTCAATTATCAAAATAGGTGCAGATTTTGGTGTTCTGTTCACTTCAGTCACATCGTAGATCAGCTAACTGATTAAGCACAGCATTGTTTCATAACTAAAAGCCCAAAATATGATGATCTAATACAGAGCTTGATTAATTAAATAGATGATTTTATTGAACAATAAACACAAAGACACGCTGTAAAAGCTGGGGTGTCCCGTTTTATGCCTTGGAGTGTTTTGAGATTTCCCACTCACAAGTTCAAGGTGTCATAATCACTGAAATCCCCTGAAAAACCAACTCTCATCCCTCTACCACAAATGGATAGCACTGAGTTTTAAAGGGAGGGAACCGAAACTAATGAAGTAGGTGTGCAGCATCTTCCCGTCAAAATATACAATATGAATACTGAGCGGTCTGTAAGATTTTTCTAATCAAATTTTTGGACATATTTTATCTGCGTCAAACATTTATGTTGTTTTCTAACAGTGTTTCAATTTTTGAATAGACTATTACAAACCCAAATACAAACACTTAAGTACAGGCATTTCTTTGGCAATGATTTACATGCAAAAAACAGGAAAGGAGTTGTCCCTACCTTGAAGGTGCTAAGAAGCTGTACTATCACTGAACTACCAAACACTAGCTGAAGGGATTTTTCTCCCCAATAATTTTCATTCAAGTGTCAGTTTAAAGTTTTTGTCAATGTCTGTCATTGGTACGATTTTTTTAATCATACCACACTGACATCATTTGTGTAAAAGCTTTAATCGTATCTGAAATGGTAACTCAAACTACTATTAACACAATGACATTGATCCAAATTCACATAACATTAACATAAAAAAGGCATACAGTACATGAAACATTGCAAATTGGACATGTGAAAAATCTACTTACTTAATGAGAAACTTTGAAAACCAAAAACTGTCAACCCAAAGCGTGAAAACTTTCCCTCTGAATTCCCAACTTCAATGGAAATGCACCAAACCTGAGCTGTGTGGAGCCTGGACAGGAATGAGAGACTAACTGACTAAGAAAGCACTGCCTGCTGAAGAGGAGTGGCCACATACAGAGAGGGCTGAGCACTTGAGTCAGTATCATATAACTCACCGCTCCCGTCTGAGTTTGAAACTGTGTCAACAACAAAGACAAAGATAATGAGATATTACACTTCACCGTCTTATCAGATTCTCTAATAGATGGGTGGTGGCAAACAGACTGAAACATGTGTCCCAATACAAAAGCACTATTACTATTAAAAAGACACAGTTTGACAAAGATCGAGGGCCCAGGAGAAACATAAGAGTTAAGAGTTAACACTTATATAGTGGCACTGTCATATCGTCAAGATATAATGTCAGTTTTACAGCTGAAATGATCAGTCCATTAATCAATTAGTTGATCATCATAAAAATCACTGGCAACTATATTAGCATTTGATTAATCATGCTGTGTTTTTAAGCAAAAATGGCAAAAACGTGCTTGTCCAGCTTCTCAAAAAAGATTTATTGATTTTGTTTATGTTACATGATAGTAAATTGAGAACATTTGGTTTGAGCTTTCTTTTTTGTCCAAAAAAACCTTTTGAAGATCTTCCAATATGGATACTGATTGGATATTTTATGGACAAAACAATTAATTGACAAAGGGAGTGACTTTTAGACATCAATGAGTCTTGTTCACTGTTCAGCTTTGTCAATTTCTGGGCTCAGGTTTGTGCAAGATGTCTTCCTTTTCAAGCAATAATATATATAGCGGGAAATCATGCGTTCATCACAAGTCTATGACTTGATGACTGACTGATGACTCATTCACACTCCTCCTTGACCTCCTCTGTTTTCGTATAAAAACAACAGTAAACAGTTCAAAGATCAAACGACTGGTCAATGCATTTCTACTGCCATCTCCTGGTTGTTCAAAGAGGCAATGAAAATGGATAATCAAATCTGCATTTACACATGTACTAGTAGATTAACCAGATTAACAAATAGCCTCCCAACCTTCGCCACTTCTCTTGCTGCTTTCAGACTACCAGGTCCAAGAGCCTTTTGTGGCCAGCCATTTTTGTCTCCATTAAAAAAAAGGGAAACACATGGTGGTGGGATAGTCCGCATGATTTACAGGGACCCACAGGCAGCACCTGCTCGGTCACTGCATGGCTCACATTCATTCTGAATCTCAATATTCATTTTGGCTTTCCAGGAATGTTGGTGTTCAGACACTCTGGAAAAAGGTCCAGTGATTCCCAGACACTAAAGAATCGGATCTCAAGTGACACGGCACCGAGAAAGCAGCAGCAGATATTTGGTCCGGTACCTTCTACATTTAGGTTTCACAGGGCGAGCACAACCAGGCACATTTCACAGATGCCTTCACGTTTTCTTCATTTATTTGGTGAGTTACAGTCAATATTGTAGCTGTCCAACATTATGGGCTGATATTGGCCTAACACAGAGCAGTGACAATAGTTTATAGCAAAATACAAGCCAGAGCACACCACCTCCATTAAAATTCGCCCAATAAATCAGCCAGGATGACAGAAGGCTGAGTAGTGAAATGTCACGAATCAATGTATTCTTGCAAATTAAGTCTGTTTGAGGGAGTTTATTTGCAAGAAACTGAAGTACAGAAATCCCAAAGATATGTTTTTGTGACCGTGCTTTGTCGACCAGAAAGTATAAAAGTGAAAAGTTTACTTTTCCACTTGGTTGCAGTTGCCAGTTTATTAGGTACATGTAGCTAAAACTTTGACTGGATGGTCATTTTGGAGGACGCAGTTTGTAGTGCTGTGTTATACTGAATGACAGGCATTTCCAATATTTTATCCACCCCATTTATATGAATGAAGGCAGGCTAAATAACAGAAACACCTCGCTGTTTAATGCAACACCCTTCAACAGCACCACAAACTACATCCTGTATCAACACCTCTCTTAAACACTTTAAACAGAAACTAAACATTATGACAAACTTCCCACTACACAGACACTTGTCCAGTGTTGAAGTAGCCAGTTGGTGGATCTCACGGGTAGTTTATATAAACCAGAGGTCCCCAAGAGACAGAGAGAGGGGCTTTGTGTAGGCAACACAGCAGCTGGTAAAACAAATTCTTTAAATATTCTTGAGTCCTTTTATAAGAGTGCGGCTAGACTACTGCTGCCAGTGTGTAGAGCCATCAGCTGCCAGGGGATCACACGTTTGCCCCTCAGTAATTTGCAGCTTGGTTCTTCCACCAGGTGCTATTAGATCACTTTGCTGTAATAATGCCTAAATCAAGTTGGTGTCATAAAAAAACGCTATGAAGTGACACTAATGTAATACAAATTCTAAAGCTTTAAAAGGGCAAACAAAGAAACTCTTAGAGCAGCTGGGTTCCCTCCCTCCTTGACTGTGAGCTTTACCCTTCACGTCGCCTGAAGGCTCTAATTCAGTATAACGAAGATGTGAAAAATAAATACTACACGTATCCCAAATGAGCAAGCGTGCAGAAGTGGTGTGTCTGATGTGGATCGCTGAATTAGACGTTTGTACACCACCATGCAGCAAATCAAGATCTCTCCTAATCTGCGGCCAAGCCCCAGACTGTGGCTGGGAGTGAACAAGCTTAAACACATCAAAGATTTCTTCAGAGAGAGAGAGAGAGAGAGACATTTATTCCTAAAGCTCCTCTTAAAAGAGCTTTAAAATAGGCAAAATCTGATTGTACCACACTGTCTGTACTTAACTTTATATTCTGCATCCTGTACACGCAGTGAAATATACAAAACCCAGATCTTTCTTTATGGCTGAATCATTACATCAAATTGATATATATTCTACATGCTTTGTGCATCATTTTATACTATTTTCTCTAAAATGTAACCTGACATATTTGGTATGCCTGGAAGAGTCAGGCTCTCTCGCTACAATTTAAAATCAAAAAGGGGTCTGAAAAAAGTTTGGCTGCACAGGCTCACTTTGTAATGACTGTACCACCGGCAGGTCAGAGAGGTTTCAGGGGTTAAGCCACTTCTGTCCTCTTGCCCTCTGGTCACTGCACAGGAATGTGTAGGCTGCAGAAACATTTCAATGCACAGAAATCACTATCTAGTTGATGGGATGACTGCACTGGAGGAAACAAATGTATAGAGACGGAGTTAAAAAACATCAGTAGCTTTTCAATATCTCTCCCATCATTTTGTAACTTATGTGTCAACTTCATTGGGTAGGTAAGCTTTTAAACTATCATCATACAACAATGCTGAGGGGTGTCTGACAGCCTCAAATATCCCTGTAACTTGAATCCCATTGTTCCTCTCAGATGAGTCTTCTTTAAAATGCGGTGCATTTTCTGCTGAAAGAGGATGTTGTAAACCTTTCAACTTCTCTGCTGGTCAGATGTCTTTATACAGATTAACTTTGGTTCTCTTTTACAAACAGCTGATAAATATACACAAACAGGCCAGGGACTGTCCATGAAACCCTGGCTTATTATATAAAGAAAGACTAATACATAAGAGTTCAGTGCCTTAAGATTTAATAACTAAGAAACCTTCTGTCAGCAGTTTAACTCCAAAAAAAAATACAGGGGGAATGTATATCTGAATACTGTAGCTATGTGAATGTGAATAGATTTACACAATAAAAGTCAAAACAAAAGACAAAATGGTGTCAGGTAACGTTATAAAAATCTCTCTGAGGTAAAACAAACAAACAAATTACAAATAAATAAATAAAAACGCTATCTTGTGGTTTATCCACTCGCTAAATCCTCCTCATACAGCTGCTGGGCCTCGGCTTTGCACAGTCTCTCAAAGTTTATAAACTCGCTTTGGCTGTGATCTTTTCCCAAACCTGTAATTATTCGCTCCCAAATACTTATTGTCAAAGGAGCTCTGAGCATTAATAAACAACCAACTGCATACACACGCATTGAGTTTGTTAAACAAAACTTAAATGCCAATGCTTTTTGCTCTTACCTTAGTAGCTTGTTAGCTCGCTAGCATCGTGCCTCGTCTGTATCCATACACTAAGCTCCCCATCGGCTCGGCTCGCAGGCTCCCAGATTTGAGCTGGAAGTTTATTTCTATTTACAGTGACAGAAAAGCTGAAGAAAGCCGCACAGAGTCCTCGGGTTACGTGTCTGAACTCTAAACGAGTGGATACATTACGGCACAAACATTAAAAGAGATGCGTTACTGCCCAAACCAAACTTTTGCTGGAGAGGCTACTTCTTGGGCACAGTAAAGTGGAGCAATGCTGTGCTGCCTTCACGTGCTGTCGAAAACACAAGCGAGGTAACGACATCAAGTGTTTACCATGGTAACCGCGTTTCCGACACGCGACGTATACGTGGGAAATGCATGTCATGTTATGTTATCAAAGTCAATAAATGTTCAGTTTACCTCAACATAGCTATTAAATGAAACAAATAAAGTAGTATTTCAGGCTCATGTTGTAGCTGTATTTCTCTACACTTTTCGTTTGGTGTTGGGAAATCCGCCGGTGTGTCACTTGAATGTTAAATTAAAACAATAATCACCATGTAAAACAATCCTTCGATGAGTCAATTTACTATTATCGTCATTTAGTGGCACTTGAAATGGCTTCAAGTTATATTTACCATGATAGTTGTTAAAAATAACGGACATAAAATGGGCTTGTGAACGCCGCACGGATTATCCACCTCTCCGCTGCTGTGTGGGCGGTTTACGGGCAACAAGCCCCGGTTCACGGTATTCAGCAGACCTTTACGTCAGAACCACTTCATTATTCTCTGACATGGCAAAATATATCTTGTGTTTATAAAAGTCAAAGAAAAGATATATATATATATATATATATATATATATATATATATATATATATATATATATATATATATATATATATATATATATATATATATATATATATATATATATATATTATATATTCATATTATATATTCATTTCTAAACCCAACAACAAAATGGCTGTGAAAAATATTAACATGTGGTCCTCTTTTAATATCTTTACATAATATGATAGATGCCTAAGAGCCAAAGTACAGTAATCACTCCAGCCCATAGACTGCTCTAGCCACAGCCTGCTCAGCATTATAGAAGTTTCTGCTGCCGCACCGCCAGACTCCAGAGTAGCCACTAGTCGGCAGCAGTGTGTTACACAGCCTTTCAATCCTGTCAACCACCTGATCTTCCAAACGCTAACGGCAGGGACCAACACAGACTGTAGGCCTACCTTGTTTTTATGTGACAATCCTAAATCCCAATCCTAGGCCCAAATGCGGCATTAGTGTCTGAGCTATTGGTGTCTCAAACCCACTAACCATGCAAAAGAATCAGCAGGTAAAGAAAATCAAAGAATGAACAATAATAAAAACAATCCTCTGTAAGTTAAAGAGATCAGTATTAAAAACATCACAAAAGCAGCTCATTTTGACTAAATAATTATTTTAAATAACATGAGTAAATTGTAGCCTGCTTGTTCACTGAAATTATAATGGATCCAACTGTATAATCTCAAGATAATATTCTTTTGTAACCACAATCATATATTAATGGTGGTCCTGGGGTGGTCATTGCACAGTGCATAAGACAAGTGCCTTTGATGTGAGAGACTGGGGTTCAATTCCCCCCTGTGACATATCCACCATTGTGTCCCTGAGTAAGACATTTAACCCCTCGTTGTTCCAGAGACAGTGACCTCTGACATACATAGCAATTGTAAGTGGCTTTGGATTAAAGCTTCAGCTAAATTTAATGTAAATTAATAATTCATCATTCTGAAACTTAGCTGGGTTGCTTGATGTTTGCTTTGCACACCCTGTACATTTAACATACTTGAGGACATTCTGATAAAATATGTTTTAACTCTTAGTCTTACAAAAGTAAAATACATTGACTGCCCTTATTTATTATTAATTTTGAAATTACTATAAACTTGCATATAGGCTATATAATATGTGAAAATGTTAAAAATGAAAACCACACATTGTTTAGTCACACTGTGACTGTCCATATTTACACGTCTCATTTTAAATATTCTTTTGATGAGCAGAGGATCAACTCCTCATCTAAAAGTAAACAATGTCTGTTTTTATCACCATCTGTCCGACTTCCTGGTGTTGAAAAGCATCTGGTGAGAAATAACATTAAACCACATCTCTCTGACTGTCTGGTTTTATTTCCCAGGCGGTTAGTTCTTTTAAATACATGTGAAACTGTGATTCTTTGACACGTTTAAACTGTAAGAAGATCTTTACTTGGGAAAAACTATGTGCATTATTGAAACCACATTTCACCTTGGATGACATTTGATGTGGAAGGTCCAGTAAAGTCATGCCTTCTGTCACTAGAAAAGAAGTCATCTGTTTAATCACAGATGTCAGGTTTGCTCAGGCAGAAATGATGTAATCATTATTAAATATATGACTTTTAAACCACACAACCTTTTTTCAGTAAGCTTACTTTGTACAGAATAAGTGTAGCTTTTGAAGACTTGATCTGAATTTTAAGGAACAAGGAAACCACAGCAAATCATGTGATCTGACAGTTGCAGCGTTGGCATCATCTCTGTGTGAACGTTCTGCATGCCGGTGGTTATACTGTGAAATGTAAAAATATGCCACAACTGTGCTCGGCTGTACGTTCAATGCAGCTGTACAGCTGGGCAATAATGAAACAACTCACATATCTCTAATGTGACACCATTATTTGTGTGCACTTTTGTGTTTATATAATCTAAAAATTGGGTAAGTGATATTTGTACCGAGGAAAAAGATTAAAAATATGAATATGGTAGATTATTAGTTGTGCAGGGAGAAGCTTTCACTAACTAATTTTTACTTGATTAAAAAATCATACACCAGCTGTAACTGTACCTTATCATGGCACTATAACAACAAAATAAATGATGATTAATTAATACAATGTAATGTTATCGTAGCACACGTAAATAATTCAGCTGAAAGAAGTTAGCCACACAACAATATCTAAAGTGCTAATGTTAGCTAACATTAGTCACAATTAGCTATGGTCATACCAGTCCAAGTATTACGCCTGTATCAATTGCAATTAGAATATACAGTATATCATAGACTATGTGACATATAGTGATGAATAAATAGACTAGCATAAGAATTTTCTTAACTCGAAGGAAAAACCAAAGCAAAGTGATGTGTTTTTAAAAGTGTTTTAAAGTGTTTGGGAGTTGGGGCGGTTCTGATATGGTTGTTTCACAGATTAGGGGCAGCCACACCAAAGTTTTGATCACCTCTGGTTTGGAGCCTTCTTCTAGGTACATTCACTGCATTAATCACCCTCTCTAAATCTTTAGGAGGGAGATATGCCTTGACCTTGGCTATAGTTCTCAAATGGAAGAAGCACAATCTAACAGTAAAAGAAATCTGTTTATCAAATTTTAACTCCTCCCAGTTGAGCGATTATTAGAAGCTAAAGGGCTAGGACTATGACATCGGTCTTGTTTCCATTTAGGTTGAGGAAGTTTAAGTTCATCCATGTTTTGATGTCATTTAGACCGTCAAGCAGGGGTTGGTGAAAACCCTTTGTTGTTAAAGTAAAGGGCAAATAGATTTGTACATTCTCTGCAAAACAGTGAAAAGGGACCTCATGCTTGAAACTGGGGTGTAACTTTTCATAAACATTATGGTTAATTAAAAATGTTTGCAGCTGGGTAAAAACGACTTTCTCCAGGACTTTAGATAAGAAAGACAGAGATGGACTTGAAGTAAGAAACAACAGAGGCGTTGAAATTTTCCTTTTTTAAACAGGGGCTGCACAACAGCATATTTAAAGGCAGCTGGAGCATAACCAGAGACAAGGCAAGCATTTATCAGTGACAAGATACCTGGTCCAGCAGTGTCAAAGACTTCCCTAATCAGACGAGCGGGAATGCTGTCTGAGGGATAATTTGTGGGCCGCAGAGGATGGTGTACATCTCTACATGTAGAGAAGATTGATATTGACTCAAACTGATCCAGGATGTGGTTACAGAAGATAGAAGTGCAAAAATCTTTTCAACAAAGAATATTAGAGAAGACAGTGGTCTACTGTAGCATCACAACTGCTCGTTGTGTTAAATTGAGTATGAGGGGATTTTTATTGCTTATGAATTCAAATTTTAATTTATAAGAGGAATAGTGTGTTGTTTCTTGATGTCACTAAATCAATTAGACATCAATATATCTCCCACCTCCAGCTAACAAGTAGGATTTTATATTTTACAGCAATTTAACTGTCCCATCAATATAGTTAGAAAACTAATTTTCAAAGTTCAAGTCAAGTTCACTGATCGACGAGCATGACTTATTTAGTTCAGCAAATCTGAGTTTGGTAATGAGACGCTGGCAACCACATAAAAGAAGGCTGAAATAGTCATGTGCGAACACCAAGCGTTTGTAGTCTCACCATTACCAGTAACAGAAACTGAATGCCAGCTCACCCACTGGAAATTACTGATAAGACTGAGAAACCTCTCCAAACAGTGCACCTCTCAGTTTGTGTGTACCAGACTGGCAGGAAAACGTTAATTAATTCACTTAAAGATTTTTATTCTTAGCAACCTCCCAACTATGTGTTGCTTACATTCAAAAATTTATTTTTATTTTAACAAATGAATGTACAGAAAGTACCAAATAGTATAGTATAATAATATGTATAGTATATAAATTGTATATTTAAAACAGTTCAGCCAGTTTAGATTTACAGTTCATTAATTTTAAGTAGGCATGTTCACTAAGCATAAACAACATGTGCTTTCCACAGTTTTTTTCAATTCCACTTCACCTTTAACATTCACATCAACAGGAACCTCTTCTCTGAACTCATAGATTAAACCTGGCAATGTTACATATTTAAATAAAATCAATATTTAAAATAATTGATGCATGAATACAAAAATTGATCTGCATATATTATGTTTGTGAAATTTTGTCCATCCCTGTAGTCGGAGGGTTGGTGGTTTGTAACCCCGGCTCCTGTATGCGTAAGACATGTCCTTGAGCAATTCACTAAACCTCAGAGCGACCAGCGTTTGGCAGCACAGTTCCCCTGCCATCGGTGTGAGTGGGTGAATGTGAAGCTTGTGATGACTCTGTTCTCAGGTTAAAAGTGCAATCCGTTACCATGTTCAACTGTGCATTTTTGTCATGAATACACAATAAAGTATGAAACATAAAATGTCTAATTGTTAAAGTAAAAACATGGAGAATGGAAAGCCACACAACGTAACTCTGATGCATTTATTTCTTTACCTCGATGAAAGCTGTTTTCTGAAACATCAATCATTTCAGGTTGAAATAAATGCAACACAGTTATGAGTGTGCAGCAGTTATGAGCACCTTAAAATAGTTTTTCTTTGCCGACCACGCCGCAGTAGATCTTGTACTGTTCATACATTCATGCGCATTCTTAAAATACCAAGATGTTGCCAGTCAATGTAACAACAGTGAAATACTGATTATGTACATGACTACTATTTATTTTATACTTGATGCCAAATGCAAGGGGGTTGTTTGTGACACTGTTGAAACAGTGCTGTGAGAAAAGCCGGTCAGTGTGTGTCTTTGAAAAGAGTTTTTCAAGCAGTAGAGGGGAAATTCCTGACCTCTCTGCACCCACAGCCTGGCACCTAGCCTGGCTTTGTCTGTCTTGAAATCATTTGATTCATTACACAAATGGTACTGAAAAACGAGTGGGGACACATGAACATTTGAACTTTCAAATACCTGACTTCCCCATAAGACTCATGTGAATACCTTTGATTTCTCAGAAGCTACATTTAACAGTGAAAGGTCCGCAATGCCAGAGCGACACTAACAACTTCTTATAAAGACATCTTGGGAAAAGTGTGCTTGTATACAAATGTTTTGCATGTAGTCTTCCTCTCAGGAAACATCGCAGATGTCAGATCTAAGCTGCAAGATGTTTTCTTGTTTGTCTCACTGTAAGTTGAGGCCAGGGAGCTTTGTTTAATGTTTTGTTAAATATTTCCCTATTTTAATATAGTTCTATATAGTTTAATATAGTTTAACTATGAGAAAAATTATAAGCTCACTTGCCACATATTCAGGGAGATCGTGTCATTTATGAGATCTAAGAACTTACACTAAGAATAGATTGCCAATGTGTTTTCATAAATTAAAAATAAATAAGCTAAGTTGCCTTTTAATATATTTTTGGAAATACCAAGAAACTTTCAAAATATTTTGACACTGTTACGATTACATTACCGTAATCACACTTCTAAAAAGAATATCATTTGATTAGCCAATGCCGACATTATTTGGTATAGGCTAACATACATTGAGCAGTGTTCCTGTATTTCACTATTCAAATTTGCACAAAGCCAAGCTTCTTCACATTAAATATAGAAAATAATTTTCTTGCTTTATCAGTTAAAGTAATTGCAACTGAGGAGCAATGGTAAAATTGAGTTGAATAATGCTGCTAAGCTCCAACATGTTTATGATAATAGTACATTTTTTTTCTATATGTCCCTAAACCTTACAAAAAATACCTGATCTCTTTGTAAAATTATTTCAAGATCAAAATATTGTTGAATCTTTAAGCTAAAAACATGATGCACATTCAATGTTTTGGAGCTGCAGCTGTCCAATGGCAGATTAACTGTGGCACAATTTAATTAATAATCAATTCACACAGCCCAATATATTACTATATTGCAACACAATAAATTCATGATGTTAAATTCTGTCTGTATGCTTAATTAACTAGATTTTTTTGAAAATAATAAAAATGTTTAAAAAAAGTAATATCTCATCATCATAATTATTTTAGTTCAAGTGCAATCACCCCAAAGAAACAATTAGAAAACACTACACACACATTTTCCCCCCAGCGTTTATTTTAGAAATGCAACTTTATCACATCAATATACACATTTCATGAAACTTGATTAATGCATTATACATTTGATAATAGAAACATAATAAGATTCTTCAACACATCAAAATAATGCAACACCTGTAAATTTACACGCTTGATGAAATGTACAAACAAAGGAAATGACTGGATGCTCACTCATGTGAACTCTACTGTACTACAGTGTATAGTATAATATAAACAGGAGAAACAGCATGTACAATATTTGTCGAAAGTCTGAATGAAGGATAAATATGACAACTTAAAATTCCATTATATAACAAAAATATGCAGCACTGCATTGAGAAATAGTTTCTCAGCGATGGATAGTGATGGATCTGGTTCAAATATTCAAACACCCAGAGATTATGCACAAATTCACTATCAAGATGAACATAACAAGTTTTCAGGATGACATATAGAATAATAACTTCACTACCTTCAAAGATAGGGAGATAAGAGTCTTTTTCTCCTACATAGAACTCTGAAGCTGAGTTCTCCCACCAGTTGTTCCACAGCTCTCTGAAGTGCCAGCATTGGTGAATGAAGCTGAAGAGTTGAAGCTCTGCAGCATCTTGGGCTTTCCTATGCAGGTCTTGTACAGGATCATGGCCCGTTGTCTGAAGTGATGGTCCAGGAAAAAGTAAATGGCTGGATTCACGCAGCTGTTGAAGAAGGCTAGGCAGCATGACAAACGGAGCCCATCTGTTTTCCACGTCTCACAACTTTGATCAACACTTGAGAGGTGCGAGACAATTATCATGACTTTGAAAATGTTGAAAGGGAGCCAGGACACCACAAAGGCCACTATGATGGAGAGGACCATCTTAAGTGAGTGCCTGCGGCGGGCTTCAGCTCGAGGATTGGCAGCAGCAACACAATGCTTGTTGAGATGCATGACGATGGTGCCATAGCAGAGCACGATGATTAACACTGGACAGATAAAGGTCAGCAACGCCATGGTCAAGCTCAGGCCGAGAAAAAAAGGTGAGTTGTTCTCTTCAATGCAGTACCATACATCATCGAACTGCTCCACTCTGCGGTACACCAGGGATGGGACGCCGAGCACCAGGGAGCTCAACCAGACTGCGGCACAGGTGACACGGATGCATTGACTGCTCCTGAGGTACCTGGAATCCATCAGCTTCACCACAGCCAGGTAGCGATCAACACTCATGCAGGTGAGGAAAAAGATGTTAGAGAACCGGTTCACAGCAATGAAGTAGCTGCTCAGCTTGCACAGCTGGTCCTTCAATGGCCCAAAGTCCCAGTTGTCATTCTGGCTGGCAGAGATGGCCCACAGAGGCAGTGTGAGGACAAAGATGAAGTCAGCAAGGGCCAGGTTGACAACAAAAGTGTCCACAAGACGCCCACTTCTCCGCCCTTTCTTTCCCACAACTAAGATCACAAAGAGGTTGCCCAAAAAGCCTGTGAAAAAGATGACGAAGTAAAGTACGGGCAGGAAGATGTTGGAGCCAGGGAGGTAAGACTTGGTACACTCCGTGCTGTCATTAGTAAAACCACTGTCAGTGTAGTTGTAGTCAGAGTAATTGAAGTAGCCATTGTCATAGTCGTAGGTGTACATTCTGAGAGATCACAGAGATGGTGCCGTGCAGCTGTTGGCTCGTCAGGGTGGTTAATCTAACCATGGCAACATGTTGCCAAATGATATTACTCGTCAAAACCACAGAAAAAAATAGAGTCTGTTTCAGCTCTCTTCTTCTCACCTCCCGGGGCGGTCTTCCACTGGCTGTCTGTAATGACTTCCTCTCATTGTCCTTTCACGTGTGATTTTAGTGAGTCAGAGAAACTATTTTCTGTATTGATCTGAAATAATTGTATTTTGAAGCTCTGATATTACAAAACACTATGCCAACATAATGGATACAACAGGATTTAAAATAAATAATACAATCTTTTGCAATACTTCAGAAAAACATGTAAGTTTCCATATGGGCAATGGTGAAAGAAGTGCTGAGATCTTTTACTTGAGTAAAAGAATACTGTCTTTTGCAAATCATGCATTCAAAATGTACTTAGAGTAAAAAAGTATTGGACTCATTGTGCAGAAAGGCCCATTTCAGAGCAATTTATATTATTGAATTGTTGATGCATTAATGTGTACATCATGTTAAAGCTGGGGTAGGCAATGTTAAAGAAACTAGCAAGGGACAGCTAGAAGTATCCAACTGAAAAAAGAGCAGTGGCAGTTGCATGGCAGTTGGTCAGCCAGTCATTTTATTTGGGCTTATTACAGACTTGCCATGGCCAGAGATACCTGATTTCATTTCATTAACTGATTGTTGGCGGGATATGAGAGAATTTTAACAAATAACAAAAAATGCTACTGAAATAAGATGCCTAATGAGCTTTAATGTTGCAGCTGGTAAATGTGAGGTTTATATTACATAGTGCTGCATAGCATGTGAATTTCACCAAGTAATCAATAGAGCCTTATCGTGACGGATAACAGAACACCATAACTTATTTTTATATTTTAATTGCATTTTTTATCTACAGTTATCAAATGATCGTAGTGGAGTAAAACATACAATACTTCCCTTTGGACTGTAGTGAAATATGACTATAATGTGCAGAAAATGGAAATACTCTAGTGAAAGAACAATTTCCTCAAAATGAAAGTTGAGTAAACATATCTAGTTATCTTTCACTAATGCAAATTAGTTCATATTTCCCTGTATTCAAGACTGAAAATGCTTAACCATTCCCCAAAACTGACAGTGTGTGTGTGTGTGTGTGTGTGTGTGTGTTATGTGCGTGTGGCTACTCCGTAGACATTTGCTCACATTAATTGACGCATTTGTCTTAAAAATACAGAAGAAGACAGATTCCTACCTTCAATTGGTGAGAATTAGCTTCTTTTTTGTGTCATAGTGTATTGGATGTGTCTGAACAGTAGGGGGCAGGTGAGATTTACTTCAGATTTACATGTTGTGACCTCCTGTCTAAATTCAGACAGACTGTGGTTCTGGAGCAAATACCTCATCTTTTATGCAAAACAAAGTGTTTCCTGTGCTGAGAATTTTCCATCTCATTAGTGAAACCATGCATCCTGTTAAAACCAGGAAGGAGTCATGCAATCGCTATCTATTCATTGTCTATCCAAATACACAGCATTTGAACAGCATTTGAATTGCTTTCACTTAAAAGAACTTAAGATATAAATGATGCAAATATCCACCAGGGTCCATGTTAAATGTCTATTTCAGCTTGAGTGAATGCATGGTCAAATAACTACAGTCTACTTGCCAGCTCTAATGAAACAAGATAGGATGTAAAGTGTTCTGTCCTTGTATTTACTCACTTTCAAGTGATCACTAATGCTTACACGTTCAATTTATTACTGACTTTTTGTAGAGTAGTGCTTTTTTATGTAGAGGCAGTAGGAGTGTACACCTGTTCAATTGCTTGTTAACACAATCAGCCAATTACATGGTAGCAACTCAATGCATTTAGGCATGTGGTCAAGACAGCTTGCTGAAGTTCAAACAGAGCATCAGAATGGGGAAGAGAATGGTCTGAAAAAGAGAAAATATCCAGGGAGAGGCAGTTGTGTGGATGAAAAAGCCTTGTGTGCAGAATTAGCAGACAGGGTCAAGATGACAGAAGGGCAACAGTAACTCAAATAACCACTCATTACAACCAAGGTATGCAGAATACCATCTCTGAACGCACAACACCTTGAACCTTAAAGGAGATGGGCTACAGCAGCAGAAGACCACAACAGCTGCCACTCCTGTCAGCCAAGAACAGTAAACTGAGGCTACAATTCACACAGGCTCACCAAAACTGGACAACAGAAGATTAGTAAAACGTTGCTTGGTCTGATGAGTCTCGATTTCAGCTGCGACATTCAGATGGTAGGTTCAAAATTTGGCATAAACAACATGGATCCATGGATCCAACAAGGATGGATCCATCCTGCCTTGTATCAAAGGTTCCGGCTGGTGGTGGTGTAATAGTGTGGGGGATATTTTCTTGAACGTGACAGCCTACCTGAGTATTGTTGCTGACCATGTCCATCCCTTTATGTACATAGTGTACCCATCCTCTGATGGCTGCGTGATGCTATCATGTCAATATGGACCAAAGTCTCTGAGGAATGTTTCCAACATCTTGCTGAAAGCATTCAGTGAAGAATTAGGGCAGTTCTCTGGCCTGTGAGTGTAGCTTACCGCTTTGTGTTGTACACAATGAGTCAACTGTCATTTATCTTTCTAATATTGTCATTCTGTTTATTCAAAGTGTCATTTAACCATTGTTGTTTTTGTCTTTTCTATACACACAACATCTAGTACATGTCTTCGTCTCCTGAAGGAGACATCCACAA
This sequence comes from Lepomis macrochirus, assembly GCA_024633595.2. NCBI lineage: Eukaryota > Metazoa > Chordata > Actinopteri > Centrarchiformes > Centrarchidae > Lepomis > Lepomis macrochirus. The sequence continues at coordinate 27,336,917 of JALXJV020000004.1, read as the reverse complement.
ACATTTCCAGTTAAAAGGGTTTTTTATCCAAACTCAAGGTCAAAGCATAGTCATATGCTGTACAGATACATATTATAAAACCCTCTGGTAGATTTGTATTTTGTGCAAATGAAACTGACTTGACCTGACTGCCAACTCACTGCCAGGTAGTTAAAACCAGAAAAGGATAAAGAAAGCAAACCCATCACCCACAGTAGACATATTGTAGTTTCGATAAAATGTGTGTCTGGGCAGCAGAAGATGTTAGCGATAATGTGAGTACAGATAAAGTTGTTTTTCTTTATGACTGCGATATGTGAAACCTGAAACCAAGTTGAAGCAATCTGAAACAGCTTGACACTGCTAGACTCTGCATCAGCAGCTCTGTACGGCGGAGGTGTCAGTCTGGATGGAGTGACCTGACTCTCTGCCTCAGATGTAAATTTATTCATCAGATTTTGCTTAATGAAGCATTAACCCCAGCTCAGCCCCGGTGGAAGATGGCGGAGATTGACAGGACAGAGAACGGTTTGGCAGCCATGGCCATTGTTACAGAGAAGGAAAGTGTCATTACGACCACCTCGTCAAGACAGAATACACCCCAGGAGAAATGAACCCGGTGGTTCAGCTCAAAGCTATTGTGCCTGGACCCGGGAAGTGTGAGGTTGGAGGACAGGCCACATCTTACAAGAGGCCGGAGAACGCTTCATTGTTCTGCGGAGAGTTTCAGTTAAGAAAGCGGGGCGAATGAATGACCTCCTTATAGGATCCCTGCTCCACTTTCTAGCATTGTGTGTTATTCAAACACTCATTCACTTTGTAGTGTCAAGGTGATGTGTGGATATACTCATCACAGACGAAAATCCTGTCACTCGGCATTGTCCGGTTTGACGTCGCTCTCCCTCACGTTCAGCTGTACCTTTTCCTTTAAAAAGTTTAATTATTTCTTCTGCATTCTTGCTGCTCTGTCAGTGGAACGCTACATTCCTCTCTCCGAATAAGTGCTGTCTCACTCCAATTGAGCAGAGTAAATGTGAGAGCCAGTGAATGGAGCAGCCTCAATAGGAGAAAATAAACAATTGCATTGGTCCATGGGTGCAGCGGGGGAGAGCGGATGAGAGGAAGGGAGAAAGGCCTCCCCAACGTGCTAAGATTCCCATGGATACTTAGTCCTTTTTCTGTTGAGAGGAGGATCTCGTAAACTACTTCAACAGTGGATGATTTCTCTTTTCCCTTTACTCTGTTTTTATTTGAGGAGAGAAAGAATGGTTTGCGTCAGAGTGATTGTTAGACGTAGGTCACATGCACACATGTGCACACTCGTATACACACACACACACACACACACACACACACACATACAATTTGTCCCTCACTTGTTTAGTGCGATGTTCAGAAAAGGAGTCTATTGTTTGGGTGTGAAAGGTTCTTGTTTTAGCTGTTTAACTAAATCAAAAGTTCCTTTAACACAAAGGATTGCAGCGCCTCAGCCCTCCATTCTGTCATTTTAAGTAGTCACATGCTTTTAACTGTTGTCTTTTGTTAAAACATTTTAACCAACTTTCTTTATGCTCCACACATCTCCTTCCTCCTTCATTTACACACAAACCACATAAATAAATTTCAGTTACACCTTAGTGCTCACACCACATGATGAGACGTATATACAGGAAAATATGGAGTTAAAGAATAAAGCTTAAATGTCACTGTCATTATTGCATGTTAGGGCCAATGTAGCTAAAAAAATAAATGAATTATGGAGCATGGGGAAGAGGGTAATATTATGAGAAAAACTCAAAAATTTCCAAAATTAAAGTAAATTTCAGTCATTAATAATAAGAATCAGTGTAGACATAAGATAAAATTGGGAGCTTTCAGACATTTAGGCAACGCATGAGGGACAGCAAGAAAGGTATTCGAAACCACACTAACACACACACACACACACACACACACACACACACACACACACACACACACACACACACACACACACACCACATCTTAATCATTTAAATGTCTGTAGTTCTTCCCCAAATTGTTATGCTTTTGCTCTTTGAATAGAAGGAAGTATTTCATAATTCTGTTTGGTGAAAGTAGGTTAGCGGCGGCTGTTATTAACATCTGCATATCCGCTTTTACAGTTTTTTTTTACAACTGCTTAAACACAAAATCTTTACATGTTACACGATTTTTGAAACCTCTCTCAAAGAGTGAAACCTCATCTCAAATCTCCAAAACTATTAGCTATTTCTCAGCTTTTCACTCAGCTTTCAGTTGCATGAAACACTTTTTTCAAAACACTACACGCAATTCTCTACCTAAGACACAAATCTAACAGGAAGTGACTTGTTTTCCTTTTCAAAACATAACCAATCAAAATGCTACACTTCACCTCATATTACCTGTTTTGGACAATGGATGCCAACAATGGACAGAGAGCAAGGGGAGTAGGAGGGAGATGCAGGGGAAGATGAGGACAGGTTCAAAAGGAAGAGTTGGTAGAAGAGGAGGAGGAGGAGGAGGACGACGGCAAAGAAGAGAAGGAAGGAGAGCCATCACTGATGAGATCAGGATCACACTTATTGATCATGTGATCGCCACAGGTTGACAATGAGAGGATCTGGACGGTCCAGGCCAACTTGACTGACTTTACATTGGCATCCATAATTTGAACCTTCAGAAATTAGAACAGGTTGCAACAATCTAATGGTTATTTCAGCAGTACAGTATTGTAAAATGAGCATTCATTTTTAGCAATAAAAGTAAAAATTATACTTTTGGTTTGTATATGTTTATGGTTTCCTTTTCTTGGATGCTGTTCATTGTACACTTTGCTGCTGTTACAACAGTAATGGTTTGACAAATACATGCTTTCTGTTTCACCATTGTATTGGTGTTTACAGTGTGCTTTCCAGCACCTCTTAGAACATTACTTTCACTCTAGAACATGGTATGGAAATGTACATATAAGCCTATGAAAAACAAAAGAGCTTTAGATTTAGAACAATATTGTGTAAATTGTATATCCAATAATTTACTATAATGAAAAAAGTGTTTGGCATCTGATGCCAGTGCTTCATTTTGGGATGTGTTTATGACATTTTGAATGCAATGTTTAATTTTGAAGGACATACGAGGCATTTTGCATTTTTTTGTAAGCAGTTTTGGGAATTGCGTGTAGAGTTTTGAAAAAAGGAGACATAGTTTAGAGTATGTGTGAAAGCAGTTGTAAAAAAACCTTGTATTGACTGTACTAAAGTATATAAATCGGAAATTTGCTTCAATGTCCTTTTTTTGAAAAATAAACTAATTTCTGAAATGCCAGTGCTGCAATACAGTCTTTCTCAGTTGTTTAGTAACACTGGTACTTGATACACAATGACCACAACCTGTAATTCATGTACCAACCCACTGAACCAATTCTGCTAAAATGCATTTCCTGCTTTACACTCACACAGTTTTAAAACTACATTCAAAACACATGCTCACATCTGCACCAAACTTTACATGTAGGATGAGAGTCCCGCTCTGAACAGATATACATGCCGACACTAACCCATAGTGATAGCGCCACCTGCTGGCAACAGGAAGTGACCTTTAACAAAGCAGCCCCCGCCACACGTTTGACCTACATGTATGAAATTTCTGTGGCACATGTATCATGTCCAGACGTACCAAAAAGCCTCTTGGAGCAATGCCCTAAATCCAACAGGAAGTCGGCCATTTTGAATTTTACTGCAATTTTTGGATGATTTACATGTTTACTTTAACGAACTCCTCCTAGGGATTTTGTCGGATTGATTTCCAATTTCTGCTGTGCCTTCTAAAGGCATTGACGATGAAAACTTGTGCTATCTGTGAGTTTTCAGCAGTGGGCCGTGGCGTCAAAGATCAACTCTTCACCATGACACAGGAAGTTGTTGTAACTTCAGTGTACATGCTCACATCTGCGCAAAACATTATGTGCTTGATAACTGTCCTGCCCCGAAGACTTCTACACGCCAATATTCATTTACATTCATAAAGCCAAGTACTACGTAACGCCAAAAAGGGGAGACAGGAAGTGACGTAACACCTTCTTGCAGCGTCCGAAAGGCCTAGCAATTTCACAGGTGCACCGACAGAGCTCCAGGATATGCCACTTGGCCGCCTCACGCCCTGACGCGCTACACGTGCGAGGGCCCGCCCAACACTGCTTGCAGCTTTAATCTTTGAAATGAAATTCTCAAAACTACTTGTTCAACCTCCACATTATCTAGTCACTTGTGCACGTCATATGTAAAAGCAATTTCTCAATCTTTTGACAAATTGCAAATTGCAAATGCTTTTCAAATTGCCAATGCACATTTATGCTGTTCAAGTGTATCAGTTGCTTACTGTGTGTCATGTGGATCACAATGTATTACACTATACTGTTTCTAATCTTACTCCCCAAAACATCTAGTCATACTGTCACTTCATTGTCTAAATCCCTAGATACAAAATGCTGGAACAAGTCATAATCTGCAAAGCATTTGTTCTACAATATAGTCTATTAGCCTTTTTTGGTAAATGTGTCCTAAACTGATGAAGATATCTGTTGCGGTGTGGATGAGATTCTGTGGCCCGATAGACAGGAACATCAGCCTAAGGGGTTTATCCCATGTTTAAATTTCTTATTTTGTAATTGTTTCTGTTGTGCTATGCAGTGCTGTAAGCAGGCTCATCTTTTTTTCTGCATTACAATGACATGCTCTTATTATTCCAAATTACAGTGCAGACAGTAAAAGCATAACTGTAAATACACACAGCTTACAGTTTTACAGTAAACCCACATTCAAAACACTGCACACAGTTCATGTTCCGATTTACACATGAAGATTTTCTTTATATATCTGTCTAGTTACATGCAAAAATGCAGGTTAATAGCCATCATTCTGTTTTGAATCTGTTTTTACAGTTTTACAGTTGTTGACACTGTGTATAAATATTGGAAAAATGTGATGCAAATATTTAGTGTTTTGCAGGTGGTGAAGTAGCAATTAAAAAAGTTCATGCATTTTGGAGAAAGTGGTCACTGAATGCATTTTGTGTGAAAGCAATGAAAAATTATTCAGTTTGGTCCACATACACTTCTGTTTCGCTGACTGTGTGTAGAGTTTTGACAATGTGACTTATGCAGGTTAGCAATTAAAAAAAACTGTAACAGTTTCTAAAAAAGTCCTTACCAAAACTTAGTTGCATGAGAGCCACAGCCTAGGAATCTTTTTAAAAACCATGTAGTAACACCTGGATATCATCATGACAATGTAATCAACCACCTAGCAAGTCAAAGCTTTTGAGTTGTGTCACAAAATACAGTTTTCTCTGATTCTCTTGTTTTGGCCGGCACAAGTCAAACATTTAGTATTCCAAGAAAAAGCTCTGAAAACTGAGAATAAATTTGAAAAGAAAACTTGGATATTTTCTGAGGTTATGAGGTCATAGATCTGCTTGGGTTTTCACAGTTTTTCTCAGCAAAAAGCACTCAAACACTTTTTTTGTTCTTCCTCCTTCTTGTACCCCTGTTTTTACAGTACTGTACCATGCATCTCTGCCACAGCCCAGCTCATGGACTGGACAAAAACAGGAGACACACAGGTAAACTAAATAACAAAGTCATTTATTAAAAAGAAAATAAGAAAAACCAATGAGTGGGAAGAATCTGTAAAGTCAGTAGTGTAGGGAGTGGATGAGTGAAAATGTGCTGCATGGATGTTGTGCTGCAAATGCAAAGACAAGAAACCAAACAACCAAAGGAAGCCGTAAGATGAGGAGGTCCAACCCAAGCCTGACTGCTGCTCTGGCTTATATGCATGGGGCACACCGGGCCCAGGTGTGTCCCATGCTGCTGACTGCCAATCAGGTCTACAGCCCTGGAGACAGAAAGCATTCCAACAGCAGTAAGAACCCTGCAGAGGGACCGACACAGTCTCACAAACTTGTCCTTTGTTTCTGTGATACTGTAATTCTTCTGTGTTGATATGAACCTGCAACCGTCAAAATCACTTGAGCAGTCAGCACTGTAAACAAATGGAAACCACAATGTTCATGGCCAGGCAATTTCTCCATCCCACCTTCAACAACCTGTTTGCTCTCTGGACTGGCTTATATTGGTTGTGTCGCATGATTCGAAACAAGTGAAATCAACTTTGAGTTGTTTTGTTTAAATCAATGTCATGTGTTCTCTATTTGTACTTGATTGTTGCCACTTGTGTTTACCAGTATGGATCACATGTGCATTAGAGTGCAGAATGTGTTTTGAGAATGAGAATGGGTTTAGAGTTCTGCTGAAATGTCTAAGTGGGATCTGCAAATTGTGTATTACCATGCGAAATGGTTTAAGGTATTGACAACAGACTGCGCAAATAGCTAAATGAGTTCAGGCAACTGCAAACTTTGTTCAGCCAATGGGTTTTAGTAATTGAGAAAAACTGTAAAGGCTCTAAAGACTACATACAATTACAAAAATTGCTCAGACAAAATGCAAAATGCCTCAAATGTCTTTCAGAATGAAACACTGCATTCAAAATGCCATAAACACATCCCAAAATGAAGCATTGAGATCAGATGGCAAAAACCTCTCATTATAGTAAATTGATATACAATTTCCACTATATTGTATAATACATAATGAAAAGCACCCCCATCTTTAGTATGCTTTGCCAAAATACTAAAATATGTATCAGATTGTTCACATGCACAGAAATATTTGCAGACATACACACATACACACACAGTTGAAACCGTTTTATTTTTCACTACAGTAAACAAGTCAGTGCAACATATGCATAGCAGATACATTTACATGGGACTGAACAAAAATATTCTTACAAAAAACAGTAAACTGAAAAAGAAAATTTCAGAAAAAATATATTACATTACAGTTTTTGCCCGTTGCTTGAACACTATAGACCCATGCTTAGACTAAAGTAACACAACTTGAAGCTTTTGTTACCATAACTCAAACACATGCACCCATTCCTTAAACGAAAGCGCTGCTTTGCAATCTAGTTGCAATTCTGCAACACACTTACTCCTTTATGCAACACACTTGGTCCTGCACACTACACTCTATTTCATACATAAGACACTTTGTTCAAAAGTGAAATCTCAGGGTGCCATTTGGAAAACACATGTATCCAAAATACAAAACACATCAGGTAATTGCAACCACTCAAATACACACCTGAAGGCACTTACTTGCAAAACTGAACACCACTCAGCCAGCTACAAAAAGCCTTCATTGTAGCCATTTCAAGAACTCTGCAAGCATGGATGGAGGGAGAGCAAGAGGCAGAGGCAGAGGCAGAGGCAGAGGCAGAGGCAGAGGCAGAGGAGAAGGAGGACAAGGACAAGGTCAAGGTCGAAGAGGCCATGCACGGACCCCTATTTCTGATGATATAAGAGCAACTTTGGTGGACCATGTCATCAACCATGGCCTGACTATGAGGGAAGCTGGGTAGAGAGTCCACCCACATCTAAGCCGCTTCACAGTGGCATGTAAGAACATTTGACTAGAAAACAGGTATTTCTTCACCTCTCTACCTTCTACTCTACTCAGATGGTATTTACAGCACTGTACTACAGTACATCACATCACCACATCATGTGTACAGGGTATTGCAGGGTGCTAATGCTCCTTTAGCAGCCAAAGTAGTAGTTTTTGTGAAACATACCATGCATCGTTACTTACAGTATATTGAGTGGTTTCAGTACAGTGGATGATATACAGTAAAGCAATGTAAGAAAAAGAAGCAAACCGGTGACAATTTGTGGTTGTATTTCTCTAGAATGACTAGAAGACCTTCTGGGGGAGGACGGCAACAGACGACAGGATCCATGAGCCCACATACGCACAATTGCCATGACTTTCTGTGTTTACAGTATAGTGTTTTTTGTATTATTTTATATATTTTTTTTGCTTTACCTGAATTCATGTTACTGCAATGTACAGTGCTGCAATGTACAATATTGAGTAGGCCTATTTGCTTTTTTGGTTGTCTGAAAATGTGCCTCCTGAAAATATGCCTTCTGAATAAACAGTGAAAATCAAAGACTGCAGTGTTTTATATAAAGTAGACTAGTGTGATCCACCTGATCTGAAAGTGTATGCATATGATGCAAGTATGTGTCATTTTGACAAAGGATGTTAGGTTTTGATAGAGTTTCAATTTGACACAGATGTGAACGGTATGTTTCCCAGTGTTGTGTCATGTTTACTTGTGTGTAGAGTTTTGGCACAATGAGCGAAGTTTTGCAAAATGTGTTCAAGCAACAGGCAAAACTGTAAAAAACAAACAAAGGGCAAGAAAAATAATTAGGCAGCATATTGTTGTGGCCAGACCTGCACTGCCAGGTCTGGCAACAACGCCTCGTCAACATCACAGGCAATATCTTCCCTTTCCAGACATCGAGGGAAGAAGCGCCTTGAGTGCCTTATCCATCCCTGAATTGCACCCACATCATGAATGAACATCCATTTCCAGTACTCCCTGAAAACAACAAAAAAACCCAAAACAGTCAATATGGTGTTATCCAGTACACTGGGAAACAATGTTGCGTGTAGTGTGCTGCAGTCACTATAGTACTTACGTCCACATATGCTCGTCTGACCTCTTCTTTGAGAATTTCTCTCAAACGGCACCTTATAAAGTTGTTTCATTCGGATTTGGTGTCGCTTGAGAATGGGAGCCAATGTGGACAGACTGACTAATTGAATGTTGTTGAATAAGTAGTTGTCTTGGATGATGTGGCTTTGAATTTCTCGTAATCTCATTTGATTATGTTCCATAACCAAGTTTACAATGCCAGCTTCCTGTACCCCGGTGAACATTTGGCCCCTTCCTCCGCCATGGTGTCATCTCTCAGTCCTTTAGGTAAAATAAAAAAAAAAAAAATATAGGGCTTGGACAATGCAGCCTAAATACTTTTCCCCCACAGTAGAGTACATTGTACAGGAAACTTGTACAGTTCATGGATGGCTGATGTCATACACCAAGTAAACAGGTGTCACCCAACTGATACAATATGACATAGGGTGTACTACATGAAATTTTAGTTACATACCTGTTCTCCAGACTGAAGGTCCGGATGACAGAGGCGACCGTAAAACGGCTCAAGTTTGGCTCCACTCTCTGTCCAGCCTCACGCATTGTCAGCCCATGGTTGATGACATGATCTAAGGTTGCTCTGATTTCATTTGAAAGTGTTTGTCTTCTTTGGCCATGAACTCCTCTACCAGAGGGCTGTTTCACAAAACCAAGTTAAGGGATTAAGCCGGGATTTTCCAGATATCCTGGCTGAATTAAGCCTTGACTCGGTTTCACGAAAGCAGTAGCACATAAGTTACCATGGCGATTTATTCTGTGCAGCTAGCCTGCTCCAGACCAGGCTAACAGCCAGGCTTAGTTAATCCTGGTGCCTTATCTGTTCAGTCAGCAGTCACGCCGATCAGAAACCCATGTGTAGGCCTATGTGTTCTGCATATTTTTCAGTAGCCTGTATTGTGGTTATTAGGTGTCATAACTAGAGAAGATGCCTCCACCATACTTTGCACAAAATGGCATCAGCGAGTAAGTTAGGTTTACGTGGAATGAAAGCACTTGTAAAAAATAAAAATAATAAAAAAGGATAAATAAAAGAAAAAGTAACACGGGTACAGCAATAAATCAGCGAAAGAAAGTGGCAGCCAATTGTTGACCGACTGAATGTGTGAGAAGCTAAAAATATCACAGCTCTTAACTGAAACTGTCATAATTATAATGTTATATTGTGCCTTAAAAGTGAGCACCGGACATTATATGTCACTCAAGAAACTCACACACACTATGTAGGATTCCTATGTCTTTTTATAATACTCTCAAATTATAGTCCTACTTCAATAAGGAGGATATATTGTGGACTGTTTATTCATGAAACAACTGCGTGTTTAGGAGAGAAAACAATGATTACCGCAATACATTGTGTTACAGTTTGGCTTACAGTGTACTTCCAGTACACTAAATCACTAAATCACTTCTCTTTGCAGTTGCTGGTTTTCTAATATCTTCAGTGCTTCTTTTTATCTCCATATCTAAGTCTGTTTTTTATTTTGTTAATTTTTTCAAGTGTGTGCAGTTCAGACATCTGACAGTAAAACACATAACAGTCAGCACAGCAGGGAGTCTTCACCTGTGGATGTGCTGTAGGACTACAGCCTCAGGGTCAAGTTAGAGATATCATACAGTATTTTCTATGAGCACCACAACACTGACTTTTTATCTATTATCCATATTGACTAAACAAGTACACCATTTTCACACAAAACTGACAGACCTCCAGCCTCTCTGCCAAGCCTACTATATATACACACTTTTTAAAAGTATTTGTCAAAAATGTTGCTTGCACTAAAAAATGGTGAATAACTGAAAAGGCTTTAAGAAAGGTTATAAGAAAACATGCTGTGCAAACATAGAAGAAAGATATGTGCATTGTCCAAAAATGAAACTTAAGCTAATTGAACAAGCTGCTGATACTGCACTATATTTTTATATTTTGAATTGTCACCTGCCAGCTGAATTTTGTTTCCTTTTTATATAAATAAAATTTATATAAAATAATTTCCACCATAAATTGGTGTAGAATATTTCTTCAGACGTCAGAAAATTAAGTGTTTAATGCTCAAAAACATCTTGAGGGAGGACCCCCAGACTCCCCAATCAGATATTTCAGCATTACATATTATTTCAAAATAGGGTTAAATGGGCAATACTAGTACTAGTACTAGTAGTAATGCTGCCAGGAAAAGAAATACTTTTGTTGTGAACTGTCACTATATAAATAAAATTGAATTGAATAGACAGTATGTTGATTAGTGGTTGTAATTAATACATTTGCTGAGTGACATATTAAGGTCCGGTGCTTACTTGTAAGGTCTGACATAACGTTACTATTCATGGTAACGTTATAATTAATAGTTTCAGTTGGGAGCAGTGATTGTTTTAGCAACTTACTTATTAAGTATTGTATATAAGTATTGTCTGCCACGCTTTTCTCGCTGTTTTAATACTTTTCTTTCTTTCTTTTTTATATTATGTGCATTTTTTCATCAAAACCTTTTACACTCATTGAGTAACAGCAAATAAAGTATGCTGCACACGTCTTTTCCATTTCAGCATCAATGAATCTGTGATCGACAGCATGGTCTCTTGAAAAAAGTTGTTGACGCCCATTTATCTGAATTACTTACACCTGGCTTGACTTAGTTGCACCTTCTGAGCCTGGTTTGGCCTTTGTGAAACTGATAAAGCCAGGATGCTCTGATCACACTAGGTCAAGCCTAGCTTTATCTCTTATCCTGGATTTCTAAATTCTACTTTTGTGAAACAGCCCTCTGCTCTACCTCTACCTCTCACTCTTCCTCCCCCTCTTATTCTCAACCTCCCTCTTCCTCTTCCTCTCTCTGCAACGTCTTTCATTGTTGTTGTAAAAAAAACAGTGCTCACCTGTGGTCTTTTCATAGTGCTTACATCCTGATTGAAGTGTTAACAATTAACCATTGAGGTGTTTGGCCAGGTGGCACATGTAATTGGCCAATTAGCTCATGTAGTGTCATTTTGAATGGTAGTGTTTTGAAATGGCAAACATGTGACTTTATGTCAGATTGTTGTGTCTTATGCAGATAACTGTGTTCAGTGAATTTAAAAAAAGTGGCATTTTGAAATGCAATATGTGTGTAAAGCAGAAAATGTGTTTAGACTTTTGGAGACTTGAGAAGAAGTGTTGCTCTCTGTGTGTCCATTTAAATAATTGTGCTGTGCATGTCATTTTAGTGTGTTAGCAATTGGAAAAAACTGTAACTGTTGTGCAAGCTGCATGTTGGTACAGACAACAGTGTGAGGAGTTTAGAAAAAACACAGTACTGAAAGATGCATGTTAGCAATTGTAAAAAACTGTATGATATGCACATGTGACTAGACCACACGTAGAGGTTGAACAAGTAGTTTTAAGAATTTCAATTCTGAAATGAGATCTGGGAAATGTTGAAAAGCGACTCAGAAAACCTGGACTGTATAATGAAATACTGATTTATATGAAAAAATCATTCATACTTCAAAGATAAACATTTACGTAAAAAAATTACATAATTCTTCCTGTTGTTAGTGTATTTTTAGGTCCGTGTGTTATGAGTGACAATGTTTGTTTTCTAAGTGAGAATTGTTGCCAGTGTTTTGGTTGTTTGATTGAGTTTTGGAGGTGAGCCAAGATGCATGTTGGTAAAGCAGACTGTAAGAAAAGTTTTGAAAATGTGGCTTCAGTTTTGACTGCTTTGAATGCTTGTCAGCAATCGAAAATAACTGTTCACTAGGTGAACTCACTAGGTGGTTACTAAGGTTGTTCACTGTTTCACTACTTCTTATCTTCACCCAATAGTTTAGTCAAAAGTGAGCAGTAAAGTGAGATTTCTGACATTTAGCCTAGTTATCATCATTATTTGCATCATCACTGACAGCTGTTCAGTGGTGCAAATTTAATTTTCGAATCTATAAAAATACACTGTAAGATTGTTAGAAGAAAGTTATGTACATGCCATTAAACAGTTGTGTCTTTTATTTTGTTTTATTGAGGAGGTTTTGAGGGCAGCACATGGTGGATAAATGTACACACTCAGAATCTGGACCCTCAAATGAAATGGATGTCAGTAACTATTAGTAATTTGTTGGTTGCTAAAGTCTTTCTAGGGTGATACGGTTGTTGCTGTTGCAAGGTAGTTGGTAGTTTTTTGGTGGTTGCATTAGTGATTCTTCTGTGGTTTTCAGGTGTTAAGTGAGAGACAGAATTATTTGCATATGTGGTTTAGGCTGTTTGTGTGAATAAACTTATTGACATCAGCAGTTAAAACAGCCAGAGTGCTGGGGCGGAAGTTCGCTCTTAGCCAAATGTTCTTGGCTCAAAAAGTATAATTTAAAGTTAGCTAGATTTTTACAGTGTATTGGAAACAGCAGCCAAATATAGTGATGTAAAGTTTAATTTGCAGAGTTACAAACACAATGGTATTATAGGTAAAAAGTGTATGATGTTTTGCTGAGATTTGGATTTGTCTTGTTCAGAACACAGCATCCAGAGTAATGACAGACTCAATTGGTTATGATGTGGCATCATGACTGAATTTCAGTGAATGTTTTTTTAAAAAGCCAGCTGCATGCTTAACAGGATTTATTTTAAAGTTTTCATTTCTCACATTATCATAAGATGAATGTTCCCACAAATCTATGTGATGTTTCTGTTGTCTTTTACCTCTCAACTTTACAAATCAGGTATTACAGGGCACTTTTTCTGCCCTTGTGCATGCACCACTGCTTTCCTAGAGTAAGTGTCATCTTTCTAATGATGGATGTCAAATTTAGCAATGCCAAATTTTGCTTAATTAGCAAAAAATGCCACAACACTGCAAAAACCTTGGACATAATAAGATCATGATATGGCATAACACAGAGCAAAAGTGAAAGTAAGCTTGAAACTCTTGCTGTGGCTTTGACCAGCTTGTTTCTACGAAATTGGTTGTGGGGTAAAGGCAGAGATGCTCACAAGTCTTTGAGCTAGAGTCCAAGTCTCAAGTCTCTCGTGGTTATTACGAATGTTGTATCACCTGCTGTGTTTAATCCAGGTTGCTAATAAAACTGCATAACCATAAGAAATACTGTAACTGCAACCTGTTTTTCATTTACAGAGCACAAGCATGTAATGTGCAATGCAATTACTGACGGCTTATTAAATACTGTGAGGCAACACACTCTCCAGACTTTTAAACCCTGTAAAAGAACTGTAAAGTTACATGGTCAACAATAAAGCTGTAACCTGTTTTTAACTTACAGAGCACAACCATGTAGCCTAATGTACAATTTGTCTACAATTAAACTACTGTAAGTCAACAAACCCTGTTGATTTTCAAATAGTTTTAGCTTTTTAGGAGGTTTTTATCCTAATTATGTCACAATTTTCTAGTGTGAATGACCTTATAAAAATATTATACATTATTTGCAAGTGGAAATATAACCTACTTGAGTTGACTTTATATAAACCAGTCAAATTTTTTTTCCAAGTGCAGGTTATCTGTTATCACAGAGTATTTAGTAAACTCACGGATTAACTACTCAGAGGGGAGTCATGTTTCATCTGCCTCACATGAGAACTTAATGAGCAGCTTTGAGAGAGGACAGGAGAGGCCTGTTGGCCAATTACCCCCATGCCTGGATCAAGTTTGCGTCAAGGGAGACTGCGATGGTTAAATTATTAAGTAAGAAAATCAGCTGGTGGCAGGAGCGTGAAAGACCAGGAAACAGAAGACATGTGCATAGAAGAAGCTGATGATGAAGGTGCTGTAAAGGAATATGCTGTTTTGTCAGGTGGGATTTGTCATCAGCAGTAATTTCTCCACCCCCAGAACAATAAAGGGCACCTTAAGATTTCTTGACTTCCTGCAGCACCTACATTGAACAGGAACTTGTTGACTTCTTACAGGGCTTAAACTTAGCCACAATACTGTCACTTATGTCAGTGCAGATATTTCACCTTATCAAATTGTGACAACAGAAATATTTGCCCTCCATGTAGACATGTGTGATCGCTTACCTCAGTCACAAATTATAATCAAATGAAAAGCTAGCAACAAGTTTTCATTTGTCTACAGGCACGTGTCATTGGTGCTATTTCTGTATTTTATTTACACGACTTGTTTCTTGCCTCGATTGCAAATTCAGATGCCATTGAGAAATGCCACTTGTACCAGCACAATTATTTACTTGTACATGCATAATAATTTATACATGTAAATGTTCTTGTAAATTTTCCTCTACAGAATTGCCACATGTAACGCACTTTAATTACACGTCTATACTTTCCCCTTGTACACACATTTACTTAATGCTTGTGAATGTTTTGCCTTCTCTTTTGCACTTCTTGCCAGACGCAAACCGCACTTCATTGTACTGTACTTGACAATGAATTTGATTCTAATCTGATGTTCACTGACATTAGACAAACACTCACACAAACACACACACACACTCAAAGAAAACACACATCACAACGGTTTAACCACTGAACTCTGCCAGACTTAAAACTGAAACTGTTATTGCATGCAGTGTATTCCTGAATAGGCTTCCTGTTTTTCAAACACCACGACATTCAGTAGTGTAGTAAACACTAGATTTGCTTAATTGTCACGTCATCACAATTACATACTGAAACCTGGACACAAATGAGGCACAAGAGACCTTTGCTATGTTAACATTATTAGTGTTGGGTCGTAACATCTTACAGTTTTACTACTTTTCATTAACACTTTACATGAGCTTCAGTTTATGAGCCATTCATAACGAGCTTCATCAGAGACAAATTGTTCATCCAACAATAAATATTATTGTGACTTAGTTGGTACTCTTACGATGCAGAGATGAAACAGTGTGTGAATTTGTCAACGAGACACAATAATGTTATTGACCATGGCTACTTTAAACTGGAATCATGCCATAAGGAGGGCTGTTAAAGAGTGCATAATGAGTTCTGACACTGTGGCAAGACAGTTGAAGTAATGCATAGTGACAGTAACACATCCTCATTTTGGATGATAATGACGATGAGATCATGGCGTTTGTAGGGGCTGAGGACTTGACCAGTCAGTTGATGGGTATACTGCTCTTACTGGATGCACTTGTCTCCCAGGGGAAAGCTTTTGAAGCAGATGGCTACCTCAGTGGGCAGCGTTGAGTGTCAGCTGACAGTAAAAGATCTTCTCAGCATGGGGCCACCATATTATTGCTTGTCCTTGTAAAGCGAAGAACAAGGTTGTACCAAACTGTAACAACGAATGTGACAACGCTTTTGATTGATTGACAAAGCAGGGTTGGTTGTTGATCCTCCTCATTTGAATCGAGAAGAGCATCTGCTGCTGCAGGGTCGAGCTGATTAGGCAGGAGATGATCTTGTACCGGGATGATCCCGGGAAGGTGAAAGTCTCAACTGTGTTCACAATGACAGAGCTGAAGGAAGAAGTGCGGGCAGGTTTCCTCTGGAGTCAGTCACTCATCTTAATAGTTTTAAGCATGTTTTGAAGAGTGGTGGAGAAGAGATGGTGTTTTCCTTGCCCACAATTATAACAGTTGTGCCCACCACCCAGCATCTTGGGCAAGACGAGCTGATCTCAGCTCCTGCTATGAGTAAGCACTCTGGCTCTCTCGTTCTGTTTTGACTCAGTGGGACAGCTCATAGAGATTTAAGTCTCACTTTTCTTATTGGCTGTAAGGATCTGTTCACATTAGTTGTGTTTTGGGTCACTAGGTCAGATGGCAGACTCAGCAACACCTGGGGGATTGACTTCATCACTCAGAGAGCCATTAAGAGCAGAAGGCTGGACCCCTGACCAATGACAAACAGGCATATCACTTCTAGCTCCAATAAGAGGTAATCAGTAAGAATATGCATTGTGTATGTGTGTGTGAGAGAGAGGTGTTCAGATGCATGATTGTGTGCAAATGTGTGCTTTTAGGGAGTCACGTGGCTTCCCTATGCAAGGAAGCATTGTTGATTTTTGGAAAGAAAAAAGGGCAGATTTGGAGGGTTGATGAATGTGTCAATGGTGGCATTTTGATAGGGGTAATTTTGACCTGACAGGGCCCAGGCTCTCTCATGAATCAAAATGTGTCAGCCAGGCGCTGGAGATGGAGAGTCGCTTATTGTGGCTCTGACACCCATGTGAGGGGCTGAGGCTGCTGGGGGTCAAGTGTGACACCTCATTAGGATGATGTTGATTTAGTGTGGCCACAGCGCAACAGACCTCCTCCCATGGGGTATGGAGAGGCATTTGAGCGAGGGGGTGGGGAGCACCAGGGCACTGGACAGAGAATAGGGGCCTACTGCTCTTCGTCCGCATGGCCGTCATCTGACAGCTTGCAAATCTTGCACCTACGCCACACCCTCCCCCTCTTTAATTTTCACCCTGTCTCTAGTCTTTAAGCATGCATTTCTTTAACCACAAAGAAGCCATGTGTAATTGTTTCTGATAGATGTAAATGTGTATCTGAACCTATTTTTTTTAAGGGGCTCTGGTTCAGACAGTTTTCCCCCTCAGTGAACCCGACACCCCTGACAGAATAATTTTGACCTTTCACCTTTGATCTTTCGATTTGAAATTGTTTTCTGTAATGTCAAGATTACTTCTGACAAGCTGCAGTTGTGCTCTCAGCTCAAGTGCACACTGTTATTTGCTGGTTTTAGGAATGAGAATTGTAAGGTTTAAAAACACACTGTCTGTAAGCTTATACGCTCCTCCTCTGAATAATTGAAAATTTGGGTCAAGTTTTATTTTAAAATCTTATTAAGTGGGTGATAATAAACTTTTATCAAAAAGCATTATTTGTCTGATAAATCTGCTAAATTGCTGTTAGTTCATTAACCTACAGCCTTCTTTCCATACACAAGTCTGTCAAGCTGCTTTTGGTTGTTGGTTAATACCACAGAAAGTGCTGTAACTACACGCTGACATTTTCTACTTAGAAATCTGACACAAATGATGACATGAGATATCAGCTAATTATTTAAGGTTTTCAGAACACTGTATCATCGTGTTTGTTAAAGATTTGACAGAATGTAGAAACTGTGAAGGATGAAAAGCAAAAAATAGCAGGTCTTTAGCCAAATAATGGACTTGAATTCAGTTTGAGCTATGATGAATGTTCAGGTTTCCTCTGAAGCACCAGTCCACAAGTCACATCTGTTACTTTGGTTGATTTAATTTGTTTGTTGAAACTGTTGAGAAATTTAAGGCAGAGTGTTTGAGACCAATTTAAACTTTGACCTTTAGTTCTAGTGCCCCCATCTGGCCAACTTCTTGTACTGCAAGCTATCATGTTTCATCTCTTCTACTTTATGCAACATTTCACAGGACTTTGAGAACAATTGCGGGAAGACAAGACAGATATCAATTAAAAACGTTTACTTGAAGTGTCACAGGTGTTTTACTGATGCCTAACATGGTAATTATTTAAATGCATCTAAATAATGTCAGCAAATGGTAACAAAGCATTGTGATTGATTATCTCCATTATCCTTTGATGCAGGCTTTTTATTCAGGTAGCTTGACTGATCCATTCATGTCAACTGATTTTCTGTCACCTAATTTCTTCTCTGTTATTACATCTCAGTTTTAATTATGCCACAAAGCTACACGGTGCTGTGACTGTGACTGTCACTGCGTCTCATTGGCTGGGAATTCATAGGGAAAATGAATGTCTGTCTTAATGTCTGCGACTGCTTGCATTTGATTACACCGACTCTCAAGGGCGTCCCCCAAATGTCATAGTTTGTCACAGTGCAGTGTCCCCCTCGTTCAGCACCACACAAAAGACATTAAGTAACCCTTTTTTGCATGAACTCATCATGCATACTTAAATCTAAAATGATGGAAAGCACTGAACTAAATCATCAGAAAATGCATGAATAATGAATGAATCTCAAGTCACAGATATGGTCAGTTATCATTCAATAAGTGAAGACAACAATTTAGAGAGTATGATTGCATTATTTACACTTAGAATTCTGGCCCAAAATATTCATTCACATGTAAAATAATAATGTTAATAAACCAAACCCGTCCTTCTTCACTCCCTTGTTCTCTGAGATATGCAGGCACATGTGCACATCCACCCACCCACCCACCTACACACACCCACACACACCCACACACACCCACACACCCACACACACACACACACACACACACACACACACACACACACACACACACACACACACACACACACACACACACACACACACACACACACCCACAAAAGTGCAGAGGGCCATCTGTCTTTTCTGATGGTACAGATCTGGCAAAACAATAAAAGGCTTATTGATATTTAACAGATTTCCCTCTAAATGCTTTAAACTGCCACAACAAAAAATCATCTGTTTATTGTCACCAATGTTCGACAATTACATATTTATAAATCTCTGAAATTATATTTGTCACTCGCTTATTAATAAATACTTCTAGCCAAAAATTAATGATTTATGAATGCTGTTATAACCGATGTCACAGTCTACTTTTGTTGCCTTTGAGATTTTACTCATTAGTCTGAATAATAACTGTCACTAATTCAAGCTGTTCTCGAATGGCTTTTTGAATAGAAAGAGAGGGAGAGAGTGCGAGTGAGAGAGAGGCAGCAATAGAGAAGAGAGAGGCCTGAGAGATTAACTCCAGTGAGCTCACTCTGAGAGGCCCAGGAACGGCTGAATATTGTTCTAGTGGTGGGGAGATGGGGAGATGGAGAGAGGCGGGGGTCCGAAAGGAAAAAAATCCCTATGCAGCCAGAGAAATGAACTTGATGATCTCAAGGGGGCGGGGGGAGGATCACCATTCCTTGCTCCTGACAATCAAAATTAGATTGGCCAGCACTGTGTCAACACTAGCCTCAGTTAAGGCATGACAGGGGAGGGAGGGAGGGCAACCCCCCATGGGTGTTTGAGAGTTTGCCATGTGAACTATGGAGACCCCACAGTGCCTTTCACTGACTGTTCAGGCCTCAAAGAAATCCACAAACCCTTTTTATTGGTCAGCACTGTAACCAACGGCATCTCTGCCCCAAGTTTTCTATATTTTGGCAACTCGTTATTGCTGTTTTAGCTGCCACATTTCTTTAAACCCCAAATCTACAGCGCTGGAATCACAACAGAACAAAATACTAACTTCATCTTTGAGCAAAAGAGCGTCTTTCAACTTTTCGACTTTTCAATCTTTCATGTCTTCTTCACTGTTTTTAGCTTTTCTTTCATCCTCAATTCATCCTCATTGATGAGTGCGAACTATCAGAGATCTGCTGACTGCTGGCATTAAAAGGCAATGAGGCAATTTCAATAAATTAAATGTGGACAAGATAGACTTTTAAAGAGATGAAAAAAGAAAATATTTACATAAACATCAATACATCAATGCTACGTGAAAAGATGAAACTTTGAGATTTGTGAAGGACTTTTGCAATTCTTCTCAAACTAGAGTGCAAATATTATAATTCTGTTTCAAATTATCCAAAATAAAATGAACAATTCATTTACATACATGTATATAAGTCAAATACATAAAAAAACGACACACACACTGTTTATAGTGTGATGTGAAATGTGTCATGCCTCAGTTTCTCAAGGTGTATTAATAATAAAACATATAGAAAATTATTTCTACTTGTTTGTTTTCTCATTTTCATGCACATTGAATACGAATGTGTGTGAGGAGGGTTTCAAGACTGACTTGATCAAGGGTTGTGTTTTCGGAGGTTTGATCAGTGACCTGGAATATTTCAGTGTGTCCAGCCCAACCACATTAGAGAGGGAGTGCAGCTGTGTCCTCGCATAACCTTCCCATTTTTTATTATATCATCCCAATGAATTTGTTCTGAAGCAACACAAGTGAAGAACCCACAAGGATTCACATTATAGAAAGAGCATAGGTATAGAGAAGGGCATCCTGGTGCTTTTTTTGTTTTGTTTTATATCATCACATTTATTTACCCCCCATTGTTTACCTAATATCATGTTAATATTAATGTCCTGCTAGTCCTGTTTTTTTTTTAAAATATATACGGATATAACCGTGCTACAGATTGCAGATGTTGTTCCAAAAAAACAGGCAGATTTAGGATTATTACCAGGACTGCAGGACGACAGCGTGGGACAAAAGGTTTTGTTTATCACTCTAGGGCTGATCCCTGTTGTTGCCAAAAGAGAGATGTCCGACTGACTTTCAAGTAATCACACACTGCTGTGAGGAGCATTCAAAATAAGTGGACGGAATGTGCAGATTGCTGTGTATTGGCCGAGGTGAAGCTGCTGCTTTATGTTTTCATCATTCATCATTAGGATGTTGTACCTGCGAGAACCAGAGAGAGAATTAATTTATCACATTTTACACTCCTGCAGGAGAGATTTGTTGCTTTATGTTTTTCTGGTTGATATATCTTCCTTTAAGACTTCTGTGGTTTGAATTAATTTTATCAATTTGTAATATCCTTTGACTTCTGTGGGTTTTGCATTATGACACCGTTACATTTTAATATTTTAATATTATGTTTTGTCTTGAGAAAACCTACTTTACATATGGATATGAATAAGATAATTGTGCCACAATTTTAAATACATTCCTCTCTTCAGGCAAAGATTCTGAAATATGCAAAAGATTGTTGTTGCTTTTTAAAATTTCTTCAACACTTTTATCATTTGCATGTCTGTATTATTAAATTATTCCTGTCACTGATATTGATAGAATCAATATGGAGTGCTGTTATTTTTAAAAAAAACTTTAATTAAAATAAACAATTTTCAGACATTATTCTTGCAAAATAAAACCTGGAAGGGGATTTGTCACAGCACCTTCATGTCTTGAGGAAATATTCACTTGTACTGTGTCTTTAATTATTTTCAGATTCAATATAAACAGATTCAGTTTCTCCTTCAATAAATTTGTCTCACTGTTGTTTTGAAATGAATCTGTTTATGCAGCATTATTATGCATCTATCATGACTAGGACACAGTTTCAAATACTGTTTAATGTTTAATGTTGTTGCATTAATCAGAATGAAAAGGCTCCACTGCATGGAAAGGATGTACCCATGTGAGTATAATTAAGACCTTTGTTGCTTCCTTTTTGGGCCTGGCTGAGAAAAAGGAAATCCTCTAGGGTAGGGGCGGTAATCCTGTCCCCAGGTATCCTCTCAGATCTGTGGGACGGCACAGCAACATGCCCCGGCAAGGCAGGCAGGAGTGTCAGCCAGGCCCACTGGATGACACCTCACCACCATCTATGGTGAAGCCAGCAATCGTCAGCTTCGAACCAGATGGTGCGCTGCGAGCACAAAAGAGTGACAGCTGTCAGTCACAGGACATGAGAGCAGAGACAGTGAACCACTGTAGTGACCTGGGCCTAAAATGATTTAATGACTGCATGTTATGCAAGAGGTGAAGCAAAATAAAAATGGATCAACATGCAGATTTAAGCGACTGTTGTTTCAATGTAAAAATTAAAATTTATTCCAGATTTCACAGTAAATCACAAGTGTAGCGGAAGAGATATAACACATTTTCTATACAATACGCTGAAATTCTGCTAAAGAAATTTATAAAAATAGCATGTAGAACAATACAACTAATAATATTATTAACTGCCAAAAAAGCCTATTTCTGGTACCAAAGATGCTCCTGCCACTGTTATAAAAAGTAATGTAAGAAGGATGTTTTTTCTCAAAGCTTTCTATGACACATGTGAAGACGGCAGTGTAACTAAATCTAAATAAACTGAGGTATCAAATTCAGTGAATCAGTGATATGAAGCAGAACTTATGTTGCACTTACAACAAAAAATAATTGTGAGCTAAGCCTGACAATTCAGTTAAATTAGACTATTTAAACCTCAAACTAAAGTTAGCAAACACATCCATGTTGGAACAAGTGAGATACTGTTTTTTTATGTTGTAATTATTGCCCCAAAACATGATTTTATAGACACTTATCCACTCATTAGTGCAACACAAATTCAATGAGCAATATGATAATCAACCACACACTTAAGCCCACTGGTACTCCTTGTTGATGACTGTGGTTGAAACAAATTTTATAAGCTTTGTCCGGCTGCGTCGAAGCATCGTGACTCAAATCTTGTGTCTCCACAGTTTATTTTATTGTCATGTGAGATTCTTTCATCCCATAAGACAGTGTGTGATCTTCCCTGAACAGTTCCCCTCTCTAAACACCGGCCAGTCAGTGAGCCAGACAAAAAGGTGTTACTGATGACTGTGTCTAGCAATTTAAGCTATTAAAGCTGCCCCCAATTCACCTTCTTTCTTAACTTTATGGCTATAATTGCCATAAAGCTCCTCCCTAAATCCTCCCAGCCCCCGCCTGCCTTTCTCGGCTTTGTAACATGTTCAATATTCCCATTGTACTGTACTTTTTTTTTCCTTCCACAAGAGCCTCCATGGAATAGTTTAGTCTTTATTTAATGAAGCTGGGTCAGAGTTCATCATGTTAGTAGTCTTAAGGCTTTGGGTGCAGCATTCAGCCTCTAACACTTCATGTCCAACTTGTACAACTACTCCTTATGTGCCAAAACAATAAAAAACATCCATCAATGTCCTCCCGTGTCCATCTGGGCTGGTATGACTGATGATGTGTATGGCACATTGATGCACTTGAGGGGCAGGGGACTGTGTGAATGTTTGTTTATGTCAAGTGAGGATTTGTCAAAAGGTTTATGTCATTGCTGGCATCAGTCTCCTCGAGCTTGTACTGGGTGGTCTTTGTCTGTTTGCATCCGTAAAGAGCTTAGTTCTCACTCTCATTTGTCCCCTATTGATTCTCTAAATTAGGTTGATGAGAGGCCCTCCTATCAGGTGGCATATTAATTGGGTCAGGCTGAATCTTATATGACATCCAAATAATGGCAACCCAAACCCCAACACTAAACCTTTGTCCTCTGAGCGCTCTCTTTCACCAATTAGCCTCGCGGTGAATCTGCTTCCTGCCACCTCTGCTGCCCGTTACTGTTTTCCAAGAATCAGGATGCCACCAGTGGCTTAAGAAAGTGTGACGATGTGAGAGGAGGGGAGGAGGGCATATTTTATATTCTGATTCCAATGACTCAAATCTCCTACCATTTCCGTTGATAGATTATAATTTGCAGAAAAGTTGTACACTTGACTGACAAAAAAGGAAAAATATTAAAATAATAATCATAATATATAATATAATAATAATAATCTTTTTGGTTTCTAGCCCAAATTTTCATGTGATATTTCTATAATGCTGAGTATGAAGAGATCTGGCTGCACCGGCTGTTCAAACTTGGCCTAGTTACAATGTAATATATATAATATATATAATATATGTAATATATGTAATATATATAATATATATATGATATAATTAAATTGTTTACTAAGTGGAGACTTAAGCGCCATTAAAGTCTAATGGATTGCATTGCATAAACTAGTTCTTAAAAAAATAAAGTGCTGGCCAAATATTTACACCCTGCCAGGTGTACCTTAGTCATAGATTTCTTCAGAAATCTATGACTACATTTGCGCATGAATCCAAGTTCTTCAAATTCACAAAATCACTTTGCACCATTAAAGGTATCCAGTTAAGGAATAACTTAGTGAGAAAAGAAAATTGTATTTATAATATATACTGTATTACCGGTATAATATTATTATTTCTTTCTTCACAGTTCATATATTAGCAAGCTACTGTTAACTTTTAGTTGTTTCAGCTAGTTACGTAGTAAGTGGGAGCAACTATAAACAACATTACGTAAGACATTTGTATGGCCCAAACTGTTTTAATTTAGTAATGCGGATATTTTAAAACACATTATTCTGAAGCTATGTTTGAACTTATGAAGAGCCAATGCAACTGTAGTATTGCTTAGCTACCTGAAGCAACTGACAAAGCTAATAGCAGCTGCTAATGTATTGCCTATTTAGATAGACATGGATGGTGGACACAGCGTACTACTTGAGCAAAAGGCTGTTTAGTAATTATGTGATGCTAAACTGAAAATAATTTCAATCATATTTCATGAGAGTAAAACTATACCACAAAATGTTATACTAATAATGTTAGACTAGAGCATATAATGTCAAGTTTGGTAAGCATAATTGTCTCACTCTAAACTGCATACTACTAACGCTGAAAAGGTAGAAAAATTGGCACAGATGTTTCATAACAACCAATTTACACATTAGTGAAGTCTAGACATTTCATTAAGCTTCAATGACTGATTTGACCACTCTGGGAAAGCAAAATCTAGCTGAGAACACAACACTGACATATTATCAGCTTTTTAGTTGATATGATGTACCTGTTAACAAACATGCATATATACACATGCAGCGGATATGGAGCAACATTAGCTAGTTCCTTTGTTTAAGAACCTGTCTAAGAAGGACTTTACACACAAATGCGGGCATTCATAATTGACTGTTGCATCCCAATCCAGGTAGGGAGCAGTGTTAAACAGCAGAGTTAAATAGATGCACAAGATTCCGTAAGAAATGGACAACAAATCACATAAGCTAAATAAATGATTTATTGTACAAAAGAAAAATGACAGTAAATAAACAACAAAAGGCAAAAATAACAATTGAACAGTTATTCATATGCACAACCATTAAACTACAAAGTTGGGGTGATTTTTTTTTTAAACTACACAAATAACGGAGGAATGAAGGGGGAAAGTGAGAAAAACATTAGAAGCGGTGAACCTGTCCAAAACATCATAATGTCAACATTTGGGTAGGTATTTACATAGAGATTTCTTACTCTCATATATTTATATGAAAACACTCTCACACATACCAGTATACAAACACTAAAATTCAAAATGCAACTTCTTAACAAGCAATAGATGTGGGCACAGCTAATTATTTCTTTTGACCACACATTACCAGAGCCGCTACCATCAGTCACTCTTGTCAACAACTCAATCTGAACCTGAGAGCAAGGGGACCCTGTGGTTTTCATCTACATGTATTCATTTTTTTTTGGATGGGGGGGGGGTCTTATGGGTTAAATGTTTGCACAGATTAATGGATGACACTTTTTAAAAAGCAAGTTTTTTTAGAAGGCTAAAGTGAGGTAGACAGACTTTGAAATGCATTGTAATTAATATTAATAAATAGACAATTGACCAGTTGAATTATTTCCAACCACTGCCCCTAAACCAGCTTTTTCCCTCCCTTTGAAATGTTCTAGCATATTCCTGTGATCACAAAAGTTACAGCACACAACATGTCATCCTCTACTTTGGCTAACAATCCCTGGATACTCCTCCCATTCTTACATGGGTGCTTTCACTTACCGTAAAATACACACAAAGGCAAAAACATGTCTGCGCAAGACAGTCGACACATTGTTTGAGTCAAAAGGACGTAGTATCTCTAACATGGTAACAGATTAAAGTTGGTGGGCGGGCCATTTCCAGTTAAAGCATTCTATGTTCATTGATCCAGACACTTATAATACACATGACTTATCACCCAAAGTGGGCAAGGAGGCCTTTCAGGCCGCTGGTACAGTACGTCCAGGTTCCAGATTGGATAGAAGAAGTGTGTGAGTGTATGGACAGGCACCCGCTTCGGACAAAAGTCAGGAAAGCGTGATGGTATCAAAAAGAAGTGATAACCTCTCTAGTTTATGGTTCATCACCATAAGCTTGAATAGTTTTTTTTTAATCCTATACTGTACAAGCTCTCTTGTGCTTGATAAAACACAAACAACACTTTACCTCCTCACGCCATAAACGTCCCATAGTGCAAAATTTATTGTTGGTAAGGTAGAGTGCCCCAAAAAAGGTTTTTGTACCCCCTTTTTTTAATATATACATATATCATTTATATATAATGTCAGAAGGCTCTTCCTTTATCCAACGGCATAGTGCTTTCGTTTACAACAAAAGGATATCTTTGCTTTGACATCCAGGAGACAAAGACAGACTTCAAGCGAACTAATCTACTCTGTTCAAGCACTAACAATATTTTCTCCATTATAATAATGACGATACAGTTGAGGTGAAAGGTGAATGGGGGCATTTCAAAACGCAATCAAATATGTTCTCTAAGCTAAAGTCAGTGGATGAGTTACATTCTCTTGATTTTTTTTGCACAACGTTATGTGGTTTGTTGTGTCTTATAAAAGCTATTATTTCTGAGTACAGTACTGCAGTTAAAGGACTTTGCATTCTTATATTTCGGAAAGTAGTATTGTGAAAGCAGAATTGTGAATGAACTGACTTCATGTGAGCAATGGAACTTTTTCTTAATTTATGTGTTATTTTAAAGAGGTGGTATTATGCTCATTTTCAGGTTCAAAATCCTATTTAGGTGTTGTGCCAGAACAGGTTTACATGGTTTAATTTTCAAAAACACACCATATTTTTTTCATACTGCACATTGCTGCAGCTCCTCTTTTCACCCTGTGTGTTGAAGGCTTCTTTTTAGCTGTGTAGTGATACATCTCATTTCTAAATGATCTTTTTTGGGACTTGCACACGCACAGCTCCTAGTTAAGGACTACTAGTCAATCAGAAGCAGAGAAGGGTGGGTCAGGCAAAAGACGGTAAACAGCTTTGGTTCAGCTGTAGGCTACATGCAGCAAGAGTTTCAGAGTGGTGAGTTATTAATCTGTAACAAAAGTGTCTTTCATCGATAAAGTTTTAACTGAGCTCTGTCTCTACATCACAGTAACAACTTTATGTCTACTGACTGCCTGGAGGGCAGCTAGTGTTTGGAAGGGAGAGGAGAGGTGTGTGCTACAGCTCAGTGTTTTTCCACCGGTGTTTTTGAGGGCGTGTTGGAAAGCCACTTGGTGACCCTTATATCAGTGACGTGACAGGGATGAAAGGGAAGCAGCTGGACTACAAATCAGCTGTTTTTTAAAAAAAACAAGTGCAGTTCAGAGCAGAATTTTCTTTGGGAGATGGGAACTCTCTTTTGGCTGGACTTTGAGCTTTTTTGCTTTGCAAACCTAATACATGCACAAAAAAGGTATATAATTCAATAACGGAGAGGCAAAAAGCCAAAAAGCATAATATCACCTCTTTAACACAGATGTGAACACTGCTGTAAGTATGATTGTGTAAACATGTAGTGATATTACTGTAATCATGTTTTGTGCTATTTTCAGCTCAATAATGTGTTCAGGTTACAGCAGGGTGAACACTTGAGCATACTGACACCCCCGAGTCTTCGGGGTATAGATTTTGTTTTCTGTTTATTACATGCTCAGTCCCAGGCCTCTTCAAGTTATGAAAATGTGCATTTGCTTCTCTGTTTGATGCGAAAGTTGAAGTGTATTTTCCTTTTTTACGTAAAGAAGTCTGGAAGAAGGAAATCTGTCGGGTTCTTGTCATCCTGCAGGACCCAGCTCCTCCTCCTTTCTCAGGCGGTGCCGAATGACTTCAGAGTGCATCTACATTACAGTACTATTTTAGACTTAAGTGTGCAAGTGGAACCTAAATCTGTATTATCTAGACTGGCAGAAACAGCTATACTGGCGTTATTTATCTGCTTGGAAAGATAGAGTTAGCGTAGTATAACCTCTTCTCTCCCTTTTCCTTTTCGAGTTTTACAAGACTACAAATAAAAAAAAGATCAAAGTAACTGTGAAAGGTTTCATAGATACTCGAGAATGTCACACTGGGGTGCTATACATTAATAGAGGGTATAGGTTTGGTTTTGGATCTCCTCAACACTTTACATCTCTACAGCACATCTCTAAACCTCTGTAAACAAGATTTTGGATATATGCTAAGAGTATTTCTAATGGTAAACCACATTATTATTGGTCACATTAGCATGGATTTAGTTTCTTATGTTAAAGTAAAGGATTGCAAAATAAGTCTGATCATGCCCCCTTGCAAACTTTTTTGTGGATCAAATGTCACCTTTGAGTAAGTGTATTTGTGAAATTATGTATTTCCAAACTCACTGTAGGACTGAAATTGCTTTAAAAATATTGTAAATGCTTATGTCTCCTGTCATCTAATCCACTAACCTGGACATTTCACAAAGATGCCATTTAAAAAACAAAATCTTTAAAAACCCACAAAACTAACACGAACTCTATAACATAGTTTTGTCTCATTTACCGTTTTCTGAAGCTGCTCCACAAGGACAGCCTCTTTAAATCATTCATATTGTACTGTTTCCATCACTCAGTCCTTTTTTTTGATTCATGTTTCATTTAAACATTTTTTATAGTTAGAATCAATTTAATTACTGGAAAAATGGAAACCCAGTGGGATGATATTGTGGCTGAGCAAAAAGTGAAATCTGGTGCTGAGGAGTGGGTTCTGGTGCCAGGGGAGAGCTCCGTAAGGGTTTTGGGTGGTTTGATGCGATGGTGACTGAACGCAAGTGTGCATCTCCCCTCTAGCCTAAGAGCAGCCACATCTATCCACCACCATCCCTGGGATTTTTCCATGAATGATCTGCTGCTTGTCATTGAAGTAGAGCATGTTAATGGGGGACATCTTAGTTGGGGTACAGCAGGGCCCTGCGGAGCCTCTGGGATTGGCATGCTGCACCAGGTGGGTGTGCGGGTATTTCTGCATGAACATGTACTCGCACTGGCCGGAGCAGTAGTTGGCTTTGTAACGTTTGGGGGCAATGATCCAGTCCCAGCCGAACGCCTCGAAATCCACAGTCAGAGGGTAGCGACAGCAGCGAGACTCGGTGGAGTGCTCGTCACAGTCCAGGCCGAGGTTTCTCCGAGAACGTTTGGTCGTCTCGAGAACCTTCACTTCCAGGAACGGCTGCTGGAATCAGGGGGAGGGGGGGCAGGACAGAGAGAAAGAGGTGGTTATAAGAGAACAACAACAACAACATGTCTGACTTAATGATTTTTTAATGATTTTTTCTTCTGTCCCCTGAGGAGTTATTTGAGATGATCAAAACCACTCTAATGTCTGTGTTAACTATGAAGCTAGAGCAAGGGGGTTAGAGCTTAGCTTAGCATAAAGATACCTCACAAACACCTCTAAAACTCCATAATTAACATGTTGTGACTGACTTGTTTTTTTAATCGATTCACAAAGTAAAGTGTAAAATGACAAGTTGTGATTTGAGGGGGAGTTAGGAACTGTAACTATTTCCAACAGTTAACTATCTACCCTGCTCTTCTGTGCAGTCAGTCCGCTGCTTGCCATGTCAACGTCACAAGTTACAGCCACAAGATATTTGCCAAGATATTTTTACAGCCTGTTAGGTCTCCTTGAAACCTCTAAGTGTCATTGTTACAGTTCTGTTTGTGTACGGATTAAACAAACAAGAGACAACGTGTTAACTAGGAAGCTGGTATGCTTATTTTTGAACAGTTTACCCCTGTCTTTGTCTTTATGCTAATGCTAAGCTAGTCACCTCCCAGCTTCAGCTACATACTTTAGAGTTATATCTATTTTATCACTCTCAGCAAGAAAGCAAATACTCATATTTCTCAAAAATGCCAAACTATTCCTTTAATTTCTTAACGTATAGGTACAAAACTGTTTACAAATTCCACTGGAATTGGACTTTTCATGGTATCACACGATTCTTTGGTTGCTTCACATGTAACATAAAAAAAGCACACGTGTAAATAGCATTAATAATGGCTGCATCCCATTCAGTGGTACCACTTGTAGGGATCTGTAGGTGCTTGGTGACTCACTGATATGGCTTATTAGGACAATAAGATAATACCGAGCCATCGTTAATGTAAGTAGTTCCACCTGTGCTTTTTCTGCTATTGCAAGACAAAAGTCTTTGTAAAGATATTATCTAACAAAAGTCTGTTGTTAGATAATATCTTTACAAAGGTCTTATGGACCAAAGCATTTATGCAGATGTGGAGGACTGCAAATGGAATTTGTTTTTCTTCATGTAAAGACACAAACACGAAGAAAATGGCAAATATTTTGTGTCTGCTAACCTACAAACTCAGAAACTGGACTACAAACTGGACGTCTTCTCCTCAGTAGCTCAAAAGTTAGTCTGTTGGTAAACACAAGGTCCAAGACATTGTGTGGAAAAAAAAGATAAGGCCATTAGGCCATTGTGTATTCTTCACACAGTTTACTGTCTTAGAGCCATACTGATACCCTGACTGATCCTGACATGATATTTTGTATGCTTTTTCAAAGCCCTAATTCTTACTGCTTCTTCTGCTAATAAAGTAAATCACACCAACGTGTTGTTAAAAAGAGCTAACAGAAGGACATTCTAAAGATGAAAACTAAGTGTTTCTGCCAACAAAGGTGAAAATATGAAAAACCTTAAATGTTCCTCTTTCAACATCTCAGGTAGCTGTTGTATTTAGACAATTTTATAACATATGTTATACCTCTATACCTCTCTGTGTAATTTTTTTGTGTATAACGGTTGTTTTTATGTACAACATAATCTTGATATACAAGGCTGTGCTGTAAAATGATAAATAACTCTACCCTGTACCTTATAGGAATAATTCCTGGCCAATTACGCCAGTAATTCAAATGTAGTTTAGTTACGAAATGAATGATTTCTGCAACACTAAAACACAAACCGTTACAGCAGCAGCCCAATATGCCTTTTTCAATGAAGACATTTTGACATGACACAGCAGGAAAAGCACAGGTGCCAAAATAAAATGAATGATGGCTGAATTCCATTTAGCTGCTTCAGTATCAGGGTCCTGGTATTTTTCATGCTGGCTCACTGTCACACCATCATGGCTTACTGGGACACATCTCAACTGGCACACAACTCAAAATGTTTGCTGTGCAGTAGTTTTTAGTCCTGGTACATCAGTACCACATCCTGATGGTTTTCTATCTAGCCACGTAGTTACCCAAATTAACCCGACACACCAGATGTTAATCAGTTCTAGCTTACATATAAATGTCGTACTACTTCTGAAACCAGAGTGAAATAAACCAATAAGCTTAACCTGTTGAATTTTTGTCATTTTACAACTATGCTGTCCCACACACTTACATTTTAAAAACTTATTGATAGTAGATTGACAGTAAAAGTCATCTAGTCTCCTCCAAGCATCTGATTAGTACCGATTATAACAGAAAATAAATTTTGGCTTGTCATAGCAGGAAAAACACATGTGTAGCATCTGAAATTTCACAAAAACAAATCAATTAATTTGTCATTGTTAGAGACTAGCCTTTTCTTACGCTGATGGCTGACTCTGTTTGGTTTGATCCATGACCCAGGAGGTCATCTGCAGGCTACCATAACCTTGACCTTTGGGCAAAGCGAGCGGAGCAAATATTTTACTCCATCATGTTTGTTTTACAAAGCCTTCCTCTCCCCACAGTGATTCCAGCTGGGCTCGAGCACAGTTTTCTGTGACGCATTCAAAAGAGGAAATAAGCTGAAAGGCCATTGGGGTGAGACCATGTCAGCTTGGCCTTTAGGGCTTTTGTTGTAGAAAAAAAGACCCAGAGGATCAGGGAGAGGCAGAGTTTGATTCTTTCTTTGCTTGTTGTGTTTTGTTTTATTTTGGTACACTTGCCTGTGTTTTTGATCTTTTTCTTTTTTTGTTCAAGAATAATATTGCACACTGCTGTGTGCTCAGAGGGCAGCGATTTATTGGCCAAGACACCAGAGCTGACCTCTGATATGTGTTGTGAAGATCTTACTCAAATGACCACTTGGTAAATATTTGGTGTTACTTAACTGGATGAGTGGCCTACATAATTCAACATAGATGTTTGCATGTAACTGTCAGTGGCAGTAACTCTGGATTTCTAACTAAAGTGATGGTTTTGACTTAAGACTGAGGTTTGAACTCATCTGTGAAAACCCATAGATCACATCAGACATAAACCCAGTACATTTTTAAAATCCTGTCCTAGTTTGAAGCCCTAAAGCATCTAAATGAACCTGAGGAACGCCCTAAACTATTTAGAAGAGGGTGCGGAGCTATTCACATTCTGCAAAAGAATGTATGATCTTAATTTAACCTTCTGTGAAGGAATAATTTCGTTTCCACCACTATATGGAAAGAAAAAATGCTTTGCAAACCACACATACAAAGAATAGTGACTGTGCACAGAAGATGCACGCATGTGTAAAAGGCAACTATGAAGAATACGTGTTCAGCATTGTAAATATGTTGTGCACCGGTCTTAGTTAGCAGACTTGAAGACTGGATGTGCAGATGACATTGGTGAAGGCTGATCCAAACAAAGCAGCTGTGTTTTCTCTGGACTGATCTAAATATAGAGTGGTCATGACTGAGATGTTCAAATAGAGTTCTGTGGTGATGGAGGGCCGAAAATACATGACGCCTCAATACATGACTGATTTATAAACTCCCCACTTTATGTTTTATGCTGTTAGTTTTTCAGATCCAGCATTTAGTAATATGGATAGGACTGAAAAACATTATCCACAATCTTAAAAGTAACATTTAAAACAAACTAAATGTTTTCAAGACGTACTAAGTAGAGGAAGTGGCAGGATGGAGGTTTTTGAGTCCAGCTTTCAATAAACCACTTATTAGCAAGTACTATCAGCAAGTATATAACGTTTGTGAGGTTGTGTGTTAGCAAACTGTTGCTACATGCTGTGAATATGCAGAGAGAATGAGACGGTCCCAGAGCCTGCACACCAGCTCCAGACAGCGATACTCACAGCTGCTTCTGTAGCTAACATCACAACAACAACAACAACAACAGTAAGTTGAATGTCTGTGGGTGAGTAATTTCACGTTACTTGACACACAAATCAGAGCTGAAATAATGTTGTGTGGCTCGGTCCAAGTCACTTTTTTTTGCTTCCCATTTACAGAGCCCAGCTTTAACTAACATAACATGTTTGAGTTTAAGGTGGACCTGTAACATCAGTCAGAGGGGAGCTGTTCCCTCTACAGTGAGACTTAGGGGGATTTAAGCTGTTTTAGAGTGAATGCAGCTTTATGAAAACATTGTGTCGGCCCCAGGTTTGTTCAAAACCATTTCTGCTTTTACAGAATAGTATAGCTGCTAGCTGCTTTGGTCGTGGTTCAAAACATGGGTTTTGATGTCAATATGGGGCACACTGAATTGCCTTCCGCTAATAATGTCAACACTCAGTTGTAGTATTTGATCATTTTTAGTATTTATAATGCAGACTGATGATACATGATGCAACACAATCCTTTTTGTGGGAGCTCATCCACTAAGATCAATCTTCCATCCACTGAGAATGCCAATGTACAGGGTCCAGATTTTTGTGTGACGCCCCTGGTATCCGGCGATGTAGCACAGCTTTTAGATTAAACTAATAGTGGTTAATAGTGGTTATCAGTTCAAATATTTATTTTACTCAGTTTTCCCGTAATAATGGGATAATTTTCTCGTGATCTCAAGATCAACAATCAATTAACCACAGGTGAATACAGGGGTCACTGGTATGTTTGTTTAGGTTAATTTCAACAAAACTTATAATGTGATGGGTCAGCTCAGTTGGTAGAGCACAGGACTTGCAATCCAGGGATTACAGGTTTGACTCTTGCTCTCAACAAGTTTTTTTCTTCTTTTGTCAGTTTTTTATTATCCTCTTCAGCAAAGTTGTTATGAAGAGATTCAGGGGAATCCAATCACACATTTCCCGACGGCTAATTCAAAGGTATGTGGAACATTTAATGGATTGCCCCGAATGAGAAGCGGAGGAATTTCCTCTGCTTGGGAATGAAAAGTCCATAGGTTGATGGATGTGAAACAATTGCCAGTCTCTTCATAAGAACTTTGTTGAAGAAGATTATAAATAAGTGAAAATATAAAATGAAGTTGGCAGTCCTAGAGGATCAAATCCACAACTTCAAGAATATGTGTTCAATTACCATTAAAACACTGTTATCTCAAGATCCTGAGAAAATGATCCCCTTATCAAGGGAAAATGGAGTAAAAAATGTTTGAATCGACAGTTTTTTTTTATGGGCTTCCGTAAAAAACAAATATTGTAGGGAAACATCAAATCAGACTACACAATCTAGCGTATATAACATCCTCACTAGACAGACTGCAAATATGTTAAAATATTTAACTCTTAACTTTTCCTTTTGAATTTTTAAGTTTTAACAGTAACAGTAGGGATTAACAGAAAATATGTGGGTAAAGAGAAAGTTAGATGACATCACTGCTCTCCTTCAATTTGGTAAAGTAAATTTTAGTTCAGTCCAGTTATTAAAACAGATCAGAAGCTTTTTTTCACAAACATGATTTTGGCTGCACTCCTTCAATTTAAATATGAATTTGCATAAATCTCAATCTGAAACCGATTCCCCCCTGGGACAGGTCTGAGGGTCCTTACCAGCCCCTCCTCTCCGGGTCGGAGCGAGGTAACTGCCAGGTCATTGCCACTCTCATCAAAGGCGTTGATGTCGATTCCCCAGTTGGTGTGTGGCTGTTTGAACCAGTTCTGCAACACATGCTTAAAGTCAATACTTTGCCAGTGGCCGACCCTGGAGTTGAGCTCTATCTTCAGGGAGCGGATGCGGATGTGGCGGCTGCCCTGCTCCGTGACGGGCTTCAGTCGCAGGATTTGCAGGTAAACGGTGGAGGTCTGCTGCAGCGGTCGCAGGTACACCCACAGCTGGGCCTTCAGCACCTTTGTGAACATCAGTTTGGGGCTGAACTTGAAGAAGCAGCAGCTCGGCTTCCCGTTCACCTGCACCAGGGGCTCCGCTGCAGAAAAGAGGACAGTTACATTTATATATACTGTATATGCAATACACTATATGCATTTATCATCAAAATCATTGTTATTCAAGGATTCCTGAGCACTACTTTTAAACAGTGTTTGAGCCAAGACATTGCAACGTCCTAACCAGGGACCTTTGTTGCATGTCCTTCCCATCTCTCTTTCCCTTCATCTCATGTCATGTCCCTACTTTCCACCACAGTCCACTACACACAAAATCATTTAGCATCAGTGTGTGTGCTTTGGGGATAAGCATTTCTGTTAGTTTGTGCTAGTGAAATTTGGGATTCTGAAGCTGTTGCTCTTCTCTGTCTGTTCCTGCATCATTAGATACAAACACTTCCTGTGCATTACTTCCTGTGCATCAGAGGGGGTTTTATTAGCAACAGCATCCATCCATCTTGAACCGCTTATCTGGGGTCAGGTCGCGGGGACACTCTGATTCACATATTGTTAATAACTACGATCATACTGGGCCACATAAGTGAAAGTTATCCTCTCTAGTAGATCTTAGAAAGGACTTTTGAATGTAAAAGAGAATTTCCTCCCAATAGGGCACACTGGATCAACAATATCTCCCAGAGTAACTACTTTTAGCTGAGACTTTCAAAAATTCACAAAGCAAATAGGAACATTATATTGTTAAAGTGTAAACCTCTATAATATCAAAGGAAGGTTAAAGTTAGTAGCAACTGGCACAAGTTCACTTGCTATTGACTTTAACCATCCTTGGATAATTATGACCTGGATGACTGAGAACCTTCACAGAAACCGAACTATAATACTAACTAACACTATATTCTACAAGGAACGAGAGACAGTGGTCAAAGAAGGTAGAGTTACTGTAAGTTAGAACACACTCTGTGTTTACTGTTGTACTTTAATCCATCATCCAACATTGAAATATATATAGCCTCACCACAGCAATGATGATTTAAAGATGAAAGCTGAAACTAAAACTGTTTCTGCAATGACACAACCGGAGTCTGTTTAATTATTCTGCACCTGACGGAGCGACACTTGGGGCACGAAACACCGTACTGTCCTGATGTAATAAAGTAGGAATTTTAAAGGAAGAAGTTAACAGTGCTCCACTTCCTTGACATGCACAAATGCACTTTTTTGGACTCACTCAACAACTTGACAAGAAAGATGTGCATGTGTTTTAAGCACTGGTGATAATGCTAGAGACTACAAGAAATCTCCAACTCCAATGTTACACAATTGGTTGTGCACTTAGTCTGTAGCTCTACTGTTGTCAACGATGGGATATTGTTTGTTTTCTAGATGCAATCCCATGTTTTTTGTTCTGTGATGTACATTAATTAGGATTTTAAATATATATATATATATATATATAATTTTTATATATATATATATATTGAGTCCATGCAGTTAACAGACACCAGGACAGGACATCAAAATCCTAATTGGCAGAAGATAATCAGTATTTCTTTTTTTTAAATTGTAAATTGTCTTGCTCATTTTAGCCACATCTCCATGAAGGCTGTCGGTTATCACATGTGCACATGGTCCTGTTGTTTGGTCCATTCAGTTAGGTTACATTTGTGATTACATCAAGGTTGGACAAACAGATACATTTGCATATTAAAACAAGGATCAGCAATGGTGACCAGTGGCCAGATGGTAACCTTAGATTCCCCTGGGTCAATCATAAT
The DNA here is from genome assembly GCA_024633595.2 of Lepomis macrochirus. Taxonomy (NCBI): domain Eukaryota; kingdom Metazoa; phylum Chordata; class Actinopteri; order Centrarchiformes; family Centrarchidae; genus Lepomis; species Lepomis macrochirus. The sequence goes on along the minus strand of JALXJV020000004.1, from coordinate 27,299,994 downwards.
GAAATGGTCTACCCCTACATTACAACTAGCAAAATTAAAACATCTCAAGTTTGTTTTAGTGGATCACCCCTTGTTGAAAATGTATTTGGGGTGTGGATTAAGGGTTATGTCAAAGAACACAAGGCGTCTCCCAAAATAGGCTGATTTATTCCTGTCATGATCCTCGGCTGTGGTGTTTTCTGTGATTTGCACCACATGTCAAATCTGCACATAGTTCATTTACATAGACCTCCATCTGATATAATGACATCCATCCATTCCATTCACACATTCATTTCCATGTAAAGCGTTCATTTATTAAGGGAAATTTATTCTGCATCTATCTGGCATAATAATGTGCCAACTGAGTACAATAGAATATCTAATCTGCCCGTTTTCTCTGAGCATATTTGACACGTTACAACTCCTAAACTGTCATTTTCTGTTATGTATCTTGCAGAGGAGTGTTGCTGTCCCCTCTGTTTAAAAAAAAGAAGATAAAGAAACTGTATGGACCTGCCAATCACTGCCAAATCGGAGGTTGCTCAGGCAACCTGAAATGCTTCCTGGGTCAAAAGGTTATTTGGCTCCTCAGCCTAGTTAAGAAATGGGATCAGGGGTCAAAACCGTCACCCTCTTTACATCTCAGGGGTGCTGGGGAGGGGCTGTCCTAATAGCCAGATTGAGTTTGAAGGTCAAGGTCGACCCTATGGGAATGGTAATATGTCTTTCTTCACAACATGCTTTTAATTTTTTTTTTTTACATTTTTACCAGAGAGTCATTTAAAATCTCAGAAACACAACAGCGCTGAATCAGCTGCAGTTTGTTTTTGTTTTGATTAGGGTGGAGATTCTCCAGCCAATAGTGAACTGTTTATCAAACCTTGGTTGACCAATAGAGAACACTGCAGCGGGCTGTTTTTTTTTTTTTTTTTTTACACCAAACAAGTCTTGTAATTGAATTATAGGCATGCATTGAGGGATATGAATTCACTGAGTTACAGATGGACTATCCATTAGAAGAGTCCAGGGCGAACATTGAATAAGGGCCAAGCCAGGGACAGACGTGGTCCTTCAGCCTGTATTTCCAGTCATTAGTGAGTGTAAATTATACAGTGTCTCACGCTGGACAAACAATATGTCAATGTTCCTTCTGGTGGGTTGCTGGGGTCACAGCAATTAACGTGGGTGGTGTTGTGTTTGCTCATCAGCACAAAACTGGGAATGAATGATTCGGCAGTTTGCTTGGGGTTTACTTGTGATTACTACTTTTTTGTTGTTTTTAATCGCTGCAGATGGGGACCGACACACACCAGCTCTTCCTTTGCAAACAGCTTTTTTTTAATCGCTTTTGTTGAGCTCTGGAGGGAGGGGGGGGTGGGGGGGGTGGGTGGCACCAAACACTGCAGAGCTGAAATGGTTCAGTATCTCGAGCACTGGCCTTTCTTTAGAAGAAGTAATCTGAGAAGCAGAGCCCATTCAACATGATCCACTTAGGACCCTGGTTATTAAACACACATGCACAACATATGAGCTACATCACGTTAAACAATGCCTGCATTGATAAGTGAAATCAATTTGTGCCTTTATAGATCATATAAGTGCTGTAAGAGGCAAACCACAGAGGATGAATGTCTGCACCTTTATTACACCCCACATCTTGGCAGAGCGTTCCACGCAAAACTAGCTTGTAAAGATCAAAAAACCAATGGGACATTTAATCCTTCTACCTGAACTAACTTTACTCCTGCAGCTACACATTATTGTTGAACAATCTCAATTTTACTGCAACTGCAGGACTGTTTTTATGGCTTAATTTCCTGAACAGTTTGCTCAGTAAAGTTCAGTTAATCCTGCAGAAAGGATATGATTTCTTTTTTTGCATTCAGCACCACCTACTGGAGCTCAGCCAAACTGAAGACAGAATCTAGTTCCTACATAGTAAAAACGCTCGTTTTGTTTTACTTAAAAAGTAAAACCCAAGTAAGTACGCGTGGACAGAGGCTGTGTTTTTCCAAAGGAAACAGCTTGTTTGCTTTTCCTCCTCATGTTTCCAGTCTACTTCATTATTACAGCAGCTTATTTCCCTGTGGTATAATTGCAGCATATGCAGCGCATGAATTTTACTGCCAGCACGCAGCAGGCCTGCAGGTGAGCCTATCAAACATCTGGTGGACTCCCTGGATACCTGTGTCCCATAGTTAGCCCAGAGCCTCCTCTATATGTGTATGTTAGGGGAGACATATAGAATATAAGGGTTTATTCACCATGCCATCTGTCCATTTTAATGCGACCACAGCCGGTTTTAAAGTTAAATGCTTTTAATAACCAAATTGGGTACAGAAGCATGAGCCAGTTAAACTGCTGAAAACAGATGGAGAGGGGAAGTTAAGGTGTAGTTATACAATGAATAGTTAACATGTGTTACCACTACCACCACGGGTGCTTAAAGGTGGGGTAAGCGATTCTAATCCAATTTATGTCTTTTTGTCAAATTTAGCAATTATTTCCCCACGGTCTGCTAATGGGAAACAAACAAAGTGGATTGGGAAACAAACAAAGTGTATCGGGAAACAAACAAAGTGGATCGGGCCGAGCCATGATTTTTGTGTCAGGTTGCGTTACATGACTTGCCCACGAACTTTCAGCTTTGTAGTTTGCCAAGACATGCTGTTGTTGTGATGTTATAGTAGCAGGAGAGTTGTGAGATTGATTTCTATGCTGCTGCTTCTTAACTTAAGTATAGCAACCTCGCTATACTTTTATAAGATCCCCACCCAATGATAAACAAGATCAAATACAGTTATACAGTTAGTTATAGTATTATGTTAGTTAGTTTCAAATGATTTAACCTTCTGTGTCAAATATCAGGCAGGAAAGTAAAAAAAAAAGTCAACTAAATGATGAATTTGCTTTACAGTGATTGACATCAGTCTGAAAAAAATTCTTTAAATGGCCTTCACACTTTTATCAAAAGTTTTTTTTTGATAAAAGTGTGAAGGTCATTTAAAACAATTTTTTCAGAATTGACGTGTTAGAGTTCACTTTATTATCACAACTCTTGAAAGGCAGTTGTGTGCATATTGTATACATGTTGCCAATCAGGTGAAAATTCACAAATTAAATAAGGAGGGGAGAGAAATGGTCACTTATTGTTAATGTCCAAAAGGATGATGCATAATGGTATAAACCTAGATAGGAGTTTCATTTGCATATATATCTATATTTTCTTTTCTTAATGGGAAATGCAAATGTGCCATTTCGTGGTGATAGTGTGTTTGGGAGCCTTCATGTTGAATAAATCTGACTCAAGGGTATCCCCACGCACCTCAGCATATTAATCATCGTGACACGTTCACGACCCTTCTAATAAGACAGGGGCCACAGTGCACCCCCTCAAACATCCCATCCCACCCCAGCCCCACTCCCTCTTTGTCTCTTGGCCAGTCCCAAGGGACGGGAGAGGATGGTGGGGGAGGCCGGGCTCGAGCTGGGGAAGGAGGAGGAGTGGGTGTGTGTGTGTGTGTGTGTGAAGTTAGACCCCCTCATTCAGAAGCCCTCCCCTGGGACAACGGCAGGCACAAGACTCCTATTAGGACTGAGCACAGTAGCCCCCCCAGGAGTAACAAAAGACACCTCCTAATGCTCCCTGTTCTAGCTCAGTGAACACACACACACAGAAACATGCAACCCCACATAAACACACAACATGCACAAGCTCCAAACTGACCGTCGTCAGCAAACAGAGCTCATTGTTTGTAGTGTTGGGGTTATACATGTTGGTATTATAAGGGAAACGTCTGCGGGACGTCTCCAGCAGGATGGGGACAGAGGAGGAAAAGAGCGAGCGTGCAGTGAACTGCAATAAGGTGGACAGCTGGACAGCAGGAAGCATGCTGGGGTCTCACCGCTTGTGTTTGTGTGCATCCACACATGCATGCAAGACGTTAACGTCACAGGACAATATACTGCTCGGCTTTCAAAAGTTAAATTCAAAACGTTCTACATATTTGGTAAAAGCAGAAATCTAAACACAATTATGAATTATCTGAATTAAGAGCTGCCATCAGGATTTTCTATTTAAAAGAAACACCACTGCAAGTTGAAACGCTAAAACAACAGTGCAAAAGTAGAGAGACAGCCAGTGTAATTTGTACTCTTTAAACTAAAATGATAAAACCAAAGCTAAAATAAACTGAGCAGAGTTTTGTTAACTTGAAGCCACCTTTCTTTGGCTTCCTTGTTAACATTATTAACATTTATTTTCTTCATATACTGAGAGTTTCAACCAAGTTTCCCCAAATACACCTGAATAGTGTCAGTGTTTGTGTGTGTGTGTGTGTGGGGGGGGGTCTCCCTCACCTTTCAACCCTCTACATAATTCATAAATTCTGTCATTAAGCTAAATCTTCAGGCATAATTCATACAGCCAAAACATTCAGGAAAATCAGAAAAAAATCATTTTTTTTCTTGGACTCTGTCTGAAATATGTTTACTTAAGTGTCTATGGCCTGAACCTCTTGTAAGATTAGGCCCGAGGCAAGGGCTTCAGCAGGGACGTAGCGCAGAGGTGACTGATGGAAAACGGAAGAAAGAGAATAAACACTTCAGAGGCTATTGAGTAATTATATGGTTAGAATTTCAGCCACCATTATTTAGGTGAAAATTAAAACTCATACAAATGTAACATGGATTATCTCTTGATTTGCATGCTGACCATATGTAACTGAATATGGTGAGATAATTCTTTAACGAGGCTAACTTCTTTGTCTGGGTTATTTTACAGGTTAACATGATATATTTGTTGAATAAATTGAAACAACTAAACTGGAAAATAAGCAAAACAAAATTTACACCTATAATCAACTTGCATACCTATTTATTTATATTACCAAAAAAATCTGAAAGACTGTGCATGAAAGAAAAAGAACTACAACAGCTATGCTTTATTTTTTCATTATTCAAAAACCTGCAGCATAAGAATCATAATTTAAAATGCATGTCTGATCATCTGTTTTGATCTTGTTGGAGCAGAATGACAAAAAGTTGCTTCATTTTCTCTATTGTTTTGTTTGATGGAGCAAATTTCTACAATCCTACCTGTCTATCTATATGCATATTTCACAACACATTTAGTTAGAGTCTGACCTCTGAGATCATATTTCTCTACAGTGAGACATGGTCACTGATATTTTTTCACTGATACGATCCGTGCAAAATCCTTTTTTTAAAGAGTAGTTCATTTTTATAATGGATAAACAGAGCACGAATTTAGAATAGTAAGTTAATTGTTAATGTAAGTTTTGAAGAAAATATTGATTTAAAACAGAGATTTATACAGATGCAGATTAGTAAAACTAAAACAGGAACCAGGTCCAACTCTCCAAGCACCATCTGAGACCAGCTGCTTAGAATTTATATTGCAGTACATCTGGTGTATGAGCCTGCTGTAACTATGCATTACATTAGCCACATACTCTGCACAAAATTCTTAATCCATATTATATGACATATATACTGTAGGTCATTTTTTTGTCACTTTATGACATTGCTTTACATTGCTGACATACTATAAGCAAAATCTTCTTAATGTGTTGAATTTACCCTCCAGAAAATGTGTAAAAAGATTAAAATTTTGTATTTTAAGTCTGAGATATTTCTTCATACTGTATGTTGCTTCAGTCTGTTGCAGAGGACCAGTACGTTGGTCACTAGTGCATCAATAAGGACGTGATCCCGACCGGCTTCCCAGACGACCAGCCACTGAGGTACTGCCACTGGGAACTGAGGTGAGAAACTTGCCGCCATGCTACTTGTGTTGACAGTGTGCAGGACTTTTGAAACTTTACACGCAAAATAATACAAACGCATATCCTAATTATGCAGATGACACCAACATCTATTTATCTTATCAAGTGACAGTGTCCCCTTAGACTCAGCAACTATTGTATTCAACAAATCAATGATAAGATGGTACAGACACAGACAAAACTTTGATTAATCTCTTTTCTCCTTATTTTTAACAAATGAAACATCATAAGCTTCTCTGATGGTAGTCTGATAACAAATGAAGAAGAAGCGCCATTTAGTTATTATACCTGGAACAAACATTCAGAATATATAAGACAATGATCTTCACCATTTTAAAAACATTTTCCAACTATTCTTTCATCATGTAGTCTTCTCTATTTGTCTGTGTTATTTTTTCTGATTCATTTAATGTTTTCATTTACTTTTATCCAGAGTCTTTTATGCCTCATGTATGACCTGTGTTGAATGTGTTTAAATAAGCGTTTCTGAACTTCCAGCCTGCTCCCTTGCAAAACAATTCATGTAATCCAGATTATAAAGAAATTACAAACATGCATGTCACTATGGCATAAGGGGGACTGATGCGTATTCATGTATTTATTGTTGCTCAACCTGAAACTGAGTGACCAGCGGGTCAGAGTTACATGAACACATACACACACTGATTTGATTCATCACCGTAAATGCTAAAATGAGCCAAAAACCCAAAACTGAAGCCGCCCAAATCTGTCTGAGTCTTAGCCAAGAGATTTCTCTAGTTAGTATGAGCAGATTGTGCCAACTCTCCCCCTAGGAAGCATTTTCTGCTGTACCGTTGTCCTCAAGAATTTCTAAGCCACATACAAAAATCTGTCCTTCCTTTTATGAGCTTATCTTTATGCCATCTGTGTTGTGCATTATATATAAATCAAACTTGGCTCCTGTCCCTAAAGAAATCACTTCGAGTGTGCCATAATGAACTTCCTGGGGTGATGTGGGTACAGCAGGCAGAAATACTATACATAGGTGATAAATACAGCAAGAAGCTCTCCTTTGTAGCAGGAAAAGAGGCTAATTAAATTTTCATGTAGATAATCATTAGGTAATCCACTGTTAATTGTGCTTCTTTCCAACATAGTGGCTGTCTCATCGGATCCAGCATTATGCCCATGCAGCATTTCCTTTGCTTAAATGCCTCTTAGATTTAATGGACTCTTCCATAAACTGATCCGCAGCAGCTCCTCGCACACGACCACACAGAGCCTGAACGCATCCATCAACAATAATCCCCTCAATGATCTCCATTTTATCTTTTCACTCCCCTCCTCCTCCTCCTCCTCCTCCTCCTCCTCCTCCTCCTCCTCCTCCTCCTCCTCCTCCTCCTCCTCCTCCTCCTCCTCCTCCTCTTCACTCATGTCCCTACACAGGGCTTAATTACTGGTGTGAAGTAATTATTTCCTTTATTAGTGAAACGTAACATCTGTTTCAGGTCTTTTTAATTGTACCTATAAAACCCTTCCATGATTTCTGTCCCTTTAGGATTGGACTGGGATGCTTGTTGCTCCCTGCGGACTCACTCTCTTCTTCCCTCCACCCCGGCACCCCCCTCCCCCTTCATACGCTCAGCACGAGCCACGGTGCACCTCACTCGATCATACTCTTTGAAATCCTTTAAAGAAGCAACGAGGAGCTCACGAGTGATCACAAGGAGTGAAATCATCTTTTTCTTTATAAGAAGAAAAATATATTCTTGCACAGCCTTGCCGCCAAACTGGTATTAATGCAGTCTTACTCCTTTTCTCCTAACTTCTCAGTGTTGTATTTTTGGTAAAGCAGGCATTAAATTCCAAATAAACATATTTCCAAATGCCAAGAGAAAAGGCCGGCTGGAGGGACTGGTACATGGGGGCGTGGGAATAGGGAAAGGAGTGAGATTCCTGAGGTCCTGGGGAAATATTGTCCCTGTATTAATAGACTTTGGTCCCTTTGAAATTTTATTAGCCATAAAGTTGACGGTATGTTGTGCAATTTCTACAGTCCTACAGACCTTTCTTTCTTCCGTTTTTACCTCTTTTTAAACAAAGTGGCCATACCCCCTGGTGTCCAAACAATTCAACACCAAAGTTTATCTTTCTCTGAAGTGATGACAGCAACTACACAGGGAGAACAGGTGTCATAGTCAAACTGAGACCTCCATGGAATAAATAAATCTATAAAAACCTCACATAGTCATCAACTTCCAGCAAACACTGGCCAGTGAGTTGAAGACGCTCCGGCTTCTGCAGCTCTGTCCTTTTAGCGCTCTCCCTCTTAATTTTTATGGTTCCTGCACCTTCAGGAAATGACCCTTTTATAGGGTCAACACTATAAAAGACTTGTTTTTTGTGTGTGTGTGTGTGTGCTGGGGGATAAGTGTTCAAGTTACTACCGGTTCGTCTTTGCAGCCAAAGAAAGAGACCCGATGAGGTTAATAGTCTCCTCTTCCAATATATCACATAGCTGTGAACTCTGTGACCCTTTTTGTCAACAGGAGAACTTTTCTCTGGAGTGTGTGTGACTGTGTGAGTGTATGTGTGTGTGTGTGTGAGAGAGAGAGAGCATCCTCGTGTGTCTACACAAGTGTGCACATGTGGAAATTTGTATAAATTTGTACACATGTGTGTGGATGTTGAAGAGTTGTGTAGGCCTGTGCTTGAACTGGATGTGCCTCATCTTAACAGGATTACATAACAATACCAGTAACAGCATTTTCTAATGTTAGCCTACACACACTCATGATGGACACTCATATAATGTGGGTATACAATTGTTTAACAAAGTGATAAGTAAGAAGAATATTTAAGTGTTCATCAGAAATGTTTCAAATGTGATCTAAACCTCAGTTTTCACTCCTTTAAAGGTGACGCTTTCCCTTGTAGAAAGTCAGTGATTTCCTGTGTCTTGGACTCATGGCGATGTCTGTTCGCTGAAATAAAATTTAAACATGGAATAAAGGCTTGGAGGGAGGGTAAGCGAGTGCTGCTCTCTGCTGGATTGTTTGTTCCTGGACAATTTTCAAATCACTCAAAATCTCTCAAAATGTCAAAGCTCAGAAAACAAGTTTACTCAAGGGCAAAGATGATCAAGAATATAAGCAACAATAGTTGATTTAACCAGTATTCTTAGTCCACAGAAGCACCTATTCTCTTCAAATCTTTTTCCTGACGTTCTCTGGCGGTTTTATTTGGTTTTCAGTATTTAATGCTGAAGTCTTTAATCAAACATTTGAATAGTGCATGGTTAATCAAAACATTGAAACATCCACAGAGAGACAGAGAGAAAGAAGGGAGGAGACGGTCAGTGATGACAAAGCAAGATCTGGTCTTAATGTCACAGGACAGGTGACAAATGGGAGCCTAGTAGGGTCAAATCCTCACCCCACCTCAGGCAAAACAAACTGAGCTTCAGAATACACACTTTGGATGCACGCTCATGCACAATTTCACACATAAATCAATCATATACTAACACAAGCAGTTCAGCTGTTAATGCAAATAGATTTGTTCATAAAAAACACTCATTTGCAATGCTGCACTAGAAAATGACCCCAAACTGACTAATTTTTCTTGCATGAACAGCAAGCAGAGCAGTTACCTACACAACACACTGTATGGAGGGAGATGTTTCAGTGCCGCACTATGATATAAATAGCTGTACTTTTCCATGAAATTTCATAGTAATTAGAGACCAGGAAGCATGGACCCTCTCAACCCCCACTGCGGCACCCACGTACCTTGAGTGAATACTAAGAAGCAACTCTGGCTCAGGTCCAGTTCAGTATGTACTGTGTGAACCCACATGGCCCATCAAAGGCAGTGTGCACTACCGTGAAAGGGTGATTGGGTTCGAGGTGCACAGGGAATAGTGTTTGAAGTCCTCCTTCTATCACAGCGACAGAAAAAGGCACTTTTAATCCTGTGGGATCACTAAGGCGCCACAGGCAAAAGAGATGCACTCATTCTCTCAACTCTTCCATGAGTACCGGAGAAAAGGCGAGGAAGGAGAGAGGGGGCTAACAGGGAGGAAGGTGGGGGTGGATGGAGGCATGGGGGGGGGGGAGAGAAGGAGCAGATGATAAAAACTGCAGCTGACATGAAGAGATGAGGCAAACAGAACAGAGAGGAAGTGCTGTAACATGACAGATACAGCGGTAATGTCAGTCATTAGCTCCTCTGGCTGGCATGAGCCAGTTAGAAATACGCAATTAGTCAGCGTCATGCATAATGCCCTTTTCTGGATCACAAAGGTATCAAATCACTTTGCGTGGTGTGTAAGTGTGTGTGTGTGTGTGTGTGTATGAGAGAGTGAGCATGTATTACTCATGGTGTGGGGACATAAATTTACACATTCACATTGTGGGGACTCATCTTCCTTTTAGGAACAAAACGTAAGTCCACATAACGTACACCATGAAATTTTAGGGTTGAGACTTAGGGTAAATAAGGAAATGAATATATAATGTGATGAAATCTGAAGTGATGGAAACACGACTGTGTGTGAGTGAGTGTTTCCATGAAGAGGATGAGAATCAAAGAGTCAAAAATACAGTTTGAGGATGTTCATTTCCCTTGTAATATGCAGATGTGTGTTATACAAAAGGAGTTTCATCTTGTCTGTATTTACAGGTGGAGAGGGAATAATCTTATATAGGATCTGCAAATCAGAGATAACAGCTATACTTATTATACAAAATCTTTATTGTCAGTATGTGTCACATACATCCTAGATGTGTGTTTGTGAGCAAGTAATAAAAAGAAGCAGAGAGAGAGAGATACCAGACAGATCTAACTTGAAGCACTAACATACTAATTATTTTGTGGAACTGTCCTAAAAATAGCTGCCACAAAAAGCAAACGGCTGACAAATGACAAAGCAAATGTTTTAGATTCCTCCTTAATTCACCTGTAAGATACATTACATCAGCTGTGCACCATTCTCCTTCAGGATGAACTGAATCACATCACTCACGTCAGTCCACAGCAAAAATAATTCTCAGAGGAAACCATTCTTAAATAAGCAAGGGTCACAGAGGTTTCTTTTTGGAAGTGGAAATTTAAAAAAAAAATGTTAAAAGCTACCATAAAGAGTGGTGGAGTAGGAAAGATGGAAGTCAAATTCAGACAACATTTGAGCCTGCAGTTACAACAAACATGTCAAGTGAATGTTGATTTGCTATAACAGAGACAGGTGGGGCTGTCAGATGTGTAATTAAACTACAAGATATTAAAATATACATCAAACAACTGATGACAGAAATGAAAAAAGTGAAAGAAAAAGAACAAAGAAAGTGAGGCTCTTTTAACATACAAATAGATAGATAGATAGATAGATAGATAGATAGATAGATAGATAGATAGATAGATAGATAGATAGATAGAAAGAAAGAAAGAAAGAAAGAAAGAAAGAAAGAAAGAAAGCTAAATGGATGTCAGGGAGCATATGAGGCCAAAGTCTTCTGCACATAAGGTATCCAAATAATCAGGTTTTTTTACATGGAGTAAAAAAACTGATTATTTGGAGTGTGTTTTATCCGCCTTGTGCAGAATATATTACGTGTGTAAATGTTGTTGAACCCCGCGATTTGCCAGGAAAAGGTCACACACTCCCCTCGACCCTAAGTGATTCTCTGTCTTTGTGTACTCGTGGTGAAAAAAACGAGCTGCGCCCATAAACTTCGCATTTAAAAGGCAAGTGCGGCCGAGGGGGGCCGCCGCATGAGGGGAACAATGGCAGCTTTTTGGACACACTTTTTCTCACTGCGATGAACAGCAGGGAAACCGGTAGAGCCTCCTATAAAAGACCGATAGAGCACAGCTGCTAGGGTTCAACAGTAATTTTATAAAATGTCTGTTTTATAAAAGGGGCCTGCCTGTGGCTTATCTGTGGATTTATGGGAAACTATAAGAGAGCGAGCAAATTGTTAGGTAGGCAATAATCAGAGGGGCCTCACGCCGTAATCATAACTCCAGATTTTAGGGCCTTTATTCAAAAAAAGGCATAAAGGATTAAGTGATGCAACTGCCAGCCAAATGCTGCATTATCATTAATAATGCACTTGACATTCAAACGCGTCTGTCTTGCGTTTACTCCCTGTCAAACACACACAAAAAAAATCATCTGAAAGAGAGAGTTTGAACATGACAGCAGGTGGACTGAAGAGTCCAGCAGCTAAATATTAGACACTGCTCGAAAAGGACATAGTCCTCCATCATCATCATCATAATCATCATCATCCCCGTGAAAACAAAAGTTCATCAGGCCATATTGGAGCTGTCTGACTCAGAGTGGCCCTTTATGGTGCTGATTATTGATTTATCAGGTTCACACGTAATCCCTCGACTATTTTGACAGCCGTGGCCAACAGCTGACCAGAGTCATCTGTCTAATTTGATCAGTCCGCTTCAGACACACAGAGTGGACCCCAATCTGAATCTCAAAAAGTAGGTTAGGTCACTGACTTGAATGAGCCCCAGTGGCTGCACTGTCCACGCAGCAGGCCTGAGTCACTTGAACCTATCTGCTCCGCAATTACGCGCATGACGCATTTGGAGACAATATTGTTGGGTTGTAACTATTACTCACGCTCAGAGGCCATGGTGATTACGGACTCCGTGGTGGCGTGGTACTCATCCTCCTCCATAAACTCATCCTGGGACGAAGCGTCTCCCTGGAAGTCGTGATGGTCCAGCAGCTGCTGGAGCGGAGGCGCCTTGGGCAGCAGCTGATTGACCACCTCCCGGCTGATGTTGGGCGCCTGCTTCAAGCGCAGCTTGCTAAGGATCTGGGACTTGATGGTCTCCAGCCTCAGCACTTTGCTCTGCTCTCTCCATACACAGGCGGAGCACTCGTGGGAACCGGCGTCCTCGTCCAGGAGGGACAGCCCGGCATCCGTGGGCGTCTCGCTGGCAGAAGGCAGCAGCAGATTGGGCTCATCGCTCCCCGACTGTCCCAGGGAGATGAGCACCATCAAGCACAGTAAGAAGTTGTACCTCGGCATGACGATGCGTGAACACCAGGCAATGCAACTTTTTCCTTCTTTTTCTTGTCTTTTCACTCGCTTTATCCCGTTATCCCTCGGATGTGCGCCGCTCCTTGCCTTATCCTTCAAAAGGCAGGGGATCAGTGACATGCATCTAATCCAAAACGATCACGCTGAAGTTGCTTTTTTGCAGCCGGAGATTTTGCAATAAATTTTCCAAAAAAGTACGTTCCAGTGTGTCTCGGCGCGGGCCGTTTTGATTTAAAGTTAACAAATTATCTGTCTGATGAATGCATAGTCCGCTCGCATGTAGTATAATGGTTGTTTTGGGGTCTTCAATACAATTTAGTCCATGGAGGTGTGTGAGTGTTCAGAAGTGTCACTGAAAAATGTGCAAGTGCGGTCAAAAAGGGGCTCTTTATATATCTCAGCTGCCCAGTGTCGTAATCCGTCTCCATTGGCTAAGATTGTAACAAAAGGCTTTTAGGTCTGTCACCAAGTCAAGAGGGACAGAGCGAAGGGAGGGTGCGCGCACTGTTATGAGAGTATAAATGTTTTTTTTTTGTTTTTTTGTTTTTTACAGTGCACAATGTCTCACATTAGAGATATAGCCCAATTAGGTTTTTATGATGATGACATAAACTATGACTCACTGCGCCTGTTGTTGTAAATGGTTTATTATGGTGTAAATTGTAAAAAAAAAGCGCTTCATCGATTCCCCCCGACTTTTCCACACCATCTTCTAAATCGCACACATCTAAATATCTATTGTCGATTTTGACAAGAATCTCACTGATGAATGAATGAATCGTCATGTAGATGTGTCTAATGCTAATGTTTAGGAATTGCACGAGCTTGTCCAATGCAGGGCTCCCAAACTGATCGTCAAAGTATCTGTGTGAACCAGTAAAGTAAAATCAAGGGCTCTGAAATGCACATATGTTGTTTTACAAAGCTGCATCCTATGGTAATAAAAACATAGTGTTAAGTTAATAGCCTGTATTAATAGATTGATTGAAATCATGCAGTGGCAGCAGGTCTGCACTCTGTCTATAGACTTTCTAAAGCATATAGGCCTCCTTTAATTTCTACTAATGAGTGCAGCTGGTGTAAGCCTTATGAAAATGTCGCATTTTTTAAATTGTCTTTTCATGAATTACAGTGTATTGTAGAATCTTCTGTGTGTCACATTTGATCTTTAAGTCAAAATGTCAAAGAATCTGAATGTAGGCCAGCAACAAATCATGGACAGTATTCATGTCTGTATAAATGTGCTCAATAAAAGTTGTGATATTTCTGGAACAGACTCGTTCTACATGTTTAAAACGTACTTCACTGAGTTGCCTTCTCTCAGCGAGGCATCACTGACCCACTAGTGCCCTCTGGTGGAGGAACACAGAGTTGCAGCTGGTGTTTCAGTCATCAGTTTTCATGTGTGCTGCATCTGTCTCTCCTGATTGTGGTCAGGCTGTGGTACTTCATTGTAAAAAAAAAAAAAAAAAAGGAAAAAAGACAAAAGGATACAAAATATTCCTTTAGCTTTTCCCCTCTGGTGGGCGCTAGAGAGCATTGCACCCAAAATGAACAGACACAGCAACAGTTTCTTGACACAAGCCATCACTCTGATGAACAGCTGACTTTGACTCACAATGTCAGAAAATTGCCTAAAACTGTGCAATAACCCAGTAACTCTGTCTCTAATCAGTCCCCTGTTCACTGGTTACTACTTATTATTGATTTGTCATTCTGTATTTCATTGCTGTTCATACTGTTCATACTATTATATTGTCATATAGTATATACTGTATCGTATCCATCTACCTTAAATACATAACACTTGCGCATAATAGCCTACTTATTTATTCCAGCATCCTTTATACTATGCTCCAACGCACTGTGTACATGTGTACATGTATATCACATGTGCATAATAATAATAATTTACTCCTACATCCTTTGCATTCATTGCACTATTGTCTTGATCTGTCTTGTTTTTGTTTTGGTTTATAGTGTGTATGTGTTCCTTATACTGCAGGTGGTGTCTGATTTTATTTATTTTATCAGTGATGACATTGTGAGCAGTGTACAATCGAGAGCCAAATTCCTCATATGTGTACACATACCTGGCAAATAAAGCTGATTCTGATTTATGGAGCTACCCATAGCCTACATTAATATTAGGGAGACAGTGTTGCTGCTGTTTCCTCACATTTCCTTTCTTTCCTTCTCTTGTAGCTTTATTCCAGTTATACATTACATTTACAATACATTTATTCATTTAGCTGACGCTTTTATTCAAAGCGATTTATATGTCTGGAGCAACTAGGGGTTACGTGTCCTGCTCAGGGACACATTGGTGGATGTGACACAGTGGGGAATGAACCCAGGTCTCTCACACCAAAGGTGAGACACTCTGACTGTTTTTTGTATAAATTAAACAAACAAAATAAAACATGTTAATTAATACACTTAAGATGTGCTGCACATATGTTGTCCCAAAATGTTGAGCTATTGCTTTATGAGACATATTGTTAAAAATACAATATAGCTTTGGACTCTCTCTTGTGAAAGCCTGACATTTGACTCCTTTTAGAGTGTGGGCGGAGTGAGGGCGGTGTTAAAGACAGTTTGGTCCCCGTGGCTTTCCGTAGATCACGGCCTGGGCGTCGGCAGTTCACTCAGCGCTGCTGCGTAGGACACAAACACCAAACACCACTTCTCCCGGAGGTGTCTCTTACATAAACGAAAACTTATTATAAAACACAAAAACATGCATTCAGTCACTCTAGACAGCAGCGGCTCGCCAAAGAAGTGGACGTTATCTCGGGGAATGAGCGAGGATGAGTCTCTCCGCAGCATTATAAAAGAGGTCAGAAATCACTGTTAGTTCAGAGCTAAGCTAAAGCTAACGGTTTGTTATCTCTCCGGATGTGTCTTTAAACAAGTAACGTTAGGACGTGAAGCCAGTGTGAGTCTCAGCCATATTAATAAGACTAACAGCGTCTGAAATGAACGGTCGGAGTGTTTTTGTCTGTAGATTCATTTCACCTCCCCAGTATTAGCTAGCTGCTTGTTGTTGTGGTTGTGCCTGCCTGAGGTGTGGTTTTGTCTCCTTATCAGACCGACAGCTCATCCAGGCGCCTGACGCGGAGCGACAGCCGAGCAGGCACCCTGAAGAAGAGGAGCAGCAGCCAGGTAAGGAGCAAGAAACACCTGGACACTGCATCTCTAGCTGATCACACCTGGAGGTCTCCTGTCTCTCACAGTAGGCTAGTCATCATTACTTCAAGGACAGTTTACAGATTCTTGTGCTTTGGTATATTTTACTTGATATTTGGACTCCTCTACATTTTAGAGGGAGACATTGTAGGCTACTTTTTACTCCACCATCTCAGTATAGAGCTCACTTAAATGTAGTCATACATTAACGTGAGAGCTATACACATATTAAGGTTCTACTTGAAGAAACATGTGATAATCTTATAAAATACACTGCATTGTTACATATTAAACCAGTGCATCCCAGCCTTTCCAAAAACAAAAACAGTGTCTAGTTGAGTCTTATCTGAGTTGTTGGTAAGTCAACCAAAGAGTGATTTACTGTCAGGTAGGTTTCAGGCAGGTATACATGGACACATTTGTGTAGCAGAACTTCATTTTTTCTTTTCTATTTACATTCTACTATTAATCATTTCAAGGCCTCTCAGATTTACCTTGGGGCCCTATTGGAGGTAACCCTACCACTGGTCTAATCAAGCTCTACCTCAACCAGCTACGATAGTAAAATGGTACTCACATATTTTTGCAACAGTATTGACTCTAAAATGTTATCTGATACTTTTTTTCAGTTACATGGCGATGAAGAACACTTATTTATAGTATATTTAGATGCTTGTATTGGTACTTATGCCTAAGTAAAGGACCTGAATGCAACTGCATGAGCGAGTGAGGTCCTGATATATAGCTTTATATCTGTTTGGCGACAGACATGTATTTGTATAAAAATCTAAACTTGCATTCAGTGATCATGTTGGGACAAACTGTGTTCCTGACAGGATGTTTGGTCAAAAGCTTGAAAATTGATTTCTTGTCTTTGAAAATATAACAATACCTCTCTGCCTGACACTGTTCTGTTTACTAAATTTACCACTACTGTGGAAAGGCAATGGGTCTGACGCAAATACATCTTCATAAGCAGGTGTTGCACCAAATTCTGTGACCCATCATGTCTGTGACCTTATTAGGAAGGTGAGCTTTAATGCCACTGCAAATGTTTTTGTCACACTTAATCACATAATGTGTTCTGAGAGCTGTTATCAAACATGGTGCAACAAAATGCTAGAAGATAAACTTGCGACAAGGGTCAACCAGGGGAAGCGTTGGTTCTCTTCAAACAGACCAATGCATTACAGTCGGCCTTTTAGAGCATGTTTTTCTTGATTTAACTATATTAAAAAGACTCAGTATTATTTACAAACTGTTTTTTTCATTTTCCCCCCCTTTTTAGCAGTCTGAGCAGGACCTCTTCATGGGACTCCCAGAAATGGTGAGTATTTCTTACTGGTGAGAAATCACTGGTATAGATCACTGCAGTGATACATATTCCTTTACATATGGAGGGATTGTCATGCTTCCAGATGAGGCCTCCCACTGATGCCTCTGAGAGCTTGCTAAACACTTGCCCGCCTACCTACTGGCATGCGTTTCTCTTTAATGTTGCCCACACTGATTTGTAACTGTGCTTGTGGTTTAGCTGGAGCTGCAGGCCAGCTATGACGAGGTGGTGCAGGAGCTGCGTGGGCTGGAGGTCGAGCGAGAGGCTCTGTTGTTCCAGGTGGACGTTCTGCAGGACACGCTGGAGGGTGTAGAGGAGCTGCTGGCGGAGGCCCAGAGGGAAGCTGGACAGGCTAATTTGGTACGTCAAGGCCACAAATATATGTTGACCTTGTTTAGTCTTCATCCTTCTTCTGATGAGAAGTTTGAGAAGTAAGTAACTAACAAGCTTCTGGTCGTCTCATTGTGTCGCTGTTTCTCTGCAATTGTAGGAGCTGGAACAAGAGAGGGAGAGCAAGAGGAAACTGGAGAGCATGATCTGCTCTTTGATGCAAGAGGTGGAGAGATTAAAAGAGGTACTGTGACAATAAAAAAGGAGAACTTGACACGGGATTAGAGAGGAACAAGGTTTTTGAATTAATGTGTAATGATGTAGTCTTATTGAACATGTTACATCAGGAGCGTGATCACTTCTTATTGAATGTGAATGTTTGATGTTCAGCCTATGTACAGTCTTTTTCAGAGCTCACAAATTCATATTTCAAAAATCAAATGTCCAACATTAAAAACATTAAAACTATATTGACTGAGTTTGAGTTTGCTCAAAATCAGCTAATCATTTGAATTTAATTCATACATTTTCAAACCAATTCAAATCAATTTGAATTGGAAAATTTAAGGTGAAAAGCTCAAACTTCTAAAGATAATTCGTCAGAGAAGTTCAGATGAGCAGCTGGAATTCCTTTTAATTAACCCTTTTTATTTGACTAAAATAAAATAAATGTTTAAAACTTTTAATCTGACCTATTGAAAGTTTCAGTGAGGGGAATTCAAACTAAATAACTATTTCGACATCACAAACTCTGTGACGTTTAAGTACTCAGTAGTTTGTTAATGAAAGTGGTTCGAAGCATTCAGATGCTTATAAAATTCAGATTTTCATGGATGTATTATTTCTTTGCTTCCATTTTGTTAGAGATGGCATTGAATTGACAGACAGACTTAAACAATAATAACAAAATAAGTTTAAAACGCAACTGCTCTATATTTTGTTTTAATCTGAAAGGACACTTGATTTTCTCTTTATAGGAAAGGAATAATGAACCGCATGTTCCAGTGAACACACATGGACATCTGGATGAGGTACAGAGACAAGAAATAAAAAACAACACCAAGGCTCCGATGAAAACCGCACACAGAGAAGAAAAAGACTCGCCGCTGTGTGAAGCTCACAGCAGCGAGACCAGAGCGTCAGAGGAAGACGGACAGAGTGAAAAGTTAGAAGACGAAGGAAGCTTCCTGGCGAAGCTGCGGAAGATGGTCAGTAAGTCCCCGAGCCACATGCCCTCTCTTGCACTGGAAAACCCAATCCCTGAAGACGGGGTCCTGCGGAGGCCTTTCGAAAACAGCGTTGAGGTCGTCGACGGACTCCATCCTTCTTCGGACGGGAAGGACTCAGACAGCATAAGTGCCTACGAGGATGCGTCTGCTGAGACTCCAGAGCAGGACAGGATGTTCCCGGGTGAAGCAGACACTTTGGATTTGCCTCATGATTCAGAGAAGAAGTGCCAGGCCAATGACAGCGAGACCCAAGACCCCAAAAACCCAGACGGTTGCGTTATGTCTTAACCAATCTGTTTGACCTACTACGGGGCAAAAGGTCGAAGGTTATTATTGACGATTTGGTTGCAGTTTACTTACATCTGATGTTTATGTCTTTGGAAACGTTGAGGCCAACAATCACATTTAGAGTTGTAATTAGAGCTCCAATGAGTAGTCAATTAATCGATTAGTCGATCAAAAGAAAATTAATCTGCAACTATTTTGACAATCAATTTATCGTATTTTTGAGCTTCTCCAGTGTGATATCTGACGATGTCTTTGGGATTCAGACTGCAGGTGGAACTCAACAAGCTGTTTGAAGACGTCACTTTTGGCTCTGGGAAATTGTGATAGTCATATTTCACACAACCTTTTTATAACTAAAATAATCTTAATTGAAAATAAAAATAATGGTTAGGTGCAGCCCTAGTTGTAAGACACCTTTTCAGTTTTAAATTCACAACGAATCAACTCGGGATCCAGGCGGTTTACTAGCCAGAATTCCACTAAGGACTACTGATTATTTGCCAATAATTTCATTTCGGTCTAAACTTTTTTTAAAACTTTTTTAAAAATACGTGGATAAACATGGGAAATACTCCATGCTGCTTTGACCGTTTACTTCTTTGGTAACCTCTTTTTATACTAACTGTCACAAGTCAGGATTTTCCTGTTTGAAAACGCAGTGAGCTCTGTAAGACTGTGGAACGGGACTGTTGCTGTTTTGGCTCCAGTCATAACTGCCCAATAGTGTTTCTGAACAGAACTCGCAGCTGTTATTTGCATTATGGTCTGCCTCTACTCAGCCATAGAGCTCACTGTAAACAAAGTTGGAAGCTTAGATCAGGTGCAGGTCACAGGTCAGTAAGGTTTTAAGAGACAGGTTTTTTAAGTAAAGGAAAATGCCATCTTATTTACTGCTTCGCTGATCTTAACCAGAACATTTATTTTTTTTATCTTTCATATATGGCCCTTCGTCCTGTTTTTTATTTTGAATTAAGGGAAACTGATTTAGCTGCATTTGCACTTTTTAAAATTCTTGTATTGTGGCATAAACTTGTCAGATTACATTAGAAACAACATTCCCTTCATAACCAAACACGTCAGCGATATGTAATCAGCTGACCAGCAGGCTGTATTCTCTCTGCCTGCATGGTAATAATGTATGTTTGCACATTGACAGGAAATCTTTCGGAAGTCTCTGCTGTACACTTTTGTATTTAATCGCTTTTTTATTTTAATTTTATACAATGTAACATTTCTTTGTTATGCTTGAGGCAAGAATAGAAGACCCTTTCTCATCATTTGAGATCAGTACTTTGCATGAGCACCTGAGAATGTATATTGATTTTAATGATTTACAAATTGCACATGGATTGATCTGTGCCAGTTTATTAGTACTTTTGCACGCAGTACTTTTCACACCTGTATGAAATAACAGTGTAATTGTAAACTTATTTACTGCGAAATTGGTGTTTTGAAGGGATTTTAAATTTTGTTTACAAATAATGTATCACTGTCATTCCCTGGTTTTTAAGGTGGGTCTTTAGTCAAATTAACAAATAAGCTCAGATTTAATGAACACTAACATTTTTTTAATGAAAATTGCAGTTTTGAGAACTGATTCTGTCAAAGAAAACAAAAGCAAATAAGAAAACAATATAAATACTTTTATGGAAATTTGACATGGAAGGTTTGCAGGCTGCATTTAGCTGCATGTCATTTTGTGGGTTTAAGGCAACATATTGATGTTTGTATTGACTTGTTTGTCTTTTGCATTGCTTTTATCACACAGGCCTATTCCAAAATAATGCTGGTTCAAACACTTGATTGTTCTGTCTGCCATGATGCACAAAGCATTGGAGACGCAGCTGTTAAAATGACATGTCATTGACAAGTGCTGTTACTGTAGTGCTGCCGCTGTAGTACTGCTGCTGTAGTACTGTAACTGTAGTGCATGTACTGCTACTGTAGTCCTGTTACTGTAGCAATGCCGCTGTAGTACTGCTGCTGTAGTGTTGTCGCCGTAGTGTTGCTACTGTTCAGTTCAATTTATATAGCGCCAAACCACAATAACAGTTATCTCACAGCGCTTTTCATAAAAGAGCAGGTCTAGACCGTACTCTGTGTTATTTACAGAAGCCCAACAATTCCTGTGGTGCTGTTACTGTAGTGCTGTGCGGTCAGGTCATTTGCAACCAACACTGTTCAGATATTCCTACAGAAACATCCACAATCGTTGGTTATTTATGTTGTCATCAACAATTCATTTTTTTCTCCTATTCATTTCCTGTCAGTTTAAAGCCTTTGGTTTGCTGTAATGAACTCTGACTTAAAATGTTGAAACTTCCTCATTTGTCAATATCACTGGTTCAGTTCAGCATTTTGAGCTCACAGCAGTGAGTTTGTTTTTGTTTGATTTTCACATAACAATGCAAAAAAATATGATCTTACTGTATTTTGATGCATTTTGTAGTTCTAGATATTTCTGTCCTGAGCTTTGTATAAAATGTTCAGATGTAACAGTGAACGACTGTAACTCAAACTACATTCCAGACATATGAAAATAAAAGGAGTCAGTGAGGCTGATGCTTTTTGACTTATATTTGAAATCATCATGACATGACAAAGTAATCACCATCATAAGCAACTTCAGTGCAGACATTTGGATAGTTGTGTTGCTAAAAATTAGAGCAATTTTGGCAGTGCCTTCAAAATGTGTTTACCTGCCATGTAACTTAGTGATATAAACCTTGAAAGTGTCAGTTTCACCATATGCAAGATGATAAGTGTCCTGTTCCTGTGAAATGCCAGAAATTGCGCTGTGCTGTATTCGGCAGTCTGTGTTCTTGCAGGTAACAGTATTGACGTTAAAACTGGCCTGACATGTTGTGACGTTATTTGTCCAACAGATGGCAAAGTAGACCTTTATCTAAAGGGGAAATCAGAGCTCCCTTGTGGTTGGTGTGGTGTTCATGAGTGAGGAGAGTCACTAAAAGTTACATGGATCTTTGCTATTGTGTTGAGTTTGATAAAGTGCATGTATTTGAACCATTTACTTATTCTTTTTAAATGGTGTATAATTGGTTACTTTCATCAGGACTGAAGGTCTTCATAGGGTTAATGTGATGTCTCAGTATGGAGTAAACTACATTGGAGATGTAAGTCATGTCACGAGAATACACAGCGGAATAAGCAACACACTTAATATTTTTTCATACCGAGGTTTCAAATAATATCGCAAGATCTCTTAAATAAACATTGTCAATTGAGCACAGGTTAAAAAAGTAATAAAGACTTGTATTACAGTGATTTGAAACAAATGTATCGATCAGAATAAAATCAGACACAATAAGACACAAGATTTACTCCAAAATCCTGTCCTCAAATAGGTTAACAAGGAGAGTGAGCTGAAGTGGAAAGTCAGTAGTTGTAGGAGAAGGGGGGAAATGTGCTGACACAAAGAGAGTCCTTGTGTTGTCTTTTAACAATAATAGCGTATTTCAAACACAAAAACAATATGATCAAAACATCCCCTTTTTTTTCTTCATGTTCAGTTGTTTCCACCCAGGCAGGCGTGCAAAGTCGTCTTTGGTGATCTCAAATACGGCGATGAAGTCAGAGTCAGAGAGGTATTTCTGAAAACAAGTGACAACAAATTACTCTGCAAAAATCTATCACAGATACTATGTAGCAGCAAAGCATCATGGTTACTCCTTAGAACAAGTTACACAAAAATGTTGACAATGAAGGGAACAAATCAGGGGTCAAATAGGGTAAATAACAATACTAACTTGAAGACTTGAGAGAAATCAATGATAAAGCTTTGTTCTATGGACCCCTCCATTTCTTATTAATTTCATATTACGTTTCATAGACAGAATTATGTAATTTCATAGTAACCATAGGGAAAAGAGAATAACATACGCAAATGTAATATTTGTTTACAGACGGCTTACAATTCAACACATGAATAATTAATAATTTCTTGGTTTTAAATTGAGCTTCTCTTTAAAGGAAAATCCTCTTTTCCCTAACAACTAAAGCCTTAAAAACCAAAATGATTAATTTCCACTCAGGGTAATTTAATGTGGCATTGATTTGTAGGCAATTGCTTACTTTTATTTTTTGATTGCTGAATTTCTGCCATGAATGGTTAGGAGATGCAGAAGATACAAACAAACTACAAATATGGTGGCTTGCTCACACATTTCATGCACACACACACACCCCTACCTCTTTTTGGCTCGGGTCAACACCTTCAGGCAGCTCGCTGGCAAGCTTGTTGACCAACTTGTCAAGCGGAAAAGACTGAAAGATTTTCTCACTTTCAACACTCTTCTGCTCCTAGAAATTCACATTTATGTTCTTCATTAATATATCACTTACTGTTGTGACACTGAATAGGCATACATGTTTGATGAATGGATAGGGAGACAGCTGCATTAATGCTTAAAGCTTAAAACTTTTTGCCCTAACTTGCATATTCAATACAAAATAATAGATGATTCCAAAGTAATATTAGAAGAGTACAGTTTTGACATGGTCTATATGAAAAGTGCAATTACATAACTTTTGCTTTGAATTGGCGCTATATCAATAAAATTGAAATAAACCTCTACATACTTACTATCAAAATAAGGCAAAATCTCCAGGGTTAAAAGAGTTATATATTAAAATAACTGCATTCAGTAGCTATTCTAAAGAAGTAAATGCTAACCTGGTCATGCTGTTAAGGAGGTAAGACTTGCAGTCTTGTAGCCCTAAAGTAATTTCTGAATGTCCCTGCCTGAATGAAATCTAACAGTAACATGACCTCTACCTGACATAGAAACTGTATCCCAAATGGAACGTGTGCATTAAAAGGTCAAAATAACCAATGTATCAGACAAATAACCGTTTGTGTTGCCTAAACAGCTTGAAGAATGTGCACGGTTTTACATACAGTTGTAACACGAAGAGGTGATGCTACATTTCCCAGCTCCTTCTTCAACTCCTCGTAGCTCTTTCCTCCCTAAAAGAAAGAAACGTTTGTCAACGTGTGTTGTTTCCCTCATCAGCGTATAAGATGATTCTCTGTTTGAAAACCACTCACGCTCCATTTGGAAGGGTCCCAGGCAGTGAACCACCCAGTGAAGGTGGGCGGCTCAAATCCTTGCTTGATTAAGATGATGGGGGTTTCTGGGTCTCTGGTGCCCGGGTGGGTACGCAGGTACTCTTGGCTTGTGACCACTGCTTCTTTACGCTCCACCTCATTGGCCCCATTGCCGATCCAGAGAAACACCTGAGATCAACAACAAGAAAAGGAAGAACAGGATTTAACTGATTTCAGATTTCTCTGAGTAACAAAAAAAAGCCCACACAAACACTCATGTTGGAGATGTGTCACATTCAGCTTTGAAACTTTCTGATGTTTCTAATGTGTTTCTACCACTGACACTAAAAACAACAGCTTCACACCTGGTCCCATGTGTCCAGGAGCATGACATCATCCTCGTTGAGGTCGTCCTGTGTGTACTGAGTCACCTCGCTCACAATGAAACGGCCCGTCTTATTGGAGCATTCAAACAGGCGCGGCTGGTATTCTGAACCCATCTGCTGCAATCTGTAGTCAACAATGTACAAGGGAGTTTATTTATCATTATACAACACAAAGTTGTATAATGATAAGTAAAGTCAAAGTCCCTTCATGCTATACAAACAGAACTTAACAGACAATATAATTTATATTAAAACATGGTAACATATAAAACAAGTAAAATAAAACAACATATACTATAGTTATTTATATAGGCCTACAGACCCAATGCATTTCGCAGTGCATTTTTAAAATTTGCGTCGGGAGCGAATGTAAACAGCAGCAACAAGATAAGATAAAATGGTTTCTTCACATAAAAAACTGTCCATTTTGACTGTTACAACAACATACGATGTGCAAAATAGTGGAAAACAAATGTGTTGCCTTTTCTCATTTGCAAGTATTATTATATATCATCATTACCTCTTCTCACTGGCATAGGGAGCTTTCCCGCCAAGCAACTCCCAGAATTCAATGGGCTCCTGACCCTCCGCCACAATCTGCTCAGAGTCTTTCTGGGAGTTCTGGCCAATCACAGAGCTGATCTCCTTTGCCATGGCTCTCTCA
This sequence comes from Lepomis macrochirus, assembly GCA_024633595.2. Taxonomy (NCBI): domain Eukaryota; kingdom Metazoa; phylum Chordata; class Actinopteri; order Centrarchiformes; family Centrarchidae; genus Lepomis; species Lepomis macrochirus. The sequence continues at coordinate 27,274,687 of JALXJV020000004.1, read as the reverse complement.
TCTCCGCTCGATCCCTGGTAACAAAATGTCACCCTTTTAATATTTCGATCACTATGAGCTACAGTACACTTTCATGGAAAGTTTGACATTATGATCTTATTTGATCAAAGGTGATCTGTATCCAAAACAGGTGGGGGTGGTGATGACGCAATGGATAAGACGCCTGCCTTTGGTGTGAGAGACCCGGGTTCAATCCCCCACTGTAACCCACTCACCATTGTGTCCCTGAGCAGGACACTTAACCCCTCATTGCTCCTGAGGCGTGCGACCTCTGAAATATATAGCAATTGTAAGTCACTTTGGATAAAAGCGTCAGCTAAATGAGTAAATGTAACTCATCAACTGTTTTGTGACTATTTTTGTAATTAGTGATGCTTGAAGGTACTATTTTGTTCGGCAGCTGGCAGAGATTCACCCAAAAGTGAGCCAGACAGGCCTAAACCAAGTCCTTCCTGCCTAAGTACTCTGACTTACTACATTATAAGTATATGGACACCCACACACTACACTCTATATGTGATGGTAGAAAATTTTATTAAAAAAAGGAATATTTATGTACGAGTCTCCATTCTTTTGGTAGGACTTATTTATTATAATATTTTTTAACCTGGCTGCAGGCTCTCATTTAGCCACGGCTGAGATCAGGGTTCTCTGTGGGCCAGTTCTCCAACACAAAACTTAGAAGCCATTTTCTTCATGGACCTGGCGTTGTGCACAAGGGCCATATGTTGACGGACCTCTCTGAAGTGTTGTCACAACATTGGAGGCACTGTTGTCCAAGCTTACATTGTACTCTATAGCACTACAATTTCACTTAATTGGAACTGAGACACTTAATCCAGATTATTACAAAAACAGTCCACCACAAAACAATACAAACGTTTTTTGATGTGGGTTTCTACATACTTTTGGCTATATAGTATATTTATCTATCTTTTTTACCTTTAAGCAACTGCAGATGCACAGATGTTAAAATAAATTCAAGAAGTAGGCCTACAACAAACATGCTATGATAAGTATCATACTGTATTGTATTCCCACCCAGCTGTTTCAGTTCAGTTTCTCTAAACACCATCTTCTTTACCTTTCCACACCACAGATACATTCCTGTTTGGCTCTTTAGTAAAAACACATCATTGGAGTTGAGAGAGGCGGCCAGGGCTGGAACCTCTATGGCTTTAGTGTTGGACGGGTCAGTACCGTGGATCTGGAACAACCTTATCGGTGGCTCTGGGTCAGAAGACCCTTTTCTAGATGTGCCCCCCTAACAGAAACAGAAATAAGAGAAATAGTCTGTACTGTATAAACCTGTCAAAAAAACTTGAACAGATAAAAATATCATTTTGAAGATAAGCCTGTAGTGAAAATAAAAAAGCAGAATGTTTCCTAAGAAAGGATTATATATGCAGTCGTACCTCAAATATAACCATTTTACCCTTGAAAATCGCCATGAAGTGTCTTGATTCTTTGCCCATTGTTAATCTCACTTGAACTGGCTCATCGCCGTATTTCTGATCCAAGTTCACAGCCTGAAATGCTGAGGCTGCCAGTTCATCCTGTGTCGCATGACGCCCCTGAAATAACAAGTGGTAAAGTAGTAAAGTTAAGTATGGACATCCAAGGGCAGACTTTTTTGTAACTTTGTATTACATTATTACGTAAGACACTGGCTGTTACAGCAGATCCTCACCTGCCATATATAGAGCATGTAACACTTCTTGTTGTTAACCAAGTAAGTGTAGAGGATCAGATAGCAGTCTCCTCCGTAGAAGTATCCGTACCATTTAGGGTCTACAGGCACAAGCTCCAGATTCTCAATTCTCCACACCTGGGCACATCAAGCAGGTAATTAAACATGGAATCACAAATGGCAGCAAACTGATGTTGTCGGAAGAGCTGAATGTTTCAGCAAATCAGAGTGCAGAGCACCAGCACCATTTTATATCCCCTTTGTGTTTCAGAGTTGCATTTTAAGTCTGTAGGTATGCCAGCAGCCCCGTGAGGCTGTAATGCTCATTACACATTAGAAAAAAATGTACTATTGTACATGTAATGTACTAAAAATGCACATTAGAAAAAAAAGGTACTATTGATGCAAAACACATTCACACACCTGTAACAAAAAATTTAAAGTCATGGACAAAATGTTCACATCCACAAATCAGTGTGTAAATTCATGCAATGAGAGTTGCACTAGAATATTTTCTCACAAATACTTTTTTCTAGCACACACACACACACACACACACACACACACACACACACACACACACACACACACACACACACACACACACACACACACACACACCACACCACTCAAAACAAAGTTGTAATGTATCAGATTATCTCATAGCAATTTCACACGGGCCCCTGAGGGTCTGGCCAAAGTGGCTGCACATTTTGCCTCACTGAAAATCCAGCTCGGTTTGTTATTCCAGATAGCATGTTGACAGGCATTTCCCTACTGGATGTGTGATATATAGCATGTTAACATGCTAAAACTAGCAGATTTAGTAGGCCTATGTTGCAGTTAATATAGCCTAATTGCATATAACATGTTAGTGTAACCTTCTTAAATTAAACATAATAGCACACTGACATTAGGATATTAGCACAGTGTGTTAGCATTTATCTCAAGCTGAAGCTCACACTATTCAGTCATTAGTTTCTGGACCTCTTGCTACAGTAGGTGAAAGAGGGATCCTCCTCAAAGTAAATTCAGATTAAATTGTCACAGTTACCTCCACTTCACCTGTGCCATTGTCCACCATTCGCTCCTGCGCAGCGACCTCTGGCATCACGTGCATTAGAGAGGCATCAAATTTTTCCTGTGTGATGTGAGCTAAAGCAGAATATGGTCACAAAACAAAATGATTAATTGACAACAGAGTTTTGAGTTTTTTTTAGAATAAAAATGTGAGTTTTTTTAACAATAGATATTTTTAGACTGTGCTTGTTGTGTTTTACTGAAATTAAGAACACACATACCGACTTTCCCTCTTGTGTTCACATTGCCCAGACCTTGAGTCTGGTCCTTTACAGTCCACCTCTGGAACAGCTGCTTGAAGAGAGCAGGCTCTGCCCCGTCATTCACTGTCATCACACTTGTAGTGATCGGGTAGTTTTTCACTTTGATGAACTCCTATGATGGTCAGTCAGAAAAAAACAATGGAAATACCAGTTGCCAGTTTATTGGATACAGCCAGCTGAAACTAATACAATCTAATACAACAATCCTGCAATAAATCCTAGGTTGGATTTTACTGTGTTATACTGACAAGTGTGATTTTTGTCCTCCCCATTTTATATCACTGAGCATAGTTTCAGGTACAGTTCAAAAGCACCACCAACTACACCCTCAAAATGATCATAAAGTTGAATCAACATCTCTTTAAAACTGTTTCAGGATTTATTAGGGGCTGTTGTATTAGATTAGGTTTAGCTAGGTATGCCAAATAAACTAGCAAATGAGAAGAGCAATCAAACAAAAGCTAAGGATGTGAGGGTCTAATGCAGAGTCACTCACCAAAGCTCTGTTCATGGCAGCCTGTCTCTCAGCTTTGTTTGCTTTTTTCCCTTTCCACACAAAGATCTTCAGCCCTCCCTGATCCAGGATGTAGCAGTCCTAAAAAGTTAATCACTATATTTAGTAAAGAAACAATTTCCTAGACTAGAAGGACAACCATATCAAGTTTTATGGTTGCATCGGCACCCAGCTTGATGTGGTCATAATATATAACCATATGTATATAACCTTTATATTGGACCAATTCACCTCATGGTTGAGGAGATCCTGAACCAGTGGTTTGGTAGCAACTTCTGTGACCTTCATCTCACCATCAGCATCTGACACGCTGAAATCAAGTCACAAAAAATGAGAGTCCCAGACAACACTTTAACTGGAGATGGATAAATCCACTGACTTCATGAAACAGGGAGTCACTCACTGGTAAAGTGTAAGGTTTGACATCTGTTCACGGTCAGCAGTTTCATCTGGAGGTCCATCCGTCAGCTTGGAGGTTCTTTCTCCAAGAACACTGTTCAGCATCTCCATGTTCTGAGGAGAGTTGCTCTCCTCTGCACCCTCGATCACTCTGATCTCGGCCCGACCTCCTCTCTCTCTGTCTCGGATGTCTTTGGCCAACAACATGCCCTGAGAATTGGACGTACACAGACAAAACTCAGACAAAACTGCGAAATCAGAAATCTCAGATACCTAAACTAAAAATTGTTACCAGGTATTAAAGAAATGTAAAACAAAAAAATCCATAAAATCCTTTTTAAATGTGAAATATCACCTACCAGACTTCAAATGTATAACAGAGTTTCGTTACAAACTGGAACTTTGAAAGATATGGGCCTTTACCAAGCAGGGAAAGTCTGTTATTATGCATTTTGGTAAATACAAAATCCAGGGTTTTTGGAGCTTGACCCATAATAGGGACTAAAATCAGAATATATCTCCCAACTTTTAGAAGTGCAAAAATTATCTATCTATCTATCTATCTATCTATCTATCTATCTATCTATCTATCTATCTATCTATGTTAAATTATATATAAATTGACCAAATCCTAGTTTTATACTTTTCATTGTGGACTAACTGTGTTGGTTTGTTAGAATTCCCATTATCATGACATGACATAATACTAACTAACATAATATGTCTGAACTGACGTAAATGTGTGGTAGACATAATGATTTAAACACCTATATATGAGTATCAGTGACCTTGTAGTTTATATGTGTGGTGGGACAACAAATCACTCAGATCCTCCAGCCTTTTTTCAGGAAGGAGGAAATGACCTCCAACTGTGCACTCCCCCAACTTTCCATAAATGGCTTAATGATAATATTTAGATCTGGTGCTAGGATCTACACCTCAAACGTATCAACATTGAACTAAATTATAAACACTTTGTTTTTGCTGCCATTCATCATGAGCTGAACTCAAAGATCGAAGACTTTCTCTACCTACACAAAAGGCCTATTTCTCTCAAACATTGTTCAGAAATCTGTCAAAATCTGTGTTTGTGAGCATTTCTCCTTTGCTGAGATAATCCATCCACCTCACAGGTGTGGCATATCAAGATGCTGATCAGACAGCATGGGTATTGCACAGGTGTGCCTTAGGCAGGCCACAATAAAAGGCCACTCGAAAATGCGCAGTTCCATCACACCGAACCATGCCACAGGTGTCGCAGGTGTTTGAGGGAGCGTGCAATTGGCATGCTGACTGCAGGAATCTCCACCAGAGCTGTTGCCCGTGAATTGAATGTTCATTTCTCTACCATGAGCTGTCTCCAAGGGCATTTCAGAGAATTTGGCAGCACAGCCAACCGGCCTCACAACCGCAGACCACATGTAAACACACCAGCCCAGGACCTCCACATCCAGGATCTTCACCTCCAACATCATCTGAGACCAGCCACCCGGACAGCTGCTCCAACAATCGGTTTGCATAACCAAAGACTTTCTGCACAAACTGTCAGGAACCGTCTCAGGGAAGCTCATCTGCACGCTCGTCGTGCTCATCGGGGTCTTGACCTGACTCCAACTTCACACAGCCACTGAAGAGGAGTGGACCAACATTCCACAGGCCACAATCAACAACCTGATCAACTCTATGTGAAAGAGATGCGTTGCACTGCGTGGGGCAAATGGTGGTCATATAAGATACTGACTGGTTTCTGTACCCCCCTAATACAGTGAAAATGCACATGTTCGAGTGGCCTTTTATTGTGGCCAGCCTAAGGCACACCTGTGCAATACTCATCCTGTCTGATCAGCATCTTGATATGCCACACCTGTGAGGTGGATGGACTATCTCAGCAAAGGAGAAGTGATCACTAACACAGATTTTGACAGATTTGTGAACAATGTTTGAGAGAAATGGGCCTTTTGTGTAGGTAGAGAAAGACTTAGATTTTTGAGTTCAGCTCATGAAGAATGGGGCCAAAAACAAAAGTGTTGCGTTTATAATTTAGTTCAGTGTATATCATGAACATCCAGATAAAACACTGAAAATGGAACCTGAGAGCCTGAGACCCGAACAATCTGCTTCAAGCACCCAAAGCAACTTGGGATTTCAATTCACGTAATAATTAAACATCTTTATATCGGAAAATTGAAAGTGTAAAGAAGGTGAAATTATATTTATGTAATTATTGTACACTTGGAAATAAAGTTGCAAATGCATTCACTTGTAAGATTTTGTCATCCTATTTCCTGTACTATTAAAAATATTTTTTTTTTCTTGTTTTCTACTCTGTGTGTTTATGTTTCCATACAAATTCTTCTTCCGACAGTATACACAAGCACCCAAACTGTCACAAAAATCTTACTTTAAGCTTTTCCTGTGTGTTGCTCTTGGGTCCATTCCACTGAATGATGGTCTTGCCAGTGTCCAGCAAAAACACATCTCCAAGGTTGAAGCTTTTCCAGCTCATCTCCACCTGAAAAAAAATTAAAACACAAAGCGCTCTTTCTATGTTACATCCTCTATCTCATAATGTTACACAATCACTGTGAAGTGTGGCTCACCTCCTTAGCAATCACTCTTTTCTTCCCTTTGACATGAAGCAGCCTCTTAACGTCATAGGTGTTGGTTTCAATGTGCTTCATGCCTGATGCAACTCCACCTTTCTTGAAACTAAACAAGACAGGGTAATGATTTGTATGGTTTCTGTTACTGTCTATAAATAATGGTTTACTGTACCGACATTTTCACTCACATTATTCCTTGTTTGAAGTAGCCCCTAAATTCATTAGACTCGGAGTTCTGAACCTCGCGGTGCTGGACCGGAGTGGATCCCAAATATTCATCCAGTTGGACGGTGTAAACTGCAGCTGCACCCTGTTCATCCTGAGTGGACTGGGAGCCGATCCAGTAGTGGATATTATAACGCAGAGAGCTGCCCACCTTTTGAGTCTGGAGAGATACAGGAGTGGAGAAAACTATGAGTAGAAGTTTTGTTTTGTTTTTTTTCTGGGTTAGTCTAATGTATACTCTGCATGCTGCTATGCTTGTACCTTGCACTTGTCAGTCATTGTCTATGTATGTACTCATTTACATTTTTTTTAATAGTATTTGAAGTACATAAAGTCCATGAAAAAGCATTTCAGTACAATGTCTTTGTTTCTTTTATCTAAATTTAATGCATGCTTTCATAATGTATGGCTTCAGTTTAAATGATTGTTAAATTAATTTTATAATTTAAAAAAAAAAAAAGTTTATAGGTTGTCTATTTAACAACTTTCCAGGGACTACAGATGAAAACTAGTCTCTGGGCATTTGCATCTTTGTTTATTAATGTGCACTGTCCCTGCTAAATTAAACTGATTAAATAAAAATAAATAAATAAATAGATGAGGATGCTATCTGAAATACTAAAAGCATTTTATCACTGCTTCATTATTCAAAACACATCACTCATCCAAAGAGCAAAGTCTACAAACTTTACTAAACAAACAAACATCTAAAACCACAATAATTTATTAGTCACCTCCCCACACTTACAGACAGAAGTATGTAGCAGTCACCCTCATAAAAGTTTCCATAAGATTTCTCAGGGACTTGTACCAGCTCCATTTTCTGTTGCACAGAGAGAAGAAGGTGTCCAGCTGTTATTTCCACTTTAAATATGATATGTGAGCTCTAATAACCAGTATTCTTTTTTAACATCATCACAGCTGTTTAAGTCATTTCCTCCTGGAGTGGCAACATTTTTAATCTTTTTACCATTAAACTGAACAGCTGATTTGACTGCAATCACAATTGCAGCAACAACTGTAAAATTAAATTACCTCAATTCTCCAGATTATAATCCCAGGGCTGTGGGTTACTGCTCTGAATGTGTACTCCATGTTGCTCAGATGGTCTCCGATTCAGTGGCACTGAACACTTTTGTTCCTTGTATTTCTTTTTCTGGAAGAGGAAACCATTAAAAAAATCTCAAATGAAAAACATTTCATCATCATTCACTTTTTTGAAAACATTGAATAAAATTTATTTCTGTACAGTAACAAATGTTAACATTGTTTTAAAATTCAATTTCTTTGAAAATCTGTTAGTTGATATGTTATCAAACACTACATACCTGGTATTCTGGCAGAAGACTTTCCTGTAACCATCTGTGATCGTCCAACAGCTGATTTTCCAACAGATAACAAAAGGCCCTCGATGCTCTTACCCTCACAGCCCCTAAAAGATTTGCCTGCATTTGCATTTTTCAGGCCCTTTCACAGTGTTCTACCCAATCACTGAAGAAGACACAAAATCCTGCAGGCAAATGAGCTGAAAAAACCAGGATATTCAAATAGACACACGCACAGTAACACTGATCAACGCTACCATGGCCATTCATTTCTCAGCTCACCAAATTTGTACCATATAAGGACATATGTGTAGATACAAGTAGACTGTCTGTAAAAAACAAGAGTATTAATTATCTTTCACAACAATGCTATATTTTAATTAGCATAGTTACTGATAAACATAAAGATGTATTTATATTCTTGTCAGTAGTAGTATCAGCTGTTGTATTAGTAGTAATAGTAATAGAAGTAATAGCACTGAGTCCAACAATGTTACAAAGTGCAACGCTAAATCGGCAGATTACTCTTGATCAGAGTGCTCTTGATTTTAATTAAAATAAAGAGACGCCAGCGTTAAAGCTCCTGTGTAGGCAGCTCGTCACTTCCCCAAAAATATATGCATCAAATAAATTCTCCTGTTATTACTATAGGGCTGGACAATCCCACAAAATTTGGTTAAGATCTGATACCACCTAATAGACAGAATGGCTAATGTCCTTTCATGTAGGAAAACCATGTGTTGTGCTTTGTGAGTGGACAGACTACTTCTGACTACATCTTCATAATGACTGAGACATTTCTCAAACATTAGGAATCTCTTTTTATTATCCTTTGTAAATAATGTAATGCTTACTTCTCTGTCAGACACATGAATGTAAAAACACAAGACAAGTTTTTATTGGTAAATATGTATTATATAAATGTGAATTCCCTGAACTAACAAGGAGGTCCTTGTTAGTCTATCCACCCACTTCTACCTGTTATCAATTAACAAAGAGTAACCACACAGAAACATTTTCATACACAGCACACGAACACCAGCACACACTCGCACACACTAGTTTGTTACATAACCACCTTTTAACCAGGTCATTTAAAAATCTTTGTACTTGTATCTGCCTGGGTTGTTTTAGCTGTCTGATTTAGTGTTTTTTTTACCTGAAAACTTACTTTTATTTAATCAAATGGACAACAAACAAATGGACTCATATTCAAATAAACACATGCTTATACAAACACACCTCAACTAATGATGATGTACCGAAGGATAAAAGAAAGTCACAAATGTGCCTTGTACTACCATGAATTGATCAAGAATGACCTTATTGTAAATAATGATTTTTAGTTGTAGCAGTATTAAACAATTAAACAATACTGTCGGTAAGAGGAAACTACTTTGTCAAGAAGTTGCACCTTATAAAAGACATTATACTTGGCTGAACAGTTCAGATCCATAACTTTTGATGTAGTAATACTTCTGATGTAAAAAAAAACAAACAAACGTTTTAGTTTTATCGTGTTTTCTTCTACACATCACAGCTGAACTTTGTTGTGATTCTATTCATGGTTGAAGGTTTAAAGGCAACCTACAGGAAGTTCAGTTCATTGGTTATGATGCGTGTGTGTGTGTGTGTGTGTACTTTTACATGTAATGTTGTGTTTTCTTTTCTGTTGTTGTTTACTGACTTCTAAAGTGTACAGAGACTCTCTTGGTGATGTGCCCTTTAAATAAGCTGAATTTGAAGTTAAGTTATGAATATATAAGCAATGTAACTGTAATATTAAAGTGTTATTCATTTAACTTATAACTTATAATAAGGGTATAAATGAGCAGTACAGAGAAAATGCAATCTTTTTGAATCTCAAACAGGGATGTTATGAGATGTAAGTGGCCATGCTGTCAGTGGTGATAATGACTGCAGACATGCTGCACAGGTCCTGAAAATATGTAAAGTCCTTTGTCCATTCCTTTGTACAGGCGGAAAATACTGTTTTGGTTTGCAAAATTGATATACACTTTCAGATGTACAGGTTGCAATTTACATAAGAGAGCATGAATGAAAGACAGACTGGACTAGTTACAGCAAATGTACATATTTAAAACTTCTTACTTTAAATCTGTCCTCCACAAATGGGTCTCCACAGGAAATTCTGTCATGTAGTTTGAAACAGCCAAAAATAAATGACTCACAAACCTGTAAAACTCAAAAGGACAGTAAGAGCATTATGCTATTAAACATAACAGTTTTAAAACTAAATAGAAAAACACAGTGAAACAAACCCTTCTGAAAAAGGTGTGTAGTGATGTTATTACTGACCTTTGTATAGCAAGGTGGTCTTATAATTGCAAGTGAGACCCAATACAGTATTAACAGTATTTTCCATTTCCCCAGTAATTCACCACTAGCCACACTAGGTACTATTTTGTTATACTTAAGCCCATTATTACTACTCTTCATGTGCACAGGGACAGCTGGAAAACATAGAAGACGTTGCTGTAACGTAACCAGAAAACACACAACTAATGAATGGAATTCTGAAAGAAACTTCTTACATATGTTTCACATATTGTTGTGATTATCAATAGATTTTTCCCCCCAGCACGATTCCAGATTTTTTCCAGTCCACCACTGTGTCTATTATATTTTAGATGATTTACGAAAGGGCTCAAAGTTTGTGACATCAGACGGATCCTAGAGGTTATTCACTGCAGTTGTATTTTGGTGTAATAGCATTGTTCTATATATAATGACAGGAGCAGGATTAACTAGTTTACCAAAAACACTGGTTTTATATTTATTTTTATTCCAGATTTATTATAGGTTTTAGAGGTAAGAACCAGGGGGAGAGTTCAAACCACACTTCAGACTTAAAATCCCAGGTCTTCCCTTTAATTCAGGAGTCTCACTGGTCTTGAGTCCCACTCGCATTACGCTTCCTCCTACGTAACTTGTGGTCCTGTGCCACCCTAATACCCTGCATTTAGAAAAAAACTTCTTGCCCCTTCAAAGCCATACATACATTTAAACATAAGACTATATTTTTGTGGGAGAGGGGGGTCAGTTTGTCAGGTAAAAGCTGAAGTAACAATAAAAACCATTGTCTTGTGTCTCTTAGAGACTGTACGCTTCCATCTACACCAGATGTTTTTGGCTCCTCCCAAACAGCTTAGTAAAACATTCCAGCCCACCTCTGGGAATCTGCTGGCTCGTCCATACTCTCTCACTGAACTCCAGTCAAACTTTTACAGGACCTAAAGAGACTGAGCTGACCCAAAATGAGAGGACTTGTTGTCTTGGTTACTTTGGCCTGCTTTGCCACCGCTCAGCACCAAGCACTGATTGACTACTTGGAGCGGAGGCTGCTTGCTATTGAGGTAAGACTCCCTTTACCTCCCTGCCGAGCCCTGCGCTCCAGAGTCCCTCTGGAAGGAAACTTCCAGGGACAGGGCAAAGGCAATGGAATACAGATGTGGACAAATCCTGAGGAAAATACTGGAAATACGCTCTCTGAAATGTATAGGGATTATGAGCTTCTTGTCTGGGTTAAGCGACTGAGATTAAAATGCAGTTAAAAAGTTTGATTAGTTCATATATGAATAAAAAATGACACAATGCATAAAACTTTTAAATAACGTGTGCCACCTTCCAGAGAATTTCCTGCCTGTGTGGAAACTTATTCTTGTGATGGATAAACAGCTCACCGTGTCATTCAGTTATTCTATTTTAATACTGTGATTTGTTTGTATGTAAAGATTAAATATAAAACATTTTCATTAGGTCTATAGTAATGTTTTAAAACTCCCTTAAAACATTAGCCACCCACGTCCCTCGGTTTCTGTGCTGCTCCATAACATAGTGTCAGACTTTACTGATCACCTGTAGAATAAATCTCTCTTCATTTTTCTCCTCCACAGCGAGGTCAGAGGTCAGGTTCTGCTTCAGAGTGAGCTAGCAGGATTTAGTGTTTTGCTAAAAGACATTTGAGCAGGGTGGATACTTGCCACGTGTGGGCTAAACCTGGTTGTTTGTTTCAGGATGAGTTTCCTACTTATTATGCCCTTCTGTCCCAGTCTATTTACTGAGCCGGTAAAGAACAGGAAATTATGGCCTTTTCAGAGCTTTTTAGGAATGCATTTATAGCTCCTGTAAAACAAATATCTTTGCGTTGCTCAAATAGGTGGCATGAAAAAAGTGTGAACATGTATGATTGTGTAAAACTGCAGATATAAATAAAGAAACAACTAATCTTTGTCCCCTTCTTTTAAAACAGGACCGGATCTCTCTGTGGCATGAACAGACCGCCCGCTATGCCTCAGAGCTGCGGGAGCTGAAGCAACAAATGGTTTCCCAGCTGGAGAACCTGGATAAAGAGAAAGAGGCATTGAGAATGAATCTGGACAGCGTGGGGACCCGGGTGGACCGGGTTGAGCGTGAGCTGGACTACCTGGAGACTCAGAACGGAGCCCAGCCGTGTGTTGATGTGGACGACAAACTGATAGAGCAGGAAGTGACGCTGGTGAAGGAGAAGCAGAAGGCCAAGTATTCAAAACTATCAGGTAAGATGTGATGTTCTTAAATTGCATTAAATTAGTAAGACAACATGCTGATCAAAATGAACATTGTATTTTAAAATGTGTTAGTCTGTCACTTAATACTTTCAGACTTCCCACCCTGTCTGTGTCTCTTAGCTTCAGGTCAGTTTGTTCCTAGTGAAGACATAAATCCTTAAAAAACAAATGAATTTGTAGTTTGACTTTTAGAAAATGCTAAGCAATGTCCCACAGATGGGCAATGTAGTTTTTAGCAGATGTGACTCAAACAGGAGATAAAAGTGCATTTGACAGGGACTAGTTTAACTGGTGAATTGGTCCACATTTGGTGCCCTGGTTCAGCCTAGGTCAGCATATGTGTAATTGATTTAATGTAAACTACATTATCCCTGAAAACAAGGACAAAATAAATCAATTAGTGGAGAAACATAACAAATGCAGATAGTGTGTCAGAATAATGTAAATCACATGCTATGGCTTTCACAATCACCAGATTTCAACACAATTTAAAGACATTTTCCCAACAAAACACCAAATGAGGGGATTTCCTTAATGAAAGATAGAGTTCATCCCTCCGGTAGAGTCCAGAGACTTAAAGAATCTATGAAAAGGAGAACTGACGTTGCTGGCATTTTATTTAATTTGTCAGCCATCTATTTATAACATGAACAAATGAAGCAAAAATAAGCTTTACTTTTCATCAGTGTCCAAATTTTCTCAGAGATGAAATCTTCAGACTTGAGTTGATTCAGAATTAACTTACAAACACGAGGACCTGACTTGAATCTGCCCTCAAGTACTTGACTTGACCTCACCACCACATGACTTAAAGGAGCAGTTTAACACTTTGGGACATCCATGTATGTGATTTCTTTTCTTGCAGAAAGCTAGATGAGAAGATCGATATCACTTTCAGGTCTGTTAGTTAAATATGAATCTGGAACCAGCAGCAGGTTAGCTTAGCTTAGCATAAAGACTGGGAACGGGAATAAAAAGCAAGCCTGACTCTGTGCAAATATAACAGATTCCACCTACCATCACCTCTACACTTGCTAATTAACATTTTCTTTTTCTTTTTTTTATTTTAATTTGTATTCTAAAATCAACAGGTTGTAGTTCAATATGCTAGACTACTTGTTGGCTGGGAGCAGTGACCTTCCTGGAGTCTCTCCTGTTTTTTTGCCAACCTCATAGTGACGACAAGAAGGCTAACAGGCTCTTGTCAGGCAATGAACAGCCAGATATGGGAGTGGTATTGATCTTATTGTCTAACTTTTGACGGAAAGCGAATAAATGTATTTCCTAAAATATTGAGCTATTGCTTTCAAAACAGTTGTAAAATATTTCAACACATTCTCGTCTCAGTGCGTCAGTTGCTGACACTTTGTCACCCTTTTGTCAGTATTTAACACCCTGATATGAGAATGGGCTGTAAATTTACATGACATCAAACATTGTTAGCACGTCGGAAAGGTGACACCCATCATGCAAAGCATGTCACTCTCATTTTCAGACTGCAGCGACATGATCTCCAGCATAAAAGCCATGAAGATCTTGAAGCGAGTTGGAGGGCCAAAGGGCATGTGGACCAAAGACACCAGCAGTGGCTCTGGGAAGGTCTACATTTTTAACGGGACAAATGAAGACACCGTCCATGAGTTTTCCTCTGTGCAAGACTTCACCCGCTCTCTGGGCATGTCTCTGTCCAAGAACCTGAAGCTGCCGTCGGCCTGGAGGGGAACAGGACACGTTGTCTACAAGAATAACGTGTACTATATAAATCAGGTCGAAGAGATAATGGTGGTTAAATATGACATTAAGAACAACTCTGTGACAGATACCACCGTGTTTCCAGTGCAGGACCATGTCTCGGTGTACGGCCTGACCCCTGAGACAGTGATGGACCTGGCTGTGGACGAAGAAGGTCTGTGGGCCATTTATGCCACACGGCAAAACGAGAGGCACATCTCTCTGGCTAAAATGGACACCAACTCGCTGGACATCGAGCAAATGTGGGACACAAACTGTCCGAGAGAGAACGCAGAGGCAGCGTTCATCATCTGTGGCACTTTGTATGTGGTGTACAACACCCAGCAGCCGGGTCGCTCTCGTGTCCAGTGTGTGTTTGATGTCAATGACATGGTGACTAACGAAGATGCACCACTGATTTACTTTCCAAAGCGTTATGGAGCGCACTCTAGTCTGAAGTACAACCCACAGGAGCAGCTGCTCTATGCCTGGGATGATGGCTACCAGATCCTGTACAAGCTTGTCATGAAAAAGAAACTAGAAATTTGAGCTAAATAATGCACTGCATCATCCTCCCACAACTTCCACAAACACACGAACCCCAAACCAGAACTGTGCCAGTGTTTTAGCTCCTTAACTACAAATCATGTGCACTTTATATTACTGCAGACCATATCTAATGCTTGCTGTAGATTTTGTAATGTGTCACTGATTCTCGTACAGCATAAAAATTAACTAGCAGACTCCCGAAACTCACATCCAGTGACCATCAAGTCTGCCTGTCTTTTTTCAGTGTCATTACTGTGATGTGGTGTATCAGTTTAAGGCCAGGCTTATTTGAAAAGTTACATACTACACATTAAACGAGGAAATGAATGGACAACAACAGGGAGAGGAGAAATACATTCAAAAATTGCAAACACTCCATCATGTGATGCAAAATAGATAGTGACATTAAGTATTGATTATTTGTAGTAAATCGACTGAACATGCAATATCACTGGTATGGGCTTTAAGTACGAATCTCCAAAAGCCTAAAAAGGAGCAAAATTATGAATTATAGAAGTGTATCTGTATACTTTTACACACTTTCAGATGTCAATGTTAAAAAAATTCTAATTTTTTAAAGGTAGTATATGTTCTTTTTATCTGAGGCACAGTTTCTTATTGCTGACAAACACATTTCTAATCAGACTGCACTGCACTTCTGCACGTAATTTCTGTGTCTACTGGCACGTCAACTTACTGTACTGACCTGTGATTTCCTGTACTACTTCCTGCTTCTAAAGGTGTGACTTGCTTCTTTTTCTTCATGCTACAAATATAGGACTCAACATGTTTTTAGATCAGCATAATTTAACAGACCACGCGACATGTCGTTATGCTGTCTGAATACATTTTGATAACGTAAATCTTGGTAACATTACACAACAGAGAGCATGAAAGCACTCTTGTTTGTTGTTCAGTTTAATTCAACCTTAGGTTTCCCTCCTCCCCGGTCATGTGTGTGCTGCCCTGTACTCATTCACCCCCAGGGGAAGCCCCTGAGTTTAGAAAACAGTGATTTATGGGGAATCAAAGATAAAGTAATAGCATGTGTAGCATCTATGATAATTCAGTCTGAACGCAAGCTTTAGTGTTGGTGAACTAGTCAGTATTTAACATTTATTATATTACATAAAAGCCTATGCTTAGTTCAGAAGATGAGATTAAGTATTTTTATTCTTTATTTATGCCTCAAATTTCTTTACAAATTTCTAGTTTACAGATTGACAAAAATAACAGTGTCATAATCAAAATATCTGTGGTGTTATACACTTATAATGCAACCACAACAATATTGGCACTATGGCAGACGACCTCAGAGCTGCAACGAATTTAACTAGGATATTAGGATATGTGCGAGAAACAGCTAGCTGGCTAGCAGTTATATTTCTGTTCATGCATTATGTTCACGTTTCCCACAAGTCCAGCTCCTAATTGTTTTGTGGTGGTAAACTTTTTACTAAATGAAATCAACAAAATTAACAAACACCACTATTTGATTTACGCCGCTCATATAATGCAATTGTTTATTAATTTATATCTGAACATATCTATTTCTTACTGTTTGCTTATATGCTTATGTTCCCACAATCTTCTATTCCTCTTCCTGAAAATAAATGTTAACTGAACACCTGCTAACTCAAGGAGTCTTTTTCTATGTACAGGACGTACAGATACAAACCTATTAAAGCCACTAGTGTACGATTTAAATGTTTTAGAGTTTGGCGCCCTCAGGTGGTATCATCAAAAAAACAGACATCATTGCACATCATTGCTTTCTTTGTGATTCTTTCTGTCACTGTACATCTTTCACACTTCTTTCTTGAAGGTAAACTGTACTGACTGACGTCTATCTATGGCGCAACTAATAAAAACTCATTTAGTTAGAAATCTGTTGGTAGATTATTTTGTTGGAGCACAGTTTTTGCCTCAACTGTTCTGTGGAGCTTTTCCCCCCCTACTTGCAGGTCATTTAGTTAAATGAGTGTGAGAAATCGTGGCATCCAGAGTTGAACCTCATACCCCAAATTCATCATCTGCTTTTAACTCATACTGGAACATTTTCTCCTGCAATCAATTAAATCGTAACTTTTGTCTGTACCTTCTATAATCTGAACGCTTAAACTGTTCAAATTAGACATATTAAGCTGATACTTCATCATTATGGTCATAAAAACATAAATGGGTCTTATTGG
This sequence comes from Lepomis macrochirus, assembly GCA_024633595.2. Classification (NCBI taxonomy): domain Eukaryota; kingdom Metazoa; phylum Chordata; class Actinopteri; order Centrarchiformes; family Centrarchidae; genus Lepomis; species Lepomis macrochirus. The sequence continues at coordinate 27,257,545 of JALXJV020000004.1, read as the reverse complement.
CTGGTGGCTTTAATAGAGGAGAAAATTACACCATCTATTTTAAAAGCTAACCAGGTCAAAAAAACCATCCCTCCTAAATTCATGAGTGTGACGAGGCACCGGCTGGAGAAAGGGCATGGCCAAGATTAATGAAGTGTAACAGTAAGTGGATTTAACAAAGTGAGACAACATTGGACTCTGGTATTTGAAAAACTAGTTGGCATAATTGTTCCACTTGGCTCCAGACAGAAGAAAACACATTTCACTCTGCTGACCCTTCAAAGAAGCAGCTGTGGTGCAAACTGAACAGAAAAATAATTCTCACCTGAACAAACAGTAACAGTTATTTAAACAAGTTTATTTTTTTCAAATCTGTAAATAAACAATATCCATAAAAACAGTCTGAATAAAATCTAGAGTAAGATGCATCAGCACATTAAATTCTGTAAAATCTGAATTACAACAGGGAACATTTGAATATCACAACTGTATGTACAAAGCGAGAGCTTCTGTTTGGTGAGTTATCCAGCCAGCCAGCCTGAATGACCAATAAACGTGTTGAACAGCCAAAAGGTGCACATTTAAAGTCTCTTCAAGATACTTTAGACCCAAATTTCTAATTTAACTGGAAGAAAATCAACCTACAAGAACATAATTGCAATCTCATGTTCTTCAGCACCAACTTTTTACATCAGATGACCATGTGTGCTTTGTCACAACTTGTGCCGGGAGCCGTCACTCACATCTTTCATTCAGCTGCTGCTCAGTCTTACAAAGCATGACATTTGATATTTGCACTATCCCACAAACTTATTCAATCATATGTGATTCAAAACTACTTGACTATTTGAATTTGGACATCCTAAAGCCAACATACTGTGTATATGGGAAAATTTAATGGCAGATAGCTATAATGTGTCTATCTGACCTGCACTTCGTCAGAAGACCATCCCAATCACATTTACATCGAAAATGGCAGTTGCACATGAATATGCAGAATAATTTTACTGAAAAATATACAGTTAAATTTTCATAACTATTACTAACTCTCGGGACATCTATCATGTTAAATATCCATTAAGGGGTTCCAACGTATCCTGTAGTGTCCACTTTTTCTGTCCATTCCAGTCGCAGACATGAAGCGAGGCAGGGAGTCCTTATTGCTCAGATATTGCTGGCATAAAAATGGCCTGATATTCTGCTTGACTCAAAGTCTCAGATGAGGAACTGGCATGGTGACGTCGCGGAAGAACCGATGTACAAGGGCGTTTTTGGCAGATAACCTTTTGTTTGGATCATAATTTAGCATTTCCTGCAAGGACAAAACCAGAAAAGGAGAAATACTGTCAACGTGTCTAGAAAATAGAGCTGCAACTAATTATTTACATTTGATAAAACCGATTAAACCGTTTAGTATATACACAATGGCAGAAAAGAGAGAAAAACGTCTATTAAATTTTGCACAGCTCAAACTGATGTATTCAGAATGCTTGTTTTACTCAAACAAAAGTCCAAAACTTAAAATATACTTTTTATACTATCATATACGACAAAGAAAGGCTTCAAATTTGGATCTTACTTGCTTACAGTGCTATTTTATATCCTCGGCAGGAGGAAGTGACAAAATTAAAACTAAAATATAAGCACACATCTGCGCTTAAATCAGACTCTAGTTTGTTTCCTCCTGCTGATATAGTCTGCCTGGTATATTGTCCAGATAATTGCCACAGAAATTTGCACTAGACCAGAACACAGGACCACCTTCCTGTATTTACTTTCTTGCTACTGCCACAAACACATCTGACAAATGAGCGGAGTGAACGCCCATGTGGCTTGTACAGTATTTTTTTTTTAAATGTTCAAAGCTTTCATGGATCCACACTAGGACTTCTTGCTTGTTCCTTAAATCTATTGCCTTTTCACAAAGTACAACAAAAGCCTTATTGTTTTGTTGATCTTGCCGACTGACACACAAACAATCAAAGAGGCAGAGGTAACTAAGGCTAAATGACTATGAATGAAACACTAATGTTCTCACCCCCAGCAGTTCTCGTCCATCCTCATCAAGAAGAGGCACCACTTTGGACAATTCCTGCCGGGCCCACTTGGGAAAAGATGGTTTGTAGTCAGGCATCGATGTGACTCCGGGCCAGACGGTCTCATCAGGTGTGCCTAAGGTGCGAAAGATCCGGAACAACTGATCGATCTCCGAGTCGCCGGGGAATAAGGCCCTCCTGGTGATCTGAACAGTGGACAGTGAGGAGAGGTCGTGTTTGATCTGTTGTGCATCACTTGCAAGCTTTGTTTATTCACAGTGGAGCTTGAAGGCGACTTATTGTGCTTTTTTCCCACCCTGTGTGTTGAAAGATTCGTTTTAGCTATGGAGTGATACATCTTGCATCTACTATCTATGATCTTTATTAGGAGTTCCACATGTGTAGTTACTAAGGACTACTAGCCAATCAGAAGCAGAGAAGGGCAGGTCGTGAGAAGCCGATAAATACGGCTTCGGTTCAGCTGTATATGTTCCCCTTTCTAGCATAACAATATGGACTGGAGCAAGAGTTTCAGAGTTGTGAGTTAGTAATTTGTAACAAATGCATCTTTCATCCATAAAGTGTTAACTGAGCTCTGTCAGTAACAACTTTATGTCCATTGAGTGCCTGGAGGGTAGCTAGTGTTTGGAAGGGAGAAGAGAGGCAGCAGGTGGACGTCTTGTCACTGTGTGTTGCAAATCAATGTGTTTTTCCACCAATTTTTTGAAGGTGTGTCTGACAAGCTTGGCGAGCATTATGACGCGTGTTTCACTGTGATGTCACAGCAAAGCAGAAGAAAAGGCTGGACTACAAACGAGCCGTTTTCAAGAGCAGTGTTTTGTGTGGGAGATGGGAACTCCGTTTGAGGTGGACTTTGGGCATTTTCACTTTGCAAACCTATTATATACACAAAAAAGATATATAACTAAAGAAAGGAGAGGGAAAAATGCTAAAAGCAAAATATGACCTCTTTAAAAGAAATCCCTCAGATTTCACCCTGTTCTGAACACTCAGGTTTCAACAATTTAAAGAGACAGGAACATCTACAGCTTGTTTGAAACAGAAGCTGAAATGAGGGTCTGCATGACGGGCCAGTAAATGATAGAAAGTTTTATTTTTTAAACTTGATTTTTCTGAATCATGCAAAGCTACCATACAGGAGTCACAGAACTATAAAATATGGCTGGAAATCCATTTTAATAGATCTCCTTTAAAGTAAAAAATGAAACTGAGATCATTACCATTTCAGCAAAGATGCACCCCAGACTCCAAATGTCAACAGCTGTGGAGTAGTATTTACAGCCCAGGAGAATTTCTGGTGCTCTGTACCAAAGTGTTACCACCTGCAAAATATCACAGAAGCAAGTTTGCAATTAGGAAAACATGATTTCTTAGGAAAATCTGAAGCAAAGTAAGAAACCTATATTAAATCTTCTGAAACATGCAGACTAAGAAATAAAAAGTATTGAGATATTTTGTTACTAGCCGATGTTGACTGTACTAGAGCGCTCAATGCACTCAGCAGCTGGGCATGGTGATGAATATGCACTTTAAATAATATAACTGTTTTTCTTAATGATGATCCGGGGAGCCGTGCACGTTACCTCATGGGTGTATGTGCGGACAGGCACCCCGAAGGCTCTTGCCAGGCCAAAGTCAGCGAGCTTGATCTCTCCTTGGGCGTTGATGAGGAGGTTCTGGGGCTTCAGGTCTCGATGAAGAACCCTGTGAGAGTGGCAGAAGGCCAGGCCTTGCAGCAGCTGAAAGAGATAACTCTACAAACACAGAGAAACATATACACAGGTCAGTCAAATCACGACTTCACGAAGTAGACTCCATTAACTCTTGAAGATATGTAAGGCAGTCGAGCTGAGGCCTACCTTAATCAGAGGCTGTGGGATACCAGAAACTGAGGAGGAGTCCATGAACTTTTTTAGATCCTGATGAAGGAACTCAAAAACAAGGTAGAGCTTGTTCTCGGTGTGGATAACATCCCGCAATCTAAAACAAGTTTACAGGGATGGATGGATTAAAAACGGACAGAATCTTGCAAGCAGGGTTTAGCTTTAAGTCGTAACATTAGAGACTTACTTGACAATATTTGGGTGACTGAGTTCTTTGAGAAGTGAGATCTCTCGGATGGCAGTGCTCGGTACACCCTCTGTTTCCCTGGATAAAAAAAAACATGGTTCATTAACCGGTGATGTTACTGAAGCTCGCTTACTAATCCCCGGTTATAATATTTTGGCCATTTTAACTTTTTCATTATTTACATAAGCTTGGTTAATGATTTCATAACATTTGTCTGTTTCACCATGGTTTTTAATTTAATTTTATTCTATCCTTTGTGTATCTTCCCAGGTCAAAGCATTCACAACAAAAGCAACTTGAGAAACAAAATAAATTGACAGCAACTGGAGAAAGATGACCAGAGCTGTACAATCAGTGGCTGCTCTTTTAGTGGCATTGCTTTAAGCCCTATAAATATACCACTGCACCACCACTGCCTGTGCAGCTAACAAATCAGCCAGCCAGAGATAAAGGGCAGCACTGCTTTTGCTTCCTGTGGTCTGCCACAAAAGGTCAGAAAACGCTCTGGATAAAAAGAGTCAATAACGCCACCTACTGAGGGACAGAGTTTCTTGGCACAGCATAGCAGCAATTGAATATTCATCCAAAATAAACAACTTTGTAAGTAGGCCTACACAAAGTATGCATGAACTTAACCAACAATCAGATCCACATTTAAATATGCATTATACCAAACCTTTTCTAGCATGGCTTATAATGAAGTAATGTCTAAGTTACCTTTAGTGTGTGTGGACATGAGTCCTGAGCAGTTACAACAATGACTTTAGGAGGGCCCACAGACGATGTCTAACAGAGAGATGACTATTTCTTCTCCTTAATCATCATGTGAGCCCTCAGATGTATCTTGACCCTGACCACCAGACCGGGAACAACTCAATATAAACACCTGGCGTGGATTTTAAGTTACGTCTTTAAATTATGTTTCATATTTTGGTGTTGTACTACGGCGAACGACTAAAATGTGTAAATATAAGTGTTTACATGTGTAGGGGACTATATAGAGTAGTGACTCAATGCAGTTACACTTTAAAGACAGAGAGAAACACTCTTACTGCATTAGTATCTGTGCTTTTATAACGTTAAACCAAACACTCCTGAAGTGATTGTAGGAAGTGGGCTGTTTTCAAAAATTGTGAAGCCACAATGAGGGTAAAACAGGTTTCATCACATTTTAAGCCTATAAAAAGCAACGGTTAGGTCCATGATCTCATAGCTTCTCGTCCCGTGGTGCCCAGATGATAACCAACAACAGTCATATGTGGACATAACTTACGTGTCTAGCCTGATCTTCTTGAGAGCAACAGTTTCTCCGGTGACTTTGTTCTTGGCCTTGTAAACCACCCCATACGTCCCCTCTCCGATCTTCTCCACCTTCTGAAACGTATCCATTCCTTTTTTAAGAGCAGGAGGTTTGTTGGGCTAGTTAGTTAGCAGGACACCCCTCTTTGTGTGTGAGCTAACAACTGCTCGGCGGCTACAGAAACGTTAACGAGCAGCGCGAGGACCGACATACAATTAACTGCTCCGCTGGCCTGGTTCAGGGGGTTCTGGTTCCACCGCAGCCTCTCAGGGCACCGGTGCCGTCTAAGGTCAGAGGGGAACAGACACAGGCTGAGGGTGCCCTGATAACGATAATAACCGTAAATATGTGGCTTGGCTTGGCGTGGCGGCTGCTGTGTGGAAAACGGTGAACCAACACAGCAGTGTTTCCCGCGTTCTTCTTCTTCTTCTTATGGATTTACGGCAGTTTAGACGCTTCTAGGCGTATTACTGCCCTCCTCAGGAAGTCGCTATAATGAAAACGTTATTGCTTCAAAAAATTTTTTATATAGCCCTGTATCGTGTAAGAACTCATTTTGACCCAATATAGATTTGACCGAGAATGACCGAACTCCCAAATCTGATAATCTCTTGAATAAAAGGCTCCTTTCTATATTGTATTTGTTACATTTCAGCAAAACATGTTCTACTGTTTCAGAGTTCCCACACTCACAAAGCCCCTTTGGATGCTTTCCAATGACATATAAGGACTGATTCAACCCACAATGCCCGAGTCTTAAGCTACAGATTTTAACAGAATCTCTTCTGGATCCATAACAGTGCCTGACTTTTTTAACCTGAGATTGCAAAGAGTGATAATGTCTCCCCTTGGTCTCATTTTCCCACAATCTTTGCCATTCCCCTTCAATACTCTGCTTAATTTTTTCCTTTTAGTTCCACCCTTCCCAATGATATATTTATATCTGTCTCTAACTTCTTTAAGCTTGATTTCCTTCTACTCCAGCATGTCCCGGGACCCAGCAGAACATAACATTGCTACCAATCATTGTAACTCTAAATAATATGGCTAGAATTTCACTTACGATATCAGGACGAGCAAAAGCTCGTAAGTCAAATGCTTTTCAAGGCCATCAGGGCAGCTGCAGAATCAGAGCAGATTAAGGCTTCTCTTATTTTTACGTCCTCAATCCACCACAGAGCCCAAAGAATTGCCAGTAGCTCTAAATTTTTTTTGATATGATTCCTTCCCACTGTTCAGATATTGTTCTAATTTTAGAGTAGTAGAGCATTTGTTCTTCTCTTGTAAAAAAGTTAAATCAATTTCTAGTTCTTGCATTAACCAACAGAGAATAGGTAGATGAATTGTGTGAAGTGCCGTGTCTCCTTGCATCATTCTCAATTCTCTTGTCCACTGATTTATGTTTTCAAAAAATGATTTGTTTCTTATCTTTCTGTCAGATTCGAACGATTCTTGCATAAGGCACCTAGCTGGGAGTGCTAGATTAGACCCACTCAATTTGACCCAATACTGCATTCCCAACTTAATACACCTTAGAATAAGGGCATTTCACCCATTTCAATGAGCAGAGCAGGAACTGGAGAAATCCTCAGAGCTCCACAACAGAGTCTCAGTGCCTTAGCCTGCAGAGTGTCTAACGTCCTTAACACTGACTGGGCTGCAGAACCATAACCAAAGCACCCATAGTCAATTAGGGCCCTTATCATTGCCTGACATACTAAATGCATGGACCCCCTCTCTGCCCCCCATCACATCCAGCCAGACTTCTCATTATATTTAACACTTTGTCACATTTTGACAAAATGTTCCTAACATGAACCACCCATGTCATTCATTTGTCAAACCAGACACCCAAAAATTTAAATTCTTTCACTCACTCTAGAGGGGAACAATACATACACAATCAAAAATCTGTTACCTTTCTCTTCTGGCCAAATTTCATAAATTTAGACTTTGCCAGAGAAACTTTAAAACCCCCATTTATCTGCCCAATCCTCCCCAGTGACTAAAGCCTTTTGCATTTGTTTTAAAATAAACTGTGTTTCTACCACTTTTCCAAATGGCCCCATCATCCGCAAATAAGGACTGCCCAATCCCTCTTCTAATATTACTAAATATATCATTTATCAATATATTAAATAAGACTGGACTTATGACACTTCCTTGAGGGGTACAATTTTCTATTTTAACACATTTTGATCTACAGCCACACAATTGCACAATTGTATTGTTCTATTCATTAAAAAAATCTTTAATCCAATTAAACATTCTACCTCTAATTCCTAGATCATATATTTTAATAATCATCCTTCCTTCCATAAGCAGTCATAAGCTTTCTCAATATCTAAAAATACACTTACCACTAAAACAGATCTAAAACTGCTACTGACTGCATTGTTGATCTTCACTTTCTAAAACCATTTTGAAATTCAGTAAAAAGTCCTTTACTTTCTAAAACGTAAACTAATCTATTTGTTATCATTCTTTCCATGATTTTGCAAAGCACTGATTATATTGCAATAGGCTGATACGAGCTTGGGTCACTTGCATTTTTGCCTTGTTTCAAGATAGGGTTTATAACTGCATGTTTCCATTCTACCGGCAAGCACCCCTCTCCCCACACAGTATTAATCAGAGCAAGAACTTCCTCAAGTACTAAGTCATCCAGATTTTTAAATAATTCATATGATAAGCTATCTCTCCCAGGGGTAGTGTCTGCACCAGAATTAACAGCATCCCTCAATTCTTTCATGGAGAAATACAAGGTGGTTGGATTTTCATTATCAGAATTCTGGTTCAGTCCTTTTCACACTGCTTTCAACTCCTAAATTACCAACATACTTTCAACTACAAAATTTCAACAAACATGTCTGCTTTGTCTTTGTTGGTTATTGCTTCCATCCCACCTTTCTGTAAAACTGGAACTGATTTCCTCTTATACAGACCTGACATTCTATGCTCCAGCTATTTTTCTTTGCATTCTTAATTACTCTTCTTGCCACTGTAAAATCCACCATTGGATTCTTTCTTATTTTTCTATACACTTAATTTCTGTCCCTTACTGCTACAGCACATTCTTTATTCCACCAAGGCACCAACATATGAGTTCTTGGCTTTTGTTTCTTGGGAATGGTACAAAGAGCTGCCTTATGAATAAAAGAACGGAGGTAGCGTTCCTTACATCTACAGATGTTTCACTGTCCACCGTGTCAACTAAATATTTAGTTCTCTGCTGAAACCCATCCCATTTAGCCTGAGCAAATTTATATTTTGGAATTATCTCTTCTTCTTCTTTTCTTAATAGTCTTCCAAACCTACATAAAATTGGATAGTGGTCACTGCCCATAGTGTATCTGTCCATAATATCCCATTCTCCAATTCTGAATAATCTTGAGGAGGCAACTGATAAATCGATGCAACTGCTGGTATTCCTACCAATGTGGAACCTCGTTGGCCTTCCATCGTTTATCACTACCAGATCATACTTATCCAGAAAGTCTTCTACTATCTCGTCATTATAATTCTTACTATCACTTCCCCATAATGGGTTATGGGCATTAAAATCCCCCACCCATATAACAGATTCCCTAATGTGCTCCATAATCTCATCAAATTCAGACATTACCAATTGTTTACAAGGATTATATAGATTTATACCAGTTATTGGACTATGGTTACTCCAAACTTCCACTGCCAGAACCTCTGGAACTCATATCAAGCCTCCTATATTGGAGACCTGATTTAATAAAAGTTGCACATCCCCCTCCTGGTCTATCAGACCTATCCTTCCTCAAATATTCATACCCGTGTATAACAAAATGAAGACTAGCCTTTAACCAAGTCTCTTGAATGCATATCAGTCTGGTTTCTCTTTAAATGCATGCATCTACAAATCTCTTTAGTTCCTGTCCGTTGGCAATAAGACTCCGGGCATTCCACTGAAGAATATAAAACATCAAACTATTAATCACCATCATCACTGTCCAAGAGCACCTCCTCCATACTTTCTGGTCATGATATCTGTGAAGTCCTCACATTTAGCTCTCCTTTCATGTACTTGTGTAACTGCTCAGGTAGGAACTGATTTACACCCAGGAATCTTTCAGCTGCTTCGGCCACAATTTTGATTGTGTCTGATCTCTTAACTGATGCTTTTGCTCCTAGCAACACATCAACAATGAAAGCCAGAAATGTTTCCCTACTCAGAATGATCGTATCTGGGGAGAATGATAGAGCAACTGGGGAGACTTGCTGAATGCTGTTTGCCTTTTTGTTCCCAACTCCTTGTTCTGTATTGACTCTGTTAACTGCTTCTGGATATGAGACCTTATGATGTTCTCTCACTGTCTGGACCTGTTGGGCCAAAACAAAATGTTTGCACCCACGAAACGCTGCTGTATGATCTCCTCAGCAATTACAGCATTTGGGGGCCTCTGCTTTACACGCTTGATATTCATGATCCCCACCACATTTACGTTTAGCTCAACAAAGCCCGCCACATGTCCAAACTTCTTACAGATATAACAGCGTAAGGGTGGTCTTTTATACTCCCTTACCTGATATGCCATACTTCCAAGAAATACTTTCCCTGGCACAACATTACCTTCGAATGTAAGCAGGACTGGTGAGTCCCCATTCCTCCCTTCCTTATGCTTAAACCTCATCGCATTAGTCACTCTGGTGCCCTTAACATTGTCTAAGATTTCTTTATCTGACAATCCAGCATACACTCCATATATGACTCCTTTAATTGCTTGCCCCTCTCTAGGAACTTTAACCACCAACTTCCCCACCTCCTCGGCGATATCATAGTTTTTTTATCTTTGCAACAAACTCTAAACAACCCATTTGACAGTATTTTAGCTAGATCTCCCCTACCAATCTGACTATCCAAGGCAGTAGTAACTCTCAGTGAATTTAATGCTCTAAATCCACCACCTCCCTCCTTGCCTCGAAATAGCACCACAAACTCATTTTCATATTTTTTTTTCTCTCCAACTGCTTCAGATTAATCTGGCTTAATTTTCACTAGACGCTTCTCTCTTCTGACTTCTTTTACTAACTACCTTCCATCCACCTCCCTTATCCCCACCACCCCTGCCAGTATCCATAGGCTACGCTACTAACTTACACCACGTCTGCTTCTACTAACCAGGAGATATAGATAATCCAGATAATTTGAATGAGAACCACCACTGATCGCCCACCGCCGCAACTCGTCAGAGAGTGAGCCCAAACAACCACCAAGCCACCCTTCTCGCCTACAAGGAGCAGCGCAAGAGCACCGTTCCGGACCTATACAGGCCGTCGGTCAGTGTCCCCGCACACCTCCCCACAGACGTCGAGTCGCCTAATAGCCGCCAAAGCAGTCCCAAAAACAAGTTGCCCTCGCCGTCGTCCGTAAATTCAACTCCGCTTCTCCTGCCCCAGGCATTACCGTCCACTTCCTCTAGAATCACCTTCGTGCGGTGCTCTTCATCATCATCATCATCATCATCATCATCATCATCATCATCATCATCATCATCATCATCATCTTCTTTTTCTTTTTATTCTTGTTCGGGTTTCAAGTTTTCAACTTTTTCAGGTGCATACCGCCACCTACTGTAGCAGAGTGTGTAATATCAAGGTTTTAATACTTCAGGTTACAGGTTCAGTGAACCAAAAGGGAAATAAATAACAAAACTCAACAAAACAAAACAAAACAGACTATATGTTATGATCTAACCCTGTAGTTTTGAGGAAACTCCCTTGTTTCCTCACTCATCCCTAAAATCCCTTTTAAATTCCATCCCCGTCCTAATTTATATATCTTGTCACGTAAGATGTTTCTCTCAGAATTATATTTATTACACTTCATGATGACATGCTTGACATTTTCAGGAACATTACAAACCTCACATTTATCAGACATACATTTTGCCATTAAATAAACCGTTGATTTTAACCCAGTCTGTCCAAGCCTTAATCTTGAAAAAAACACTTCATCTCTTCTACATTTCCGTTTGAAACCCTTCACCTTAATTAATTTCTGTATGCTGTAATAGTGTCTCCCTTTAGTGTCTGTGTCCCACTTCTTCTGCCATACGTCACTCACTGCTTTTCTAATTAATGATTTGGCCTCTCCTTTTCCAAAGGGAACTTGCATTATTTCATCATCTTTTAATTTCTAGCTCTTTGCAATCTCATCTGCTTTGTCATTCCCATCAACACCAACATGAGCAGGGACCCAAACAAATTGCACATCAACTCCAGCTCTTTGTATTCTCAGCATTATTGTGCATATTTCAATCAATAGATCATCTTTTACTGTCTTTTTGGAATTCAAACTATACAGGGCTGCAGCGAAGTCTGAACAAATGGCAGCTCTCTCAGGCCTCACCTCTTCTATCCACTGTAACCCTAAAATAATAGCAACCATTTCTGCTGTATATACAGATAATTTATCATTACACCTTCTCTCCATATCTTATTGAACAGTTTTAGTATAATTTCCAAGACTTCTTTTGGTAATTGTCTAAACATAGTATAGAAGATCTTGTCCTGGAACTGTATATCCACTTCTCTCTAGGACCGTTTTTAACTCATGTAATGAAAAGTCCATGTCAAGTGCCGATTCATCACTATCTTTTTTCTTAGTTACACCACTATTTGTTCTTAAGATATCCTTTTTCTGTTTATGTATTTCATCTAAATGGCTCCCACTATGTATACTTGCAAACTTCTTACCTAGTAGCTCAGTTTTGTCCTTATTTGTAATTGCCAGGTATTCTCCATCTGTCAGCACTGGGATTTTAACTGATTTTCTTTTCCCACTCATCTTTTTGATCATTGCCCAAATTATTTTCTGTGCCATAGCCCTCTTTCTTTGATAGTTGACCAGGTTATCTTGGCTCAAATGCTTTCTTAAAATTCTGAATGCATGATTTCTGTCTTTTATAGCATTTTTACATTCATCGTTCCACCATGGAACTATTTTCTTTTTTTCATTCACTGTGCTCTTAGGGATGCAGGTTGTTGCAGCACTAATAATCATGGAAGTCACTGCTACTGCGCAGCTATTTACATCACCCTCCATTGATATTCTTTCAGTATACTCAGTGCAAAGTTCTCTGAGCGTTCGTTTTTGTGTTTAGCACACGCCGACTGTTGTAGCCAGGTGAGGTTTCACACTGTTTTTTCACATTGGTTCCCTTCTTTTGAAAACGTTTTGTAAAAGACTGGATCCGACATTACACCGATTACATCAAGTGTATCTGAGTTTCAGTTCTTGGTTTGATGTCAGCTGGTGCACGGGTGCAAATGTGTGTTATAATGGGATGACAGAAAAACATTCAGCAAACAAACCGCGCAGGTCACATGGTGAGACGATTTATGTTAACAACGTCACGGCACGGAAGCGGCAACAACAAAAGTAGCAGTTTCTCTGAGTTTTTTGCCTTTTGTATTGAAATAAAAGTAGCCTACACATTTCTTACAGTACACACAAGTGCACATTAACAGCAAAATTAACTATACAGTCCTTATTAGGGATGTCCCGATCAGGTTTTTTTGCCCCCGAGTCCGAGTCATTTGATTTTGAGTATCTACCGATATCGAGTCCCGATCCGATGCTTCTATAATACTTAGAATAGAATAAAGAATAAAGAAGGGCGAAAAAACAGATCCAGGATGTTCCTTTTTATTTAATTCACCTTATTTTAACATTCAACAACTCTGTTAACAAACAGAGCACTTCTGTGAAGTAGCTTGAACAATCAAGTAATAAATAACATAAATTCTTCTCTTTTGGACTTTAGTGCAGCAGTAAATATAAAAAAAGTCTAAGATAAAAACAAATAGCACCTCAACTTAAAATACCCGGCGGGCATGTAAACAAATACAAAAATGAAAGTGCCACAGTGTTTGCAAAGCACATATATACATAAATTTGTATCCGAGTCCTGATCGGGAGGTAACGTCCGATTCCGATCGAGTCTGAAACAACGTGATCGGGCCCGATTTCCGATCTCGTGATCGGATCTGGACATCCCTAGTCCTTATGTACAATTTGGACGTAGCCTACTTTACTGAGTGTTTCTAATACTTCTACAATTCAGGTGAACGTATTGTACCTTTTAGTTACTTTGATTAATAAAACAAATGTAATAAATCAATAAATGATTATGTAATATAATAGGATAAGATTAAGACTTTATTGATCCCCAGGAGGGAAATTCACAAGCTACACAGCGGTAGGATATGTAAAATGTTATCTCCACCTTAACCAGCTGCAACACTAAAGTTATGTACACATTATTACAACATGTATTATCAATAGGCCTACTTATAATTCAGTAATATCATATATGTCATATGTTTAATTTCAAAAGTTTGAATGCACAACTTGTGCTTGTAACAACAGTATTTTTTTTTACAATGTTGTGTTACTACTTTTATTAAGTAGAAGATATGAGTACTCCCTCCACTCCTGTAGGTTAGTGGGTAGTTACATGTCACAAAAATATGTTAAACAAAACACAAGTCTTTATGTTTTAAACAGTTTTTGGATATAGTAAATAGGAATGAGTCAATAAAACAATCCATTTTAATGTCAACACAAAATACAACATCAGAAAAAACAATAAAATAGTAACAAGTTTATAACTTGACAAAAAAATTATTCAACTTTGTACATCATCTTCTAAAGCCTGGCAATTAAAAAAAATACAGTAACTGATATGTATTTTTTAAGCAAACAGAAATCTTGTGGTCTGGTATGTTGGTTAATGTCAAATAATGTAATAAATGGCCCCAATCTTTATTCCTCAGTGTATTGAAGCGGACACAATGAAGGAGAAACAGATCAAGCTACAAGATAAACGTATTTGTCATATTACAACACGGTGGTAAAATGATATGCAGTTTTTGCTGCAAAGCAAACAATATATATAAAAAAATGTGTACAAAATAAACTTTTTTTCATGGTGTCTCACTGTGTTGGGGGAAAAGACTGCTCTGCAGTCTGGTGATGCTTGCCAAACAGCAGCAGAGTCAACAGGCTGATGCTGTCCTTTAGTATCCTTTGAGTACCTCACTGATATCACTGATGCTCAGGAGATCAGTACCAATGATATTCTGAGCAGTTTTAATCACCTGCTGCCAGTGTTGGGAACGTTACTTGAAAAAGTAATTAGTTATAGTTACTCACTACTTGTTCCAAAAAGTAACTGAGTTAGTAACTGAATTACTCTGTAATAAAAGTAACTCGTTACCAGGGAAAGTAACTATTTGCGTTACTGTTAAAAAAAATCTCTGCTGCTTCATCGAATCCCTGTTTAGCTGTTGTGTGTTTGTGTGTGTGTGTGTGTGTGTGTGTGGCGCGTGTGCTGGCATGTGTGTAAAAGCACTGGCTCTGATTGGCTACCAAGAAACATGACTCTGCCTAAGCCAACATAATCGCTGGTTGAAAGGCACCCGAGCTTCTCTTGTCCCACGTCTCTCCCCGCCGACAGAGTTTAGCAGGCAGGCGAGAACGGGAACAGGTGAGCGCCACGTTGCGCCCAGAGAACCTGATATGGAGAGCCCAGCGTACCGGTCCACTTCAAGCACTGCTTACCTCGTTATTAACCCACCTTCTGACTAGCTGTGTGAGCCAGCTGGTGCGTTCGGATTACACAGTTTATTACATAGTAACGCACCGCATTTAACGACCAGTAACGTTAACGGCGTTGTAACGACGGGAAAAGTAATTAGTTAGATTACCCCGTTACTGAAAAAATAACGCCGTTACGTAACGCCGTTCTTTTAAACGCGGTTATTCCAAACACTGCCTGATGCAGAGGCCTCCGGTCCTGGATTGTGCACATTCCATGCCAGCTTGTGATGTTTCCATTCAGGATGCTTTCTATTGCTCCTCTGTAAAAGCTGACAAGAACTTGGCACAGGAATTTTGCCTTCTAGAGTTTCCTTAAGAAATGCAGCCGATTCTGAGATTTCTTCACCAGCTGTGAGATGACCATGTCAGCTTCTCTGTGATGCTGATTCCCAGGAACTCTGAAACTGTTGGAGTGTGTGTCTTTATCTCCTTTTTCTTAAAATCAAATTTTTTATTTGCTAATGTTGAGCAGTATGTTGCTCTCTGTGCACCACTGAGATTATCGATTTCCTCATGATATGAAGTCTCATAATTGTTCACAATCTGGTGATGACCACCACCAATGATGTTGGTGTTGTCCGCAAAATTCACAACAGATAATACTCCGTGTTGGGGGGTTATAGGTTTCCAGCATATTTCTATCATGCCCCTTTGTAGAAGCTAAAAATCTGCTGTTAACTTTTGTTTCTTTATCACAGGAGACATTTTGACTTGTGACAGCAGGTGGAGCCAATAACATTAATGATGGCTCTGTCTATGTCCTATTCTATGTCCTTCCATTACCTTTTAACTCTACGTTTTGGCAATTCCACAAGATATGAATATAATTATTCCCTGCTTTGTTAATATTATATTTTTAAATTTTATAAGGGTAATCAGAATCAGTTGTATTGCCAGGCATGTGTCCACATACGAGGAATTTGACTCAGGACTGTACATTGCTCACGGAGTAAGATATTATTATCATTATTTTGTACATGTCGGAGGTGGATGTGATATACAGGAAGTCTGTGATGCACTGACAGGTGGAGGCTGGCACAGTGAGCTTGGTGAGTTTGGTGCTGAGGATGTCTGGGATGATGGTGTTGAACGCCGAGCTGAAGTCCACAAACAGGATCCTTGCATATGTCCCTGGAGTGTCGAGGTGTTGCAGGATGTAATGCAGTCCCAAATCGACTGCATCATCTACTGACCTCTTAGTCCAGTAGGCAAACTGCAGGGGTCCTGAATGTCCTCGGTGGGCCACCGTCTTGAAAGCTTCATGACTTCAGATGTCAGGCAACAGGCCTGGTCATTAAGTCCGAGATGGAGGTTTGGGACTGGATGATTGTGGAGCAGAGGGACTCACATGGCTCCAGTGATCTGTTGAAGATCTGTGTGAAGATGGGGGCCAGCTGGCTGCACAGATTTACAGGCAGGACGGTGACACACTGTCAGGTCCAGGAGCCTTCCTGATCTTAGGTAGAGGTGGCTCACATCCTCTTCACAGATCATGAGTGCAGGTGAGGAGTCAGAGAGGGGATGTGATGCCGGGTTCAGTCAGTTAGCTCGTCCAGGTCAGCAGCTGCAGCCTCAAAAACACTCCAGTCAGTGCAGTCAAAGTAGGGCTGTAACTCCAGCTTTGACTTGTTGGTCCATCTTTTCACAGTCTTTATAACACGTTTAGCAGATCAGTTTTTGCGTGTATGTCAGGAGAAGATGAACCAGACTGTGATCCCAAGATTCCCAAGGCTGCACGGGAACAGACTGATAGGCGTCCTTTAATATCGTGTAGCTGTATTAAGGTTTGCTTTGTTAAAGTCTCCTAGAACAATGAGCAGGGAGTCTGGATGTTTTTTCTCCACGTTAGTTATCTGATCAGCCAGGTGTAGTAACGCCTCACTACCACAGGCCTGGGATGGAATGTAAACAGCAACCAGGAAAACTCTAGCAGTGAATAATAATAATAATAATAATAATAATAATAATAATAATAATAATTACAGTTTATGAATAATGTCTCTAAGTGAGGGCTGCATGATCTCTTCAACACTGGCATCTGTGAACCAACCTTCATTTATGTAGAGATAGAGACAAATAATTTGATTTTGGCTTGCTATGAAGAAAATTACTAAAAATTGTATTCTTATAATTATTAAATAAATCCTGGATTATTCCTGGAACACTACTAATTATAAAATTCTATTTCCAATGACTTCCCCTGTCTGAAATACAGCGTAAATATGTTAATTCCAGAAAATCTCAGAAACAACGTTATTAAAATACTACACAGGTCAGACTAATGAGGAAAGCTAATGGTTGACTATTTGTGGTATGTTAAGTCAGGTGCTCTGTGGGAAGGATTTGTTTCCTTCTGAACTCACAATGCACATGAGGGATCACATGAAGTGCAGCCTGAGCAGTCTCTCCGACATGAGATAACATCCCCTGAAAACCACTGATCCCTGTGGTAACAAATCTCATAATGACTACTATTATGAATCCATCTACTTTTTTTGAATTTCATCACCTTTTGTAACTTTTAGAAACTTTTAGGAAATAAAAGGAAGCTATTGATTTGCCATGTGCACTCTCATCTTGTGATGCCCATTCACACATAGCTCTAAGGTCAAGAACAGGCATGACTCGAGTTTTGATCGAGTTTTAATCACCCCTCTACTCTCTCCCTCCTAAATCAGACTTCATGTACAACTTTTTCATTTACACTGTGCAGAAGGCATCCACTGATTTTCTAATGATACACAATATTATCCTTCTTCAGTCCTGTTTGTTACTTTGTGTTCAGTTGAATAATTTACATTCGCTTTAGCCACCTTTCTCGTTTTAGGTTACTGTACACGCTCCAAGGGGCTTCACTGGAGATGCTGCATCTACAAAACATTGTTAGCTCAGTTTAGAATAGAAAGTTTAATAGAAAGTTAACAATGTCAGTAAGACAACAATAGTTAAGAAAACAGTACTCATATCTGTTCTTACAGTTTAACAGAGGGGGCGGTGCCAGTTTGCAGACTCCCAATGATGTCAGAGGTGAGAAGAAACTTTATGGTAATTCGGGTCTGAAGCTTTCTTAAAGAGACTGAGGAGACGTTTATTAGGTCTGTCTGGGAGTTGTGTTGGGGTTCAGGACTGCTGGGTGAGGATCAGGGTTCAGAGATAAGAGACACACAACCAAATCCAGGATGACAACTCTGACACTGGTGCTGCTGGTTTTGGCTTTTACATCTGCCACTGCGTCAAGTGAGTACATTCTATTTTCTAAGGACAAAATGTAATTATCAGCCCTGCTATGAAAAAAGTGAAATATTTTACTTTTATTCCACCAGAGAACAACTTTTTTGTCCTTTTCATCTCATTGCAACTACACTGAGCTACATTTTCTATCTCACTTTACAAAATGACGAAGCAAGACAAACTGCAAAGGGATAAAGCGGAAATACTCTTGGAACAATTCTTCTCTTTAGTTTAAAAAAACATAGTTGAAACACTGAGGATGGGTCTATTTGTTTTGCTAAGATGGCACCTTTGTGTGTTATCTTAGACCTTTATACCAACACAGTTTAACAACGGTGAAAGTGATTAATTTTAATTTCTGTGACTAATTTAAATCAACACGTTTCTGTTTTCTCATCAATTACAAGCTTATGTCTTAATCTTTGTGTTACTACTGTGACCTTATTTCATGCTAAAATACACATGATTACATACCAATTTTACACACACAGACACACAGACACATACACAGAGGCACACAGCACTAGAAAAAACTCAGTGAGCCAGTAGTCTGGGATGCCTCATTCCTTTCACTGGGATTACTGATGGCGCTACTCAGCTGATAGTCACATGAAAAGGATTGAGGGGGATTGCAGGTCGTGTGACTCCCACCACCAAGAGCCCTGACACATCTTAACCCTCCTCAATGCCAAAACATGGACCTGCTCTCATTCACATAAGCATCTCTATAATTATGCTCAAAACGTGCTTGATTATAATGGAGAAGAAAACACAACTCTACTAAAATATGTAGTTGATGGAATAACCACCCTTAATCTAGCACAAACAAATATATATATATATAAATCACAGTATATTGCAAATGTTGCTTAATACTATCTTTTCCAGAGCCGAGAAGTAAGTTCACAAGCTACCGCTCATGGAACTCACGGATGTATCCGGTGTGGAAAGATGGAGACCGGAGATTTAGGAACTGTTGGTTTGGTAAGGCTCAATCTTTTATTATTTCTAAAATCAGAAATGTTATTTTAAAAAGCATCTCTGACACTTAAAGGGATAGTAAGTGATCGTAATCCAATACACTTTTTGTTAAAGTCAGCCAATATTTTCTCAAGGTTTGCTAGCTCTCTGTTATGTATGTGCTCTAAAAAAATCTAGTTTTCCTAAAAACCAGGCTCTGTAAATTGGAAACAAAGAAAATGGTGTGACCCTTGCCCATAACATTGCTTCAGCCATTTGAACTTTTGGTAAGCCACGCCCTGAATACACAGCTGGCCAATCACAGCGCAGTATAGGACTCACTCTAACTGAGGTCCGGCACTTTCATGGATGCGCTCCATTGACTCTAATGTAAAAAAGAGTGGTTCTCTAGCTTTTTTGGCTGTATTTTTCTAAGATATGGTCAAATGCTGTTCCTGGGGCATTTGTAATAATTACAGTCACTACCCAGACAGGTTGATAGGAGAAGTATGATTTATTCCCTTTCCAAAACCTAAAATAAATCCAGAAAAATGTCGGCTGTGGATCGTTCCTAAAGTAGCCTAATTTTTGTTAGCTAGAGCTAGCTAACTTCCTACTGAATGACAGTTAATGAAGCCCTGGTGTTCTGCTGTTTAGTGATTGTAATAATGAACAGAGGCCTACCCAGCTGTACAGGAACAGTGTTGATCCTTAATATTGTTTTGTCTCAATTTTCGGGGGATACACTTATACTGTGTGATCTGTAGGCTTTAGCTTTTATCTTCCATTTTTTTCACTGCCGTTTCCGGGTTCCAAGTTCAAATATCAACAATCCTTCTGCAGAATCACTTACTCTCCCTTTAATCTAAATATGTTAAATTGTGTGTAATCTTCTTTCCAGGTGGTGAAGTAACTTTTGATCTCAAAAATGATGCACCCACTCTGACTGGAGCGAGAGCGACCTTTTCTATTAATCTTAATTTCCCACCAAACCAGACAGTGCTCTCTGATGGGCAGGTGGTCTGGGCGCAAAACTGCACCATCAACGGTAAGACAACCTTTCCAGAAACAGCAAGTGACTCTGTGGAGGACAGGTCTGCAGGTTACAATGTAGTCTATTGTGCTAAAAACCAATAACAAACACTTATGAACAGGTAGCTGATCAGTTTATATCAGATGTGACAATAACGATATAGAATTTCCATATAAAGAAACTGGTAAAAATAATTTCGGTTAATTACCAGTTAACTGACAATATTTTATAATCAATAAACCAAAGATTTTTTTCTAAAATTAAACACTGATTTCATGATAGGACAAAAGACAACTTATTCTTATTTTATTTCTCCTGTGCTGCCTCATATTAATCTAAAATGCCACTGTTTTCATTGATGTTAGTTATATGGATGTTTTCTTTTTCAGGACAACAGTATCAGGAGGGTCAGGCTGTGTATCCTGACCAGGACACAGAGCAGACCGGAGTTTTCCCTGACGGCACACCGTTCCCCAGGAGGCAGAACAGGAGACCTCACTACGTGTTTGTGTGGAAGACATGGGGTAAATATATTTAATTTAGTAATTAGTCTGCAAAAACAGGCTGCTCAGTAGCTGTAATTAATTCTGCAGTAGTGCAGTTGTGCTTTTTAGTGAAAACCTTTTCTATGCTAAATGATAAGTGAATAAGATGATCTGCTGTTATTCTATTTGTCATCACTTTTACATCTGAATTGTGCTGTTAACCCACGAAAATGACCTTTTCGTTAACTTAAGTAATTAGTATTATATGGATTAAATTAGTGGTGCCACGTAAGAATTTTCATTGGCAAAATAGCTTCAATTCACCATTTTTATTTTAGTTCATCAGGTTTACCTGTTTTGGTGAACAAGTCATGAAGTCCAACATTATTCAAATGAACGTGCTATTGTGACAATAGCTGATCACCAAACCATCTAAGAAGAAGCCAGCAGGAATTTTCACACTGCACTTAGCCCCAGACCAAGGGAGCTGTTAGCCCCAGGCCAAGGGAGCTGATGGCCCCGGAATAAGGGAGCTGTTAGCCCCAGGCCAAGGGAGCTGTTAGCCCCAGGCCAAGGGAGCTGATGGCCCCGGAATAAGGGAGCTTTCACACTGGCAGACTCCACTCTTACGTAAACAGAAAGTAAACATCAAAAAACATTAGTCTTGTGTCCTGGGCTTTGGTTAACTTTTGATTAACAATATATGTGTGAATGAAAAGGGGCTAAGTCATAGTATGTTCCTCAGAACAATTCAGATAACAAAAAGTATATTTTATTCTGTTGCTGTGTGTGTTCCATAACAAAGGCTTTTGTTTTACTTTATCACCATTACTATAGTCTCTCATGTATTAGGTGACACCTGGAGTGTTTCCAAAATGTTTAAACGCCCTAAATAATCACAATGTTGCTCGATTCAAGGGCGTTACTGGCAGGTGGCAGATGGACCATCGTCCTCCCTCTCTATCGGTACAGAAAACATCCCTCTGGGCTCCTACAACATGGAGGTTGTCATCTATCACTGCCGTGGACAAGACAAGTTCATACCTCTCGGCTATGCCTCCACAGTCTTCAGCATCACAGGTGATGTACCAAACGATTTTAACCTAATTCAAGGAAAAGGATTCTACAATGTTTGTATTTCTTTAAAAACACTCATCATAACAGCTCTACAACTTTTGCTCCGTCATCAGACCAGATTCCCTTCACCATATCACTCACCCAAATCAGTGATGTCAACCAGAATGACCAGAACTTCATCCAGAACCGAGCCATTGCTTTTAGCGTCAAGCTCCATGATCCCAGCCAGTATCTCAACAGCGCTGACATCAGCTTCAGCTGGGACTTTGGTGACAGCACTGATACTCTGATCTCCAGAGACCTCAGTGTCACACACACATACCTTACAGTTGGGACCTTCAAACCTCAGGTAGTTCTCATGGCAAGCATCCCCAACGGCTGTGGAAATCCCACTGCTGGTGAGATTTTAAACTAATAATTCTTTCTTTTTTTACCTTTTTACATATTTATATATATAAGATGTCTGAACTAAGTTTTGCTCAGTTGTTTTAAATTTTTTTCAGTTGTCCCCATTGATGCATCTGCTGTACCAGCTGTTGTTGTGGCCTCCACCCCTGTCCCAGCAGCACCAGCCGAGGGAGGAGATGGAATTGCTCTAGATGTTGCTGCTTCTGACGCCACCCTGCTTGCTGCTTCTGTACAGCCAGCTGAAGCAGCCACAAACACAGAAGATGGAGAAGCAGTTGTTGATGCAGACACAGAGGCAGTAGAGGTTGCCTCAGTAGCACCTGCAGGAATCGATGCAGCTGTTGTTCCAGAGGAACAAGATCCCGCCAACACTGTTGCCCCTGCTGCCCCTCTTGCAGGGGTAGAAGAAGCAACAGTTGAGGTTGCTGATACTGTCACTGCTGCCCCTGCTGCAGATACAGATGTTGATGCCGAGGACATAGCAGGTGAGGTGGCCGCTGCTGCCTCTGTCGCACCTGCAGCTGAAGAGCCAGCAGATGCCATTACAGCTACTGCAGATGAAACAGCAATTACAGATACAGCTGAAGAAAATGTGGCTGTGATTGACGCTTCTGCTTCAGTCACCCCTGTAGTACAGGAAGTAGAAGGAGCAGTTGAGGTTGCTGGCGCTGTGACTGTTGCTTCTGTGGCAGAAGCAGCTGTAGAGCAAGAAGTTGACGTTGTGGCTGCTGATACCGTTGATGCTGCTGCTGCTGATGTTGATGCTACTGTTCCTGCTGCTGATGTTGATGCTACTGTTCCTGCTGCTGATGTTGATGCTACTGTTCCTGCTGCTGATGTTGATGCTACTGTTCCTGCTCCTGCTGCTGATGCTACTGCTCCTGCTGCTGATGTTGATGCTACTGTTCCTGCTCCTGCTGCTGATGCTACTGCTCCTGCTGCTGATGTTGATGCGGCTGCTGCTGATGTTGACGCTGCTGTTGTGGCTGTTGATAATGCTGCCATAGAGGTTGTCCAAGTTGTAACAGAAGCCCCTGTTGATAATGTCATAGCCGCTGCTGCCACTGAGACAACTGTAGAAGTGGCAGCACCAGCTGATGCCGCAGTACAGGCAACTGAAAATGAGGTTGCAGCTACTGCAGCTCCTGCAGGTGAGAACCTACTGTAAACTAAAACAAGTATAGACAGAATAAACATATCAAGTGTGTAACAAAAGCATTCTAACCAAATGTTTTTTATTTTTCCAGTGCAACCAGCGGTTGATGAAGTTCCAGCCGAAAATGAAGTTCAAGCAGAGGTGGAAGCAGATCCAGCACAGGTTGCTCTGGTTCTGGCTAAAAGACAAGCTCCAGAGCTGACGGCTGACTGCATGGTCTACCGTTATGGCTCCCTCGCCACCACTGTAGATGTTGTCCGTAAGTCAATATAGTTTTTTTATGGCAGTTTAAACTTAAGCAGATAATATTATTCTTTAATAGAAACTGTATGATTTAATATTGAATTATTAATTATTATTAATTTAATTTAATTATTATATTAAAATCTCCTTTTCTATCTTTTTTTACCCCGCAGAGGGTATTGAAAGTGTAGAGATTGTTGAGGTGTCCAACGTTGTATCAATGGCAACTGAGTTGGATCAGAATGCTGTAGACATCACCATCTCCTGTCAGGGAAGGTGAGCCAACACAAAATCCACAAAGGTCAACAGGATTGGTCCCAGCACAGATCTTTGTGGAACTCTGTGACAAACTTTGGCGTGCATGGAGGATTCATTGTTAACATGTACATACTGAGATCGAGCTGATAAATAAGACTTATACCAGCTTGGAGCAGTTCTTTTAATGCCAATTAAATGTTCTAGTCTCTGCAATAGGATGTGATGGTCAATGGTATTGAGTGCAGCACTAAGCTCTAGTAACAAGACCAGTACAGGGGCAAGTCCTTTAGTAATTTTCATCAGTGTTGTCTCTGAGCTATGATGTACTCAGTATTCAGACTGAAATTCCTCAAAGAAACTACTGCTATGTAGAAAGTCACACAATTGTTTCACGACTGCTTTCTTGTGGATCTTAGAGAGAAATGGAAGGTTAGAAATAAGTGTATACTATAGTTGGCTAAAACCCTTATATCAAGATTGGGCTTTTTCAGAAGAGGTTTAATTAAAGCTACTTTAAAAGACTGTGGCACATTGCCTGTTAATAAAGACAGATTGATCATATCTAGTAAAGAAGTACTGGCTAAGGGTTAAACTTCTTAAAGCAGCCTAATCAACACGATCAACCTGGTGCACATTTAAAAAACAGAACAAAAAAAACCACAGTACTGTAAGTATATCAGTGGCGTAGCCAATTCAGTAGGAACACCCTGTGGCAGTTTTGGGAGGGAGCCAACAGGGACCAGTGCCCCAGTAAAATAGACCTTGGACTAGATCTAGACAGTCACCTTTTTCAAGTAAGCTGCTCCTACAAATATCTACGCCTTTGATACTGCAAAATCAAGGTTCACTTACTATTCAGCTTAAATGTATTGATTAGTTTTGATGTTCTTTATAACTAATACAAACATTTTCTTCAAGTTAGCCTTAGAAACTTTGCTGTCTTATTAATGACGTATTATGTGTGTAGTACAAAAAACATGATAATGAAAATATATCCATTTATGATTGTTTTTCTTGTTGCATTGTATCTACATCTTCACTATCCTTCCTTCAGTCTGCCAAGTGAGGTCTGCACCATCATTTCTGATGCTGACTGTATCACACCGGTTGAAACCATCTGTAATGCAGCGACACCCTCTCCAGACTGTGAAATGATCCTTCGTCAGGTCTTCAATGACTCTGGAGTATTTTGCATCAACGTCTCCTTGACCAATGATGTTAGTCTTGCTGTGGCAAGTGCCAGAGTCAATGTAGCAGTAGGTGGGTTGAAGAGATTTTTTATACCACTGAAGTATTTTATCTATAGATGATCCTCTCATTTGTATAATGTGCTTCAATTTCAGCCTCCGGTGGTTCTCCAGCTGGAACTGCAGCCACAGTCGTGGGTGTTATGGTTCTTGCCTGTGTTGTCTGTTGCATTGGTTTGATGTACAGGTGAGTACCTACTTGATCAATCTAATTTATTTAGGGCCCTATGAAAAGTTAAAAAATAAAACTACTTAACTACTAAGTTAACAAAACCAGTTTCAATGACCTTTGTCACATTGGATTTGAATCTCACAGGTGATAACATTAATGATGGCAGTGTTAGAAGCCATGCCAGTAAACCAGCATGTACAATATCAACTCATATTTTCAAGTGACCAGCAAAACCAAATCATCAGCAGCAAATCATTTACATATACAGTGAAGAGAAGTGGGGCAGCACCAAAACAGACAGCTTCCTGATCAGAGTCTGTACAATAGTATTTTGAGCTCACAACAGCATGCTGCTAACAATGACAGGGTAATAGTTACCATGTTCACCGTCTATGTTTAGTGTGTTAGCATACTAACATTAAACAAACACTGAACTGAACTACTGTCTTGTTCTACTCTTGCACGTATTTGCTCAAAAACCAAAGTATTGGACAAAATGAAATTTTTACCTTATGATGGCGTTAGATGGGAAATTAAGTGATCATTAAAGTGATTGCATAACATGCTAATGTGTAACATGCATCGCATAAAATTTCATGGGAATCCACCCAATAATTGTTCAGAAGAGCTATTAAAACCACAAATTTAAACTTCATGGTGGTGCTAGAGGAAAGGTCAGGGGACTTAGCATCCATCCTCTGGGCACCATGAATGTCTGTACAGAAGTACAAATGCTTGCTGAGATGTTTCACTCTGGAGGATGGATTGACCAACAGACATAATGTAACTGAGAATGTTCCTGCAAGAATCATGTTAAGATAAAGATAAAATAGGTAAGCAAAAACAAACATTTCACACAATAAAATTAGCACTGATTAAAGTACACGAAGCAAAACAAAAAGCAAGCAAGCAAAGAAGCAATATCCAGGTGGAAGCAAAGAGCATGGGCTACAATGTAAGTTGCAGTCGTGAATGTGAATAGTGTAATGCTAAAACATTAGACATAATTAAACATAATTAAAATAGACACATGAATCATACATGTCAGTTAAAAACATTCGAAAAGTTGGAATACAAACAGATAAATAAAATAAAATAATTTGACCACACATGTTAATCGGTTGACAATGAGTGAGTGAATTAAGACCAGCAACCTACCAGTAAAAATGAAAGTGATAATGAATGAATATGAATGAATAATGAATGGAAAAACTTCAATTACCATAGTTTAAAATTAAGAATAATATACGACTAAATTAAATAGTAATTAAGATCAACAGTTGACCAATAAAAATAATAAGACACTTGAGTTATGACCAGTGTAATAAGTAAGATTACAATAAGATAAATATTTAAGTGTCAAAATTAAAAAATACTGAAAGGCATAGCTTAGAAGGAATGTATTGAGTTTGGTTAATAAAGACAATAACATTGGGGCACACCTAACATGATTAAATAGGAATTTCCAGTGGTTTGGCGCGTAAAAGGTAAAGGCAGTTTCACCAGTCTTCATGGAGACCCGGGAATTAACTAGACAGCCTGTTCCAGATGGCCCAGTGGTATCTAGCTAGTTCATAGTTCACATGCATATCATCGAAAAGCTACTATTTTCCATAGGCATGCACCAGTCGACCAGCTGGGGATTGGAACGGGCCGTTTTTCAGCTTAATCTGCCGTGACCAGTGGCCGGTGCAGAGCAGCGTCAAATGTTCGATTTTAGCCGATCACATTAATCGTTACACATGTCCTGTACTGCACAGAGTTTTACGTCATGCACGCAGTGGCACAGACAGTAACTGGTTATTGGCACAGCCACACACACATAGACACACACACTAGAGTCCAACCGATATGGGTTTTTGGGAGCCGATGCCGATATTAAAGTGAAAAAGAGCCGATTTATGAGCTGATATTCAATTGATTTCAATAGTAGATCCCTTTACTGTATAAACTACACTTAGAACAGGCCAATACTGAAAGCTGGTATGTATGTGGGCTGTAGAAGCTTTTCCTAAATGGATTATGTTAATAAAATAGATGACAGTCTCAAAAAGTAAATTGCACAATTGAAATTGTAAACAATTGCACATCAATAAATATTTGTTGCTGGAATGTGCAGCTTTTTCAGCTGAGAGAGAGAATGAGAGAGAATAAGTATACTTACATGTCCACTCTGGTTTAATAATTTCAGACACGCAGACTAACTGCAGACAGGCGGCCCGCAGATATATTTAGAATAAGTCAGAAACTATAGTTTAAGGGCTCATTACCATTAGCGCTCCTCCACTGATAAACACGGCATTAGCTTTGTGGCTAATTTAGCAACGTTAGCTGCTGATTTGTTACGTGATTTTAGAGAACATTTAGAAGTGATGAGCTAGAGACAAATGTGGACCGTTCACTAGAACTGCCACACTGATTCAGAATAAATCTACAGTTACGTCTGTCAGCAGCACAGCTTTCAACACCCAGCTACCGTAATATTAACCTGCTGTGAAGTGCTAGGAAGCCAGGAGAGTGCAGTGAAACACGGGCGGGTTTGCAAGTCATGAATGTTTTCAGGAGAAGAGAAGTGATTGGGTCTGTTTTTATTATAATTTTTAAAGTCATGTAATTAACATGACAAAAGACCGACTCACCGCTAGCACAGCCCTCTGTGTATTTGGTTTCTACATGCTGCAATAAGCTCTGGTAAACTCCGATCAGCTGATTTTTTTTCTTCTGTGGTTTTTGTGGTGAGGAAGTGTTGTTAACGGAGGAGATGCAGCTGGTTGAACTCTGGTGGGCAAACTATGCAGCACCCAGGACATGAGTGAAGGATCTGACTCTAGCTGTGTTCGAAACTGCTGTCTCAGAAGGTGTCTTACAGAAAAGCGAGGCATCGAGTACTGTTCCAAACGGCTCGAACGATCTCTTCCTGTCTCATGAGATGCCTTCAACGTTTCACTTTTACTCAGTATGTAACGACAGATAAGCGGTATGAGAACCTTCCAGCTGTGTTTTCCTCTGCCATTATTGCTGCAGCGGTCTGTGTGACAGTGGGAGCAGAGGGCTCTGTGAGCGGGCGGCTGGCCGGCCTCACACGCTCCTCCCGCGGGTCGGCGCAGGCTTCCCACACTTGCGGAGCTCCTCAACTCCGAAAATATTCAAGCACATTTTTGTTCCACCATCACGTCTCGTAAAACTGTCAATATTCAAAATCTACACAGCTGATTTCTCACCTCAAAACTTTTCAGAAGTGGATTTAGTGATGAAATTCCATACGAAAACTGTAAAATATATATCTTTCTGTTGCTGGCCTCTGTCTGGTGCAGCAATGATGATGCAGTGAATAGTAAATACTCTCTCTGACTAATCAGCAGTCTGTCGTGTTTTCACGTTACATTTTAGTATCCCTCAGCTCGCTTGGAACCTCGACGGAGGTGAGGTGATACGAGTACCTGGAAGCAGGTACAGGTACAACATTTCTACAATGGAAACCCAAACAAAGGCGAGTCGATCCAAAGGCCCTCTCTGCTCAGACTAGCTTGGTTTGAGGGCGTGCCTGACCCTGCCAGCCGCTTGGCAAGCTTTATGACGCGTTTTCATTGTGATGTCACAAGTAAAGGAAGTGAAGGGCTGAACTACAAACAAGCTGTTTTCAAGCGGTTCAGAGCACAGCTTTTTCACTTTGCAAACCTATTATATGCACAAAAAAGATGTATAACTCAATAAAGGAGAGGGAAAAAGCCAAAAAGCGTAATACCACCTCTTTAAGAGCTGTGTGGATCGCTGATGTGTGTGACGCATTGAACATTACATCGCAGCCGTTGTGTGTGGCGCCGCTATCTCTGAGTACTATCTGCAATTGAAAACAGAGCAGGGCAGAGTAGAGTCGAGTCTATCGATTTGCGCTATGGAAGCATTTTTGGCAAGGCAGCATAGATCGTCAGAACACTGGCAACAGTTCAACGTTCAGTCCTGATGGTAAGATGTGGAACAATGACATTGTGTGGTTGTGGACTGGTAATAACTTATACCACCTGCTAGGTTACGGTTACAGTCTGAAGCCGCTTTGATTTGGATCACACTACCTTGTTTCTTACGACGAAAATATGGTGTTTTTTGAAAAATAAACCATGTAAACCCTTTTTTGTACAATCCCTAGTTAATATTTTGAACCCTGAAATGAGCATAATACCACCTCTTTAATAGTCATATATCTGCCGTTATAAACAGCGCTGCCAATTAAATGCAATTAGCTCATATCGGCCAGCTGATATATCAGTCGGGCTCTAACACACACACACAACACACACACACACACACACACACACACACACACATTAAAACATGTCGTAGGAGTGGAAGTTCTTCACTGTGAGTGAAGAAGTTCCAGTGAAGAAGACACAAGGTTCACAATTTACACCTGCAGAGAAACACAGAGACACACTTTTGTATTAAGCTGTTACAAGACACAGACACGGTGTATATTTTACTATCATGGAGCAGGTAAAGCAACAATAAACACAGCTGTTGGTGCCAATGTCATTCAGAACCACGTGGTCTTGATCAGTAATTAACAAAAACATAACAATAATAATAATAATGGAAACAAAATTCCGGGTAAAAAAAATACAAAACGGGAGTTATCTTTATAAAAGTCAACAGAGCAGACAAATACAGGGAGAGAGAGGTGCATGTGTGGCTGAAGGGAAAAGAAAGGTGAGCAGATTACTGTAGTGTGAGAAAACACTAAAGTAATATGATTTCAGTAGAATTCAAATGCTGAGATATAGAGAGAAATAGGGCAATGTAGTCTTTCAAAATTAAAAAACAAAAAAAACAAATACATCCCCCACCACTACAGTTACATAGTCTTTCTGTGGGAAACACTGAGTATTGCCTACGGCAGTTTATTTTCCGATTGTATTCGTATTAAAAGCTCAGTCCAGCAGCCTAAACTGGAGCTCTTTTTATTTTGAGATGTGTCTGATAGAGAGAAGGTCCCTTAACCTGCTGCAGTTTGGAGAAAGTTAAAGTTTTTAACAGTCAGTGTTTTATAATGAACATACAGTTGAATGAACCTGGTCAGAAAAGCCAGTGCTAATGGGGATCCTAATAAAGAGAAATTCCAACAAAGAAAAGTTACAAAAATGTTTGTGTATGCTGTCAAGTATAGTTTAGTCGGAATCGTCAGGTCAGACTTGAAAAATTTGTAATCAGAGTTGGCCAGGAAAAATGCAATTGGTGCATCTCTATTCTTCCATCTTGTTTACAGTTGTCATTCCTTGTTTCCTTTTTTTAATTTTGTTTGTTGTTGACAGGCATTTAGCCTTTATTTTATGCCATATAAACTTAACTGTTTAACAGGGGAAAACCACATATTCAGTTTAACTTTGTCACAACTTTTAGTGGGATCTCCTCATCTTTTTCACCTGTTTTATGTTTCTAAACAGACGGTCCAAGCAGTACCAGCCACTAAGAGAAGACAACAATGGAGGCAGCTCGGCGGTAACATCAGTGCCTTTGTTGTTGTGGAACTTGTTGAGCCGACAGTCACCAGGAGAGAGTCGTCCACTGCTTCAGGGGAGGACTGTGTGAATATCATCATTGGCTCATGCAGTCAACATCTATAACATCAGCTAAAATATTATACACACAATACCGTAACTGTAGTAAATTTGTATCCTCCAGTTAATGTATTAAACCACAACTAATTAAATGAACCAGCCCCATGTACAACATGTGCAGAAATAGAAACGAGTGTGTAATAAAAGAGTGTAATAAAAACATTGAAACATTTGTAGAGGAAAGTGATATTTGTTTTGACCTACAGTATTTTTTAGTGATTGGCAATGGCCAATGTTTATTCTCTGATTTAATCAATACACTTTCGTGCAAAGCGTTATGTTTTGGATATATATATATATATATATATATATATATATATATATATATATATATATATATATATATATATATATATATACAGCATTTTCTATCATTCTATTATTTTATTTTTGGTTGTTAAAGCTTTTAATCAGTAATCTCAAAACATTGGCTGACTACTACAAATGAATACATGTAATAACAAATCATCTTGAGAGACAAAATAACTGGACATCTATTGGAGAAAGATGACCAGAGCAATCAGTAGCCTCTGACACCACCTGCTGAAGTTTCTTGGCACAGCATGGCAGCATATAATATTCACCCCAAAATAAACAACTTCATAAGCTATTCAGTTTTTACTTGCGACTCTGTGTTACTTTGTAATGAAGCAATGTCTACTTGTGAACCCTCATCACACATTATTGCCTTAGTGTTGACACAAGTTCTTTGTTTGTGAAGATTTTTAGGAGCCCCCAAAAGATAAACGTAGAGAAAACTTTGTGTAACAGAACTCAGAGTTAATCTTTCTGTGACCCCTCAGATTTATCTTGAGACCCCTGACCACCAGGCTATGAACCTCGTTCTGTCGTTCTTTTTTATTTTGTATCATGTTTAAGTGTTATGCTAAGTTAAATGGCTACATTAAACTGTGTAAATACAAGTGCAATTTGATTTTATTTATATAGCAACAATTCATAACAAAGGTTACCTCATTGCGCTTTCATAGAGGGCAGGTCTGGACCGTATCTTTGTAATATTATAATATCAATATAATAGGAGGGAAGAGAACACACAGTAGCACAGTGCAAGTTCCACATAGCGATTTAAAATAATTGTAATGGTAGTGTTAATAATACAAATGTCAATAAATACTAATAATGATGACAATAATAAGACTATAATATTATTTGTGGGAGTGGGTGTTTAGTAGAAACATGAGGGCAATAGGTGGAATGCAACCAGAATTCGGACTTTAAACTCAGAATTGGGTCTTTAAAGCCCCCCTCCAGTGTATTTTGAGATTTCTATGATATTTCATATTTTTCTGAGTCATTTCCTTACAATGTTGATTACCCACATAGTTCTCCAAATATTTTTTGACAAATAGCTCAATTTTGTGCTCAAAGTTACAAAAGTTGCTTAGTTGTTAAAACGGGTGACGTATGACTATAGTTATGGGGCGTTCGAGACTGGTCGGAACTTGGATTTTTCCCAGTTGAACCTTCCGACTTACGGCATCAAAGCGTTCCAGATGGTGTTGGATGACGCCGAAAGTGAACGAAAATCATGGTGACCGTGACAAAGTGTACACACAGTTGCACCCTTAGCAGTGCTTTAGGTGTTAATTAAAAGGATGGCAGTTTAACTGCAACAACTGACATAAATAGCCCATACATTACTGGTTCTGTGTACCCCTCTGGCTATATAAGTTGGTAGTCCTGATGTCAGTCAATGTTATAGGTTACACTTCCTAATGTACACTTCCTAATGTTTTGGCATTTTTAACAATAACTTTTATGCAGAAAATATGACTTTATGAGATTCTTTACTGTAGCCAGCTACCGTATGTGTAAAACATATTTCTACATCAATATACATGCAGAACAGGTTGTTAACTAGCTCACAACGATGTTTAGCAATTTGATGCTCTGACTTAACGAGGCGTGACGGCGGTTTTTTAACGAGGCATGACAGTGCGCCTGTGCACGCTTGGAGAATGACGTATGACTTATGAAATTATGCTACGTTCCAGGCAACTCGGAACTGGGAAATTTCCGACCTCCAACTAGAAAAACTATCCTGGAACGCCACTTGAAGTTGGATTTCCTCCTTGTGAACTAGGAGAAAAAATTTGTATCCCGACTTCACGAGTAGCAGCTGAATGACGTCAGAAAACAATGTATCTTTTATGCATCTTTTCTGCATAAAAGTTATTGTTAAAAATGCCAAAACATTAGGAAGTGTAACCTACACCATGACTGACTTGAGGGCTACTAAATATAGCAGCACAGAACTAGTAACGTATGAGCTATTTATGTCACTTGTTGCAGTTAAACTGCAATCACACCTAAAGCACTGCTAAGGGTGCAACTGTGTGTACATTTTGCCATGTCTGTCAGCCATGATTTTCATTCACTTTCGGCATCATGCACACCACCATGCACCTGGAATGCTTTGAGGTCGGAAGTTTCAACTGGGAAATATACTATAGTCATACGTCATTCTCCATTGCTTGCATCAACCACTGTTCTGCCTTTAATATGGGGACGCCAGTGTGACACCAAAATATGTGACCTATCACATTCTGTGAACCAAATGGGAAGTTAAGTGCCAGAGGCTTTGTTGACGATGTGAAGCGGTTGTAGCTTGGTTGGGTTTAGGTACCAAAAGTTCTTGGTTATGGTTAGGAAAACATCGTCGTTGGGGTGTAGTCACAGAATCTGATAGGTCACACATTTTGGCAGTGTTGGGCAGTAGCGTCGCTACAAGTAGCGCCGTTACTAGTTTAACTACATTTCTCGGTAGCGTAGCGTCGCTATTTTCTGAATCAAATAGCTTTTCAGTAACGAAGCTCTTTTATTGGCCGAGTAGCGCGGTAGCTTCCACACACGCTACATTTTCCCAAGCATTTCTGAAGGATCAGTACGTGACACCACCGCCACACACGGACCTGTACGTGCAGCCGGCAGAAGCGCTTCCCTGTGATGGTGACATCACGCACCGATCCTTGGGTTGATGTTTGCGACTTTGCTGCAGGGGAATAAAGACACGAGCGACGGAGTGTCCCTCTCTCTCTCTCGCTCTTTCTCTGCCATGAATGTTTAGGTTGCAATGTTGCCAGAGCACAAAGTCACATATAAACTATAAAAAATCTAGAATTAATAATTAATTAATTAAATTTATTAATAATTTGATAATTAAGTTGCTTTATACAAAAAACAATGGTTCTCCGTTTGTTGCATGAGGAAGTACATTTGCAGCAATGATATGGCAGTAAGTAGGAGAGTTTCTGTGTCTGATTTAGCTCTCTTGCACAAACACACTGTTTGGAGCAGGTTTTTAGTCTTTCTTCTGTTGCTACTGTGGAATGAAGTTGGTTCAATATAAACTAGGCCTATGTTGCGTGTGTGTGTGTGAGTGTGTGTATATAAATATTTATATATAAATGACCTAACTATAAACTATTAAAAAATTAAAAGTAGCTTAGATGTAACTAAGCTACTTTTGCCACGTTGCTGTAGCTTAGCTTGCTACATTTCACTGGGGGGTAGCTTCTGTGTAGTGAAGCTTCATTTAATGTAGAGTAGCTAGTAGCTTAGCTCACTACATTTTCCAAGTAGCTTGCCCAACACTGCATTTTGGTGTTACACCGGGTTGGGTTCAGCCCTGTGCGTGCTCCCGAGCCTCTCGTACTACAGAGACAACACGGCAGCTAACGACATGCAGTCCACTAACACCATAAAACAACCGGCTCACAGCAAAACACGGGCTCCACGTAAGGATACAAAACAACAATAAAGGTTTATGTGCTGAAGGTCATCAGACCAAACAGATTCAGATGATGTTGACTAAAAACAAAGTAAGCATTAGTAAAGCTGGAGAAACACGGTTAAAGTCACCTTAGCTCGCTGACTAACGCTGAGCAGTTGCTAACGTTATCCAGTGCTAAGTTTTCCATATTACTTCACCAACTAACGCGACCCATGTTACTTTCCTGTGTACCACTGGTATTGTGTCAAAGCCTGCAAGAAATGATGTAATGGTAAGCAAATGTAGAGCAATTTGTTTACTATCCTATAGTGATGCAGCCATGAGCAGCAAGCTAACGCTACATTAGCTCCAACCTGCCGGTGTTCGCTTCATAATGTGCATGTTAGATTTATTGCCTTTTACTGATACTCAGGTACACAGCTTCTCCACCTCACAGTCGCTGTAACTAACATGACTCACATAATATACAACCCAGAGGAAGAGCCATCCACTAACACTACAGTAAATATACTTACTGCGGTCTAGCTGTTATAAACTGTGACACAATCTCATTACAATATTCAGTCTAGCTCACTAACTGTTTCATTATCATCCAATACATTTAGCTGTGACATTGCTGAGCCTCCGATGAAAGATACACAGATAATAAAAGTTATAAAAGTTATTGAAAGCAGCAGGCGAGCTAACGATGTAGCACGTCGGTTAAATGCAGTCATTATTATCATGTAACAAGCATGGATTAGTTCAATCTGCAGCCTATAAAATTATTACTGTAACGTTGCAGTAGAGATTTAGTTTCCAGTATATTGTGTGAAGCTGTCTCCCTATCTGTCTATAGCTGCTCTCTCTCTGCTTTTTTTCGGGAGTACTGTGCCAATATGCTGGTGTCTCACTGCGCTGAATGAAAGGTACAGCACCACTGTTGATCTGCCTCTGAGACGGGGACGTTGAAGTGTCTGAACATGTCTGTGAAAAGCCACAGCCTGCATGCAGGTGTTTCTGCATATATTGCAGGATTTTTGTATGAAAGTGGTTGTGTTTCGGATTGTGCTTGAGTTCAAGCAAGCATGCGTGCGAGCACACACCTGTTTGCAATCTTAAAACCGCACTGCTAGTGGCCGCTGAAAACTGCATAATGCCCCTTTACTCTCAGAATTCTGACTTTTAACTCAGAATTCTGACTTTTTTTCTCTTCTAGATTAAAATTTTCACATGCTGTCAAGCTACACTTTCTTCACACACCCGCTTGTGTTATGGTCCAGACAGCTGTTCATGGTAATGAATAGCTGGTAGAGTTTTGCAAAATAAACATCTAAAAACTGTGCAGCCTTGTTCTGTTTGGAACTGTGAGCTGCACTTTATCTGAGCTGCCAAAGTCAACGTGTGTGTGAATCTGAGGAGAGATTTCTGCCTCATTTACTTTTGGTTTCACATGTAACATTACTTCCAGCAGATCAATAACATAATGCACTGCAGAGTAAAGGGCAGGTAGACTTCTCATCAAATGATGACGTTAGTCTCTTAATATTATGACTTTCTTTCTGGACACGTCAGAGGACACATTCAGAAAGTTTTCACCATGAGCAGAAAATCTGCAAAACAGAGGAGCTAATAAAGTCCAGGAGTTTATAACTGAATTAAAATTAAATAATTTCACAGAGGTTACACAATCACATTTAAAGAGGTTACTTCCCCAAACAAAGACACAAAGAGGAGGGAAGACTAAATCATGACTCAATGGGGATGATATTACAGGAGAAATGCTGATCTACAGGAGAAATAGCCTATATCTGAAAGCAACATGGAATGACTGAGAGCTGCACTGCATTGTTCTGTTAAAGTAAACAAAGTGTCACCTGCGACCTGAATTTTGTTTTTCTCTTTACATGTACATAAAAAATCACCATAAACTGGTGCAGAAAAATTCATCACAATGCAGGAAATAAAGTGTTTAATGCTCAAAATTTTCATATATTTCAGCTTTAAAGATTTCTTAAAAATAATGGATACAAGGATAAAAGTGACTGTATCACACCAGTGGAGACCATCTGTAATGCAACCACACCCTCTCCAGACTGTCAGATGATTGTTCGTCAGGTCTTCAATGACACCAGAGTGTTTTGCATCGATGTCTCGTTGACCAATGATGTCAGTCTTGCTGTGGCAAGTGCCAGAGTCAATGTAGCAGCAGGTGGGTAGAAGAAAAATGTATTAATAGCCACTAATTTTTTTTATTTCTAGATAATTATCTAATGTGTATAATATGCTTCAATTTCAGCCTCTGGTGGTTCCTCAGCTGGAACTGCAGCCACAGTCGTGGGGGTTATGGCTTTTGCCTGTGTTGTCTGTTGTATTGGTTTGATGCACAAGTGAGTACCTAAATTATGAACCTAATTTAATTAGGGGGCCAATGAAAAAAATGAAAAATAAAGGTATTTAACTATACTAAGTTAACAAAACCAATAAATAAAAAGTTGTGGTTTCATTGTGTAAAACATGTTTCCTATGTTACTCTTTACTATTTACTCATTACTCAGCATCAAAATCTTCATACACCATTTTAATGTGGCTCCTATTAGAGTTTTTTAACTTATCATATGAGGGAAATGATGATAATACAGTATATCCTCAAGGAGACAAGAACGTCGGTATTAAATTTCAAGGACATCTACCCAATAGTAGTTGAGAAAATTCACTCAGAACCACAAATGTCAACTTTATCCATTTTTCAGTAGGATCCATCTTCTGGGCACCATGAATGTCTGTACAGATGTTCATGACAGTACATCAAATCGTTTCTGAGATATTTCACTCTGGAGGACATATTGACCGACAGACTGACATTGCCATCCATATAGCCACGCTGCTAGCATTTATTCAATCATTGGAAATCTTTGTTTTCACAAAAGAAATTTACCACCTATGTCTAGATAATACTTTACAGCACCTTAGAACAAAATAATTTAACTGATATTGGAGAAAGTAGTGGACTTAGTTTAGGTAACAGGTATGGATTATGTACAGGTCATGCTCATGTAAGTATGTTTTCCTTGACTTTCCAGCCCTAGCTCTTTGCCTCAGTCTCTCTCTTTGTAAGTATAACGATAGCTGGACTTATAGGGGAGAAACTAGTAGTAGTGCAGGCAACTTTAAGTGTTCTTTGGTAATCTTATATGTTTACAGACTTACTGTCTCCACAGATTAGAGTGAAAATCATTGATAGTATTAGATTTCAACATGTTGTAGTTAATGCATTGGAATCTAAACATCAGGCAGATTGTCTGTTCCAGTTTTTTAAGTCGACCTGGTAGGAAAAACAGAATTGGAAACACATGTGGGAAAGACAGAAAGATAAATTGGGGGCCAAAAGATGATTTCGTCAGACTTGGTGTTTGCATTGCATGTGCATTGTACACAACAACACACGAGGGATCCTAAATCAAAGATAAAATAGTGAAGTAAAATCACCTATTTCACACAATAAAATTAGCACTACTAATTAAATTACAAGAAGCAATGTTCTTCTGTCTTGTCAACAGTTTTCTTTTCTTGTATACTTTTTTTTATTTTGTTTTTGTGGACAGGCAATTTAGCTTTTATTTATTGCAAAATAAACTCTTACATTTAGCAGGGGAAAGATACATATTCAATTTAACTTTGTCATTAGTGGGATCTCCTCACCTGTTTCACCTGTTTTATGTTTGGTACAGCAGTACCAGCAGTGATGACAACTTTGGAGGCAGTTCAGCGATAACGTCAGTGCCTTTGTCGTTGTGGAGCTGGTTGAGCCGACAGTTACCAGGAGAGAGTTGTCCACTGCTTCGGGGAAGGACTGTGTGAATATCTTCATTCGCTCATGCACTCAACTATAACATCAGCTAAAATATTGGCCTTATATACATAAGAATCTAATTGTAGTAACATTGTAACTCCCACTTAATGTATTAAACCATAACCAATTAAGTGAACCAAGTTAAGTGAACCAGCTCCATGTACAACAACATGTGTAGGAAAAGAAAATGTTGAAACATTTGTTGAAGAAAGTGATATTTATTTTGCCCTAGTCCAGTCAGAAGGCGCCTCCATGGAATACTTGGGCCAAAAAAGCCATACCTCTGACATGGAAACAAGGCCAACCAACTCAGCTGTGCACGAAAACCCAAGAACTGTGGTGCAGAAAATTGGCAGCCGGTGCTCTGGTCTGAAGAGTAAAAATGGAAAATATTTGGCTGCAACAAAAGGTAATTTGTTCACCGAAGGGTTGGAGAGCAGTACAAGATTGAATCCCTGCAGGTAACAGTGAAACATGGTGGAGGTTCCAGGCAGGTTTGGGGATGCATTTCTGCTAATGGAGTGTTAAGGATTTTGTCAGAATATATGGTGGTATCTGATTGGCCCCAAATTTATTCTGCAGCATGCAGTATATGGTACAATTTCAGAGACCCAAATTTGTTTGCAATATGTGATAAGTGTTGTATTGGTGTTTTATTTTCACATATAAAGTGGAGCTTTGTTAATGCAAAACAATTGCTACACCTCCTCTGCTACTAGCAACACAGATAATCTAACAAAACAGAAACAAATACTAAGAGAGTGGCTGGAACATGTGTCAATCAACATTGATGAGTTGGCACTAGACAAAGTGAATTTGGATATTAATCTTTAGAACAAAAGGTGTTCACATTTTGCTGAGTGCGAGATGGAGAGGGATTGTGTTTTTTCCAAAAGAAGAACTACTGTGACTCTTACTGTATTGTTCTAGCTTGTTCTATTTTGATTATTTTATGATCATATTACGGCACTGTATATCTGGACATTGGTCTCAAATACATGACGCACTATGTATGTAGTATTGTGTTATTATATTATTGTATTGTAGTATTGTTTTATTATTATACTATAGTATTGTATTATACTATTGTATGTGTCAGTGTCTTAAGTGAATTAATAAAGATGAAAATAAAATATTTGAGATTTACAGCATTAATGACATTGTGTAATGTCACCTGTCCAGACTGCAGAAGTGGAGTTATCATATGTGTCTCAGGCTGTACAGACAAACTGACAAGATGTTCTTCTCTTAACTGGAGTCAAAAATAGTTTACTTGATTGATTACTTGATTTTATCATTGATACAATAACAAGCAACCAGGCGTCTTTAACAATTTAGTAGATATACAAATCTATATTTTTGGAGAAAGCACAAAAAATAAAATTCTAAATAATTTGATGATGGTGACAATTCATTGATCGGAGCCTGCATGTCATGGTCATAGACTATATACATAGTATAAAAGAAGAGGAAGTAGCCATTGTGACATCACCCATTGGTTTGTGGACTACAAAAAAAAATTAACAGCTCACTCCTATCTTTTAGTACAACTGACTCTGCATACTCTGGTTTATTGTTTATTTTACTCCAAATGGGACCATAATTTACAAAACAAACATGTTGCATTGATGGCAATTGAGACCATAAACTCATTAGGAAGGTGTTTACTGAGGTAATGAATCAAGTGAGAAGCAGAGCCATTTTGTACAGAGACCCTAAAGGGACAAGGGCAAGGAAAAAAATGCATTTAGACTTCTGCAACTCTGCAATCCAGGGTTCCTGCTTCTTTTTGCAAGCAAAAGAGGTTCCTGCTTGGTCACAGTGGAAGGTGTGGCTATTCAGAAGGGTAATGTTTCAATTTCATATAACCGACAATATTTCATGAAAACTGGTTAAGAATTAAGTGAGTTACAGTTGATTTTGTAGTGAAGTTACCATCTCTCAGTAGACATTGTATTTGTTTACTAGCGGACTGTGACCTTGCCAATATGGCAGACAGCAGCAGCCAGTACGGGGCGCTGAGCTGTGACTCAAAAACTGACTAGCCAATGGGAATGCACCCCTAATTTTTTGTTTACATAAAATTACTGATTAGACTTTTAAGAAAAAAACGCCAATGAAATTATGATAAAATGCTGTATATAATTAGAATGTAAACACTTTTTTTACTGATGTATTGATTAATCAATTTCTTACTGTTCCTGCCATAGTGCTGCATTGACCTTATAATTTACATTACATTACATTATACATTTACCAAACTTTGCTGGTCATCATCAGATTGAAAATTATTGCCACTTTCATCTGCTCTTTCACTGTTTAGGACATAAAATCACAGGCAAATAAAAAGGAAATAAATGGGAAAAAGCAAACAAATTATGGTGATAAAGTTTTATTTTATTTATTTCAGGGTAGCAAACAGTTCAATGATGCAAGTAATTTAAAATACATTGAAAAGAAATTTAAATGAAATGTGTTAACATTGATTTTGGTGGTTTGTATAAGTAGGCCACAAAAAAAGAGAATACATTATGGCTTCTATAAACTATCAATGCCAATAAAAAAAATACTGTAGGTCAAAATATGATGATATTCAAGCAGTCCTCCCCTGAAGCAGTGGACGACTCTCTCCTGGTGACTGTCGGCTCAACAAGTTCCACAACGACAAAGGCACTGATGTTACCGCCGAGCTGCCTCCAAAGTTGTCTTCTCTCAGCGGCTGGTACTGCTTGGACCGTCTGTTTAGAAACATAAAACAGCTGGAACAGATGAGGAGATCCCACTCATGACAAAGTGACAAAGTTAAACTGAATTATGTATTTTTCCCCTGTTAAACATTTCAGTTTATATGAAATGAAATAAGGGCTAAAATGCCTGTCAACAACAAACAAAATCATAAAAAAGTAAGTAAGGAATCAAAATAAGATGAAAGACAGAAAGGATACTTCTTGTGTTGCAGTTGAGCTAATTTTATTGTGTTAAATGGTTGTTTTTGTTTCCCCATTTTGTCTTTGTCTTAACATGATTCCTGCTGTATCATTCAGTTACATTATTTTTTTTGCTAAGGCACTATTATAGTGAGGTAGATATTATGTGGACATAGGGGATGGTAAGTTTTTATTTGGTAAATAAGGTTGGCAATGTATGAACAACACTAGCTGTGTGGTTATGTTGGTCTGTGGGTCAACATCTATTTGATGTATTGTTACAAACTTCTGTACGGACATTCATGCTGCCCAGAGGATGGATCCTACTAACTTTGGTGATTCCCCTGACTTTTCCTCTATCACCACCAGAAAGTTGACA
Source organism: Lepomis macrochirus (assembly GCA_024633595.2). Classification (NCBI taxonomy): domain Eukaryota; kingdom Metazoa; phylum Chordata; class Actinopteri; order Centrarchiformes; family Centrarchidae; genus Lepomis; species Lepomis macrochirus. The sequence goes on along the minus strand of JALXJV020000004.1, from coordinate 27,215,728 downwards.
TTTGTGGTTTTGAGTGAAGTTTCTCAATGTCAAAGTATTGGCTGGATTCTCCATGAAATATGATAAAATACTTTTTTGAGCAAATAAGTGCAAAAGTAATACAAGGCAGTACCTTGGTTCAGGGCTTGTTAATAAATGCTAGCAAGCTAACATGCTAAACTATGATAATGAAGATGGTAAATATTACTTGTTAAACATCAGCATGTTGACTCTGTCATTGTTAGCATGTTAGCATACTGTTGTGGACTCACAGCACTGTTGTACAGACTCTGATCAGGAAGCTGTCCATTTGGGCGTTCCACAGGGATCAATCCCTGGCCCCCTACACTCATTAGCTTAATACTGTATTTATAAATTATATATATATATATATATATATATATATATATATATATATATATATATATATATATATTGCTGATATTTTGCTGATGCTGCGGTTTCGCTGCAGATTTTATAATGTGCATGCTGGCTTGCTGACATAGCTTCGGACACTCAGTTATCATTGTTTCATTAAACCCCAAATTAAATTAGATTGATATATTAGGTACTCACCTGTGCATCAACCCAATGCAACAGACAACACAGGCAAGAACCATAACACCCATGACTGTGGCTGCAGTTCCAGCTGAGGAACCACCAGAGGCTGAAATTGAAGCACATTATACAAATAAGAGAATTATCGAGAAATAAAATACTTTAGTGGCTATAAATACATTTTTCTTTCACCCACTTGGTGCTACATTGACTCTGGCACTTGCCACAGCAAGACTGACATCATTGGTCAACGAGACATTGATGCAAAATACTCCAGTGTCATTGAAGACCTGACGAACAATCATCTGACAGTCTGGAGAGGGTGTGGCTGCATTACAGATGGTCTCCACTGGTGTGATACAGTCAGCATCAGAAATGGTTGTGCAGACCTCACTTGGCAGACTGAAGGAAGGATAGTGAAGATACAGAGACATAGTTACAAGGAGAGCAATCATAAACAGATACATTATTTTCAAAATAGTGTTTCAGTGCAGGCTAACTAGAAGATCATTTTTGTGTTAGTTATAAAGAACATCAATACAAACCAATACACTTAAGCTGAACAGTATGTGAACCTCTTGATCCTCTCTGTGTGCTCAATACATTGAGTCTGAGCCACATTATTGTCATTTTGGAGGCTGTTAACATGCGGGTGCTTACATTGCTAAATTTGTTTGTTTTTCTGAATCAGTGTGTGTCAGTAGGTTGACCCTTACAGAATTTTCTTGACATGAATGAGGATGATATATTAGAGTTCTGTAGCCTAATTGTAGACTGATCTAAATGAACAACTAGCAATATCTCAACCAACTTTCAACTAGCTTGTGTAATTCATGAATATCACTGCTCACCTTCCCTGACAGTCAATGGTGATGTCCACAACATTTTGATCCAACTCAGTCGCCACTGATACAACGTTGGACACCTCAACAATCTCTACACTTTCAATACCCTCTGCAGGATTGAAAGAGGTACAAAAATTTATAAAAATTATATTATTAAATCATACTGTTTCTATTAAAGCATAAAATGATGCATTTAGGTTTAAACTGCCATAGCTACTAAAAGTATACTGACTTACGGACAACATCTACAGTGGTGGCGAGGGAGCCATTACGGAAGACCATGCAGTCAACCGTGAGCTCTGGAGCTTGTCTTTTAACCAGAACGAGAGCAACTGGAACAGCTACTTCATCACTCGCTGGTTGCACTGGAAAAATAAGAGACATTTTGTCATAGTGCTTTTGTTTTGTTAGATCTGGATATTTTTATTGTGTGCTGTTTTAGTTTAAGTACTCACCTGCAGGAGCTGCAACCTCATTTTCAGTTGCCTGTGCTGGTGCTGCCTCTTCTACAGATGTGGTTTCAGTGGCAGCAGGGGCTACAACATTATCAACAGGGGCTTCTGTTACAACTTGGACAACCTCTACGGCAGCAGCAGCATCAACAGTATCAGGAGCCACAACATCAGCTTGTTGCTCTACAGCTACTTCTGCTACAGGAGCAGCAGTGACAACATCGGCAATCTCAACTGCTGCTTCTCCTCCCTCTGCAACAGGGGCAACAGGGGCAGCAGTGTTGGCGGGATCTTGTTCCTCTGGAACAACAGCTGCATCAATTCCTGCAGGTGCTACTGAGGCAACCTCTACTGCCTCTGTGTCTGCATCAACAACTGCTTCTCCATCTTCTGTGTTTGTGGCTGCTTCAGCTGGCTGTACAGAAGCAGCAAGCGGGGTGGCGTCAGAAGCAGCAACATCTAGAGCAATTCCATCTCCTCCCTCGGCTGGTGCTGCTGGGACAGCTGCAGGGGTGGAGGCCGTCACATCAACTGCTGGCACAGCTACTGCATCAGTAGGAACAACTGAAAAAAGTTTCAAACAACTGAGCAAAACTTAGTTATATATATATATATATATATGTATATATATATATATAATCTCACCAGCAGTGGGGTTTCCACAGTCGGTGGGGATGCTTGCCATGAGAACCACCTGAGGTGTGAAGTTCCCGACTGCGAGGTATGTGTGTGTGACACTGAGGTCTCTGGAGATCAGAATATCAGTGCTGTCACCAAAGTCCCAGCTGATGCTGATGTCGGCGCTGTTGAGATACTGGCTGGGATCATGGAGATTGATGCTGAAAGCAATGGCTTGGTTCTGGATGAAGTTCTGGTCGTCCTGGTTGACATCATTTACTTGAGCGAGTGATATGGTGAAGGGAATCTGGTCTGATGACGGAGCAAAAGATGTAGAGCTGTTATGATGAGTGTTTTTAAAGAAATGCAAAAATTGTAGAATATTTTTCCTTGAATTAAGTTAGAAATTGCTTGATAGGTCACCTGTGATGCTGAAGACTGTGGAGGCATAGCCGAGAGGGATGAACTTGTCTTTTCCACGGTAGTGATAGATGACAACCTCCATGTTGTAGGAGCCCAGAGGGATGTTTTCTGTACCGATAGAGAGGGAGGACGATGGTCCACCTGCCATCTGCCAGTAACGCCCTAAAATAGAGCAACATTTTGATTATTTAGGATGGTTTGGTAATCAAGGTGTCACTTTCATTTTATAATACATGAGATACCTTCGTATTGGTGGTAAAGTAAAACAAAGGCCTGAATTTGATTTGCTGTGAAACACAACAGAATAAAGTGTACTTTTTATTTTCAGAATTGTTCTGAGGAACAATTTTAGTTAGAAAAATGTCTGCAAACGTTCTGAACTTCAGTACAGGTGAGGGTTTTTCACACTGCACAATTAGCATTAATAAAGAGTTGAACCTGTGATGACAGCCCCTTCTCACATACACAACTGAAGCTCTATGACTCATGATGCACAACTACTTTTAAATGTTCTTTGAAAGACAAGACTAGTGTTTACTTTTTTTTACTTTGGCCCTAACTTAACAGCTCCCTCAGCCTGGGGCTAAGTGCAGTGTGAATAGTCCTACTGGTTTCTTCTTCGCTGGTTAGGTGTTCAGCTATTGTCACAACAGCACATTCACTTGAATATTATTAGTCTTCATGAGTTGTTTACCAAAGCAGAGAAGCCTGATTTACTAACATAAAAATGGTAAACTAAATCCTACTAATACAACTTCTTACCGAGCACCACTGATTTAACCCACATAATACAAATTATTCACAATGTAAGTTAACAACAAGATCATTTTCTTCAGTTAACGGCACAATTTAAGAAGGTCTTCAGGTTTAAAAGTGATCATTTTTTTCATGACAAATATAAAATGTAACAGCAGATCTTCTTTAGCATAGACAAGTTTTTTACTAAAAAGGCTTTGTTTGTGATACGGCCTGAGGCAAATGCTAAATGTTAACTTGACTGACTGGGGGAGAGACGTCCCTTTTATTCTCTTACAGAGTTTTAATGGTCTTTGTCTCTGTGGAGGTTTGACATGTTAATGCAATGTAGTCAAAGCTGCAGTTGGTCCTTTTTCTCATCATTGAGGGTTGTCTGTAACAGTGTAACTGTGAGTTGTTTTTTGTGCTCACAAGGAATTACCTCAGCTGAAGCACAATTGTACTACTGCAGCATTAATTACAACTAATGAGCAGCCTATTTTTAGCAAACTAATAATTACTAAATTAAATATATTTACCCCATGTCTTCCACACAAACACATAGTGGGGTCTCCTGTTCTGGCTGATGGGAAACGGTGTGCCGTCAGGAAAAACTCCGGTCTGCTCGGTGTCCTGGTCAGGATACACAGCCTGACCCTCCTGATACTGTTGTCCTGAAAAAGACGATGACCATGGATCCAACATCAGTAACAACAGATACTTAGATAAAATAAGAATAAGAATAAGTTGTCTTTTGTCCTATCATAATGAAACTAGTATTTAATTAAAACTTAATCATAAAACATTGTCAGTTAATCAGTAATTAACAAAATTATTATTTCTGCCAAAAGCAAAGTGTCTGTAAGTTATTTATTTCTTTAGGAAACACCATGTCAAAAAATGTTCATCTAGGAGAGATGAAGATCATGTTGTTGTCACATCTGAGATAAACTCATCAGCTACCTGTTCATAACTGTTTGGTTCTGCTGTTGAGCATGAATGAAATATCAAAAATAATATAGGCTACATAATAATCTGCAGACCTGCCTTCTGCTGAGTTGTAGAAAGGTTGTCTTACCGTTGATTGTGGTGTTTTCCGCCCAGACCACCTGCCCGTCAGAGAGCACTCTCTGGCTTGGTGGGAAATTAAGATTAATAGAAAAGGTTGTTCTCGCTCCAGTCAGAGTGGGTGCATCATTTTTGAGATCGAAAGTTACTTCACCACCTGGAAAGACAATTACACACAATTTAACATTTTTAGATTAACTGGCAGAGATAATCTTTTGAGAACATTTCTGGTTTTAGAAATAGAGGAACCTCACCAAGCCAAGAGTTCTTGAATCTCCGGTCTCCATCTCTCCACACCAGATACATTTTTGAGTTCCATGAACGGTAACATGTGAACTTACTTCTCGGCTCTGGAAAATATAGTATTACAAATGCATGTTATTCTCCCAAGTATCATCATCAGTCAACTCAATCGATAAGAATTTCAAGTGAGGCAACATTTTCAAAAGCATGTTAAGATCTTTAGAAAGCTAGTTTATCTTTACAATCTATTCCTTAATTGCAAAACTATGTCTCAGTTGTCTCACTTTGTCTATTTAGTTAATATGATATTTATATTTTTGTTTGTGACATATTGGTTATACCATTAACAACATATTTCAGTAGAGTTGCACAACTTCTCCGTGATAATCAAACAGGTTTTGAACATAATGATAGAGATTTTGATGTTTTCACAGTATTATAGGCTATTATCAGCGTAATACGTTCAAAACAACATGAAAAATTTTTGAAAGTCAAAATTGGTAATAATTAACATATTATAATGCTGGTGGTTTAGCATTTTGGCAGCCCTGAGTAGTCTTTATTACACAGAAACTACCGCAGCTTTGGTCTTCAGTGTCTTTAGTTTTAGTATTATAATATGGTATTTATTTCCAATTTTGACTTCCAAGAATTTTTATATAATTTTGAAGGTATTACGCTGATAGTAACCTTTAATATTCTTAAAACATAAAGGGACCTACTTATGTCATTGCTATCTTTAAATGTGTCTCCCAATTATAAACTTTTGTTTTTGGCCCCTCCTTACGCTGTTACATACATTAATAAATATTACCCAGCTATAATTATTATTATTAATACCAAGCTATTAGCTGGTTATTACTTTGGATTTTACTTAATGTTAAGTGTTAAATACTACAAGTAATTCCAGTGAGAGGAATATGAGGCGTCCCAGACAGCTAGTGGTGTGTGTGCGTGTGTGTAAATGTTATTGCATGAAAAACCCTCACCACAACATGACAAATTACTTTTACAAGTTTTAAATGAAAAGATAAGGAATTACAGTACAGTATTCTGAGTTATAGCACGCCTTTTATTATTTATTATTATCATTATTATTATTATACGCCTTAAATATTTTTGCTTATAGTCACAAATGTAAATTGGAATTAAAAATATTGTATTCATGTAAAATTCATGTATGTAATATTCATGCATGTAATCATTTATTCATTTTCTCTCTCTTTAATAGAGTGTGGAGTATGTTAGCATGGAATAAGATCACAGGAAATACTAACACAAAGATTCAGATGTAAGCTTGTAACTGATGGAAAGACAGAAACGTGTTGATTTAAATTAGTCACAGAAATTAATATTACTGTCACTGTTAAAAAGCTTCATCTTAACAAATAAATTAGACATATCAATCAACAGCATTCAAACTTGTTTTTTAAAACTAAACAATTGTTGCAGAAATGTGTTTCCACTTTTTCCTATTGTAGTTTCTCTTGTTTTTAGATCTTTTGTGAAAACACAGTTCAACATATATGCACAGAGACAAAAAGTCTTAGGCTTAAGAAAGTTGTTTTCTGGTGGATAAAATGTACATTGAAAAATTATTTCACTTTTTTCTGTTATTGTCTTGTTAGGAAATTCACCTGTAGCACAACTGAAACAAACATAAAACCACATAAAAGCTGACTAAAGCTTGTTGTCTGTCATTTCAGATGTACTCACTTGACGCAGTGGCAGATGTAAAAGCCAAAACCAGCAGCACCAGTGTCAGAGTTGTCATCCTGGATTTGGTTGTGTGTCTCTTCTCTCTGAACCCTGACCCTCACCCAGCAGTCCTGAACCCAACACAACTCCCTGACAGACCTAATGAACGTCTCCTCAGTCTCTTTAAGAAGGCCTCAGACCTGAATTACCATAAAGTTTCTTCTCACCTCTGACATCATTGGGAGTCTGCAATCTGGCCCGCCCCCTCTGTTAAACTGTAAGAACGGATATGAGTACTGTTTTCTTAACTATTGTTGTTTTTTCCAACTGTTTTGATATCGTTATTAAACTTTATATTCTCACCTGAGCTAACAATGTTTTCACTTGTGAACCACAGATAAAAAATCAAAATAATTTTTCTGATTTTCTGATATAGATGCAATGAATCACTCAGGAGTGTGTACAGTAACCTAAAGCAGAGAAAAGTGCTCCAAAAGATGGATAAAGTGAAGGTTAATTATTCAAATGAACACAAAGTAACAGACAGGCCTGAAGCAGGATAATATTGTGCATTATTGAAAAATCAGTGGAAGTTTTCTGCACAGTGCAAATGAAAATGTTGGTGACATGAAGTCTGGTTTAGGATGGAAGGAGTGATGAGATCTGTGATCAAAGCTCGAGTCATGCCTGTTCTTGACATTAAAGCTACGTATGCATGGATGTCACAAGATGAGTGTGTGCACGGCAAATCAATAGCATCCTTTTGTTTACTCAGTCATTCCTCGGTATACTGATGTCCGCCTCAGGCTGCTGCAGCTCTAAGAATCGGCTCGCAGCAATGCCGACACACATGTGCTCAATTTATGAGAAACATCCTCCTTCACAATCCAAAGTTTCACTCAGAGGAGGTCAGAAATGAAGTGATTTATTCTGGCAGTGATTAGAAAGTGTCACATTATTGAACATAAATGTTTTATATCATTTTCCACAACTGTTGTTTTCCTCTTGCTTGTTTAATCTGACTTCTCTCAGAAAATATGAGTCACATCTATTCTAATTAGGCACCCCACACAGCATCTTCAACAGGAGGCAAGTTACATAAAGAAATCCTGAAACAAGATATAATTGATACAATTATTTTCATAATTCTGTTCTGTGCAGCTGGAAAATAGAAAAGCTACATTACATTTGTAAAGTAAAAACCAGCAGGCAGTCCACCCCTCAGTTACTTTAATAGAAAACAATTATCTCTCATGACAAAGTCATTAAGAGCTCTGTTACCACATGGATCAGTGGTGATCTCATGCCTGTGGGGCTTCACTACATGTGACCCCTCATGTGCTAACAGCAGAAAAACATCCTTCCCATAGAGATCCTGAGTTTCAGGTTGTTTCTGGAATTAACAGTAGCTCAAAAGTCTGGGAACTTTCCAGGCATATTCCTGGATTTATCTAATAATAAGAGAGTTGTGAGTTTGAGAGCAATATTTGAGAGTTGTCTTGAGAGCAAGTGAAATGAATTTCCATAATAAATTTTCTCTCAGTTAAAAAATATAATATTAACAAAACAGGGAAGTGTCACACTTGGAGTCTGTCTTAAAGCCTTACTAGGAATTATTTAATTTCAGATTATAATATTCATTTATTTGTCTTACATGAAGAATATGTTAGCCTAAATAAATCTTTCGAGACATATCATCTAAAGATATAGTTAGCCCTGGCCTCCAGCTCCACAAAGGAATCTTGGAGATCAGGATATGTGCTTTAACTGCAACAGATTTCAAGGACTGCCTTTTTTCACCTACTTAACATTGCACAAATCAGGCTCAAAACGATGCAGTAAAACCAGTACACACATGTGTTGTGCTCCTAGAATGCAGGGTTACTTGTGGTTCCTACAGTCTCCAAAAGTAGAATGGGAGCCAGAGCTATTAAGCTCCTCTCCTGTGGAGCCAGGTCTCAGTTTAGGTTTGGGAGGCTGACACCATCTCCATGTTTAACAGTAGGCTTAAGACTTTCCTGGTTAATAAAGTTTATAGTAAGGGCTGACTCGCATTGTCCCTGAACCATCTCTTAGTTATGCTGCTATAGGCTTAGACTGCCGAGAAACTTCCCATGATGCAATGAGCTCCTCTCTGCTCCTCTCCTACTCCGTCTGTATGCATTCTTCACATTAATGTATGTTTACTAACTTGACTTCTTTCCTTACCTGTAGTTTGTCGTCCATCTCCTCTCTCCTTCTGTCGTTTTCTGCAGGTGTTTCTGTCTCCGGAGATGTAGAGTCTGGATTTGTGGTCGCAAGCCACCTATTGTCCCCATGTTCCTGCTGGACATCCACTGCTACAATTATGATTATTGGTCCAGTTTGTCATTATTATTATTATTATTTATATTATTCTTATTCTAATGCTTCTTATTGTTGTTGTTGTTATTATTATTATTATTAGTTTTTATTTATATATGTTTTGTCACTACCATTTCTATTATTTTACATCTCTATGTTGAACTTGCATTGTACTATGATACTATAGTACTGTGGTACTATGTGTACTATGGGTCAGATGGCCACCCACTTTGAGTCTTTGTTCTGCTCGTGGTTTCTACCTGCTAACAGGGCCTGTTTTCCTTGCCACTGTTGCCAAGTGCTTGGTCATGGTGGATATTGTTTGTTCCAGAGATCCAGATTTTTTTAATTTTGATTTCCTCATTACCACAAACACCAACACTGAAAAAAGGGAAAACAGCATACGCACACTTCTAAAAACACAAAGTAAAACAACATGGCTTTCATCAGGACACATTTATGTTTTCAGAAATCTGAATGTATATAGATTATTCAAAATCTGTGAGTAACCAACACTTTTGGATATGTGCTAGTAGCCAGAAGTAATAGTGACTGTCAGAAACAATCTCTGTAAATTAAACTAAATTACACAAAACTCTTCAATGCAACATCTTAGCCCGTCCCTTCACATATAAATCTGCTGGATGGATACATGTTGAGCCTCTGGGCTTTGATCATGTGCATTACTGGTATGAATGCTTCCATGTCCAGACTGGCCCAGGCAGACCAACAGAGGACACCCAATGCCTCAAGACCAATTCTGGTCCATTGTTCTGATTAATATAGGGCTTTTTTACTGTGGACATATTGACTTGTCATAATAGGAAAAGCACAGGAGTTAACTTATAACATTAACAATAATGTGGCTTATTGATTTAGGGAGGGCGGGGCATGTGTGAACTTGAGGGGAAATTGAAGTGAAACTTAAGTTGAAAAGACCTTTTGCACAGTTCACAGCACATTTGAATTTGCAAACGCAGGTGTGACTAACAACATTGTTAATTGCTGCTACACATTGCAATACTTGGTGGAACAGAGCCATCATTAATGTTATTGGCTCCACCTGCTGTAAAAATTTATTTAAAATGTCTTCTATGAAAAATGTCTGTGAATCTGAAAGTTAACAAAGATTTTTTCAGCTTCTACAGAGGGGGGTAGAAATGTGAAGGAAACCATCACTCTAAACCAATGAGAGATTGCACAGCTACATTTACTGCCTCTAGAGGGAGCAACTGTGTTTCTCCTTCATCCTGCCCTGTCAGGTATGTTGAGAAATTCAGTGTGAGGCCATTTACTACCTGACATTTACCCACATACCAGACTACTTGATTTCTGTTTTCTTCAAAAGTTACATGAAAATAAAGGAACCTGCCAGTCTACATATCAGTTATGGTATTTTAAAACAACTGTAAAAATGATTATGTCTGAGGATGAATAATCTCTTTTTTGTAATTTAGTTTTTTTCTTGCTGTAATTTGTGTCCACATTTGAAAACACTGGGTTTTTTTGACTCATTCATTTTTCTTTTGAAAAATGAATGAGTCTTTCTTTTCATTATGCAGTAAGGCACATTTCCCAGGGATTATTATTATTAATAAGGTCTAAATCTTAAACCTTAATAATACATGGTCATTTATTTATTGATTACATTTTGTATTATTAATCTGAATCTATAACAGTAACTAAAGTGATCTAGAATCTAGAAATCTATTGTGTAAAAAGTTCAATTTGTGCTTTTTAAAATCTTTAATTTTACTTTTAAGTATGTTTTGTTTAAAGTATTGTGCTTTGCTACATTTTCAATCACATCCGTTACTGAATAAAAAAGTGAAAGGAAAACCTCGCGACCACTTTAGCTTCAAATGCAAGAGAACAACAGCTTTATCATGCATTGTAAGCTGTGATCAGACAGGACTCGGGGTTGAATCTGGACAAGATTCTTGTAGGCTCATTGAGACCTCAAGCCTAATTGACTGGGATGCAGATGGCTGGGAACTGTTAGCTGGTTGGTGGCTAGCAGGCCGGAGATCAGGCTGGCCATTAGCAGGCTGTGATGAATCCTGGTGGTCAGCTTGTTGTTGGCTATCAGGCCAGAAGACTGCCAGCTGCTTGTTGCTTGTGTTGCTGCATGCTGGGTACCAGCAGGCAAGGGGTTAATAGCTGCTGATGGACAGCTGGTTGTCAGAGGAGCTGAGGAGTGGAGGAAACTGACCATTCATCCTTGGATAGAGTATCTCTCTTTCTTTTATTGTCTTCTTTTTTAGAGGGGCAGTGGACACTAGAAGTCCAGCAATAGGAACTCAAAATAGTGGTCTTCCTGTGCTTGTCTGTGGAAAGACTAGTAAAGGGTCAATTTCAATGCCATATGCCAGAACAAGGTTCAGGGTGTGGTTAAAACAGTGAGTGGGTTTATGAACACTGACACAAGCCAATTGAATCCAATAGTGACATAAACGCTGTAGTAAAGCTATGTCGACGTTCACACAAATATTAAAATCACCTACAATGACGACTTTTTTAAGGATTAAACTTAATAAAATCTCGTAAAATTCAGACCATATCCTGAATATGTGCCAGGTGTCAGGAAGTGTTGTGTGCTCAGGCAGAAGCAGAGCGTGGAACACTATAACAAATAGAATTGGCTGTAGTGTTTTATAGTTTAAAGACTAAGAACTAGGCTTTTTTAAAAAAAAGAGCTATAATTCAATTTAGGTGTCAAATTGATTAATAGTCTTGAGTCAACGGTAGCTGCAGCTCTGCCTCCTTGGCCAGTGCCTATAGGAATGGGTGTATTAATATGATTGGAGGGAGTGGATTCATTTAGGCGCACATATTCTTCATAAAATCTGTCAGATTTCTAGATATGAGAGCTGCTCCATGCAAAATGGGATGAATGCCGTCTGTCCTAATCAGACCAGGTTTTCAGAGAAAACTACAGTCCACACACTACTTTTAGGCAATTCCACAAGCTGTAAATGTGATTATTTCCTGTTTTGTTAATATTATATTTTTTTTCAGATTTATTACTAATATTACCCTTTTTTCAGATTTTAAAATGGAAAATCATTTCATTTTGGCTTGCTCTGAAAAATGTTTTTCTCACAGTTTCCAATGACTTTCCCTGTGTGAAATACAGCTTTGTAAATTCTATGTTAAGTCTGGGAATTCCCTGAATCTCAGGATCTCTGGTAAGGATTTATTTTCTGCTGTTACTCTGCTGCTCTTAGCACATGACGTGTCACATGTTGTGAAGCCTGAGCAGCCTCACAGGCATGAGATCACCTGAAAACCACTGATCTCTGCGGTTTTGCTGTTAATGATGAAGTATAAAACAAAGACACCAGCATCACTCTGCTTTATTTTAGTGTAACTGAGGGGTGGACTGCCTGCTGGTTTTTACTTTACAAATGTAAATGTAGGTTTTCTATTTTTCATCTCTATGGAACAGAATTGCATAAATAATTGTATCAATTATATCTTGTTTCAGGATTTCTTTATGTAATTTGCCACCTGATACTTGAAGTGATTTTTGTGTAAAATCTGTCATTTTACTTCTAAGTCTGTTTTGTTTAAAGTATTGTGCTTTGTTACATTTTCAAACACATCCGTTAAAGGTGTAAAAAAGGTTAAAAAAAACTTGTGACCACTTTAGCTTTAAGGTGAAGGAGAACAGCAGCTTTATCATGCAGTGTAAGCTGTGAAAAAATGCTGTATGGCTCTCATTCATCAAAAATGCTTCTACAAAACAAGATAACCATCATTTTCAACAGTTTTCTGACAGCAGACCAGTTTGAAATATTCCAGTGAGTAATACTACGGTCAGGAGCAGACACAGTGAGCTGTTAGATTAAGGGTGCTTTCACACCTAGATCGATTTGTTTTGTTCCGGAACAGATACTTTGTCACGTCACTCGTGTTCACACCACACTGCTGTAAAGCGGTCCAAATCGCTCACCCTTCCAGGGCTTTCCTTATGCCATTACGTCACTACCTCATGCGTGCAGATCGCGCATTCCATTGGGGGACATCTCCATGACAACAGTAACACAAAATGAATCGCGGAACAAAACATATCGATCCAGGTGTGAAAGCACCCTAAGAGTTGCATGCGACAGGCTGCACACCTGCACCTTCACAGCCAGGTAACCAACTCCTTTCACTGTTGCCATACTCACGTGTGCAGCATAAAGTCAGATCAAGACTGCTCACAGAATTAGCCCATGGAAAAGACCAGTTACTGCCTGATAATATTTGGTTTAGGTGCCCCAGATTTCCGTGTCCTGTGCCATTCAAAGCATCAGCCTTTACCACCTAACTACAGGTGTCTCATGCACAATAACAGGGCAACTGCATCATAACGTCAAAACCTGAACCGGTGTATTAATAAATCATGCCAATCAGAGTTACATTTACAATTGCAGATTTTACCATCACTTCTCAGTAAACTCCTTGGCTGCAGTCTGAGAGCATTTTCTAGTTAAGTTGGCAGTAGCCTGTAGATTTATCAATGTGGGTTTAAGCCTACCATGTTTTTTAGGAATCTGTTCAGAGGTGGAGCCAAGTCATTGTTTTACAAGTAACAAGAACGTCTCAAGTGTCAAATCCCAAGTCCAGTCCCAAGTCCTGATCTATCAAGACAGGCAAGTCCAAGTCAAGTCCCAAGTCAAGTCCTAAACTTTGACTTTCGAGTCCTAAACAAGTCATAATGCACTCTTCACCAAATTTAAAAAACTATGTCATTTTTAACAAGAGTTAAAAATTAAAATAACTGTAGGCCTATTGAATGAACAGTTCACATGTACAGAAATAGGCAGAGGTGTAGTTTCACACAACAAAAGTCATATCATTTCATGAATTAATTTAAATGTTTATGTAGATCTGCTTGATTATGGCAAAACTCATAATCACTAAATTATTATAAATTATTTTGGTCAATATTGAGAAAGGATTAGGCTACTCGTTGACTTAGGAAACCTCATTAATTTATTGAACTTTTAAAATTTAATGGCCTACTACGTTTTTAAAAACTGATATATAGCCTATGAATTATCCCCAAATCCCAAACAGTCCATGAAATAAGAAATTGTAATCCAACATTATTAACTTTAAGCAGCATCTATTGAAAGCTTTGGGTGACAGAGGGTCACTGAGGGGGCTCTGTGTGTTGTTGTGTGTGTGTGTGTGTGTGTGTGTGTGTGTGTGTGTGTGTGTGTGTGTGTACACAGAGTGGAGCAGAGCAGGTGACAGGTGAACTACTCGAGTTGACAAAGTTACGTTATAGAACGCTCAAATAGCCTACATGTTGGGATGCAGTGACTTAAACCAACGGTGAGAAAAACATAAATCGGTTGGATGATTTACAAGCACTGACCAGGTAAAGAAGCACTAAACACATCTGGTTTAGTGTAAAAAATAATATCTATTCATCCATTAACTACATACCCGCTTATCCTTTAGTCTATAGGGCAGTGTAAAATGCCATAAGCTTAAACTATTAATGTTGAATACGAAAGGTATAGCAGTTATAACCACGTAATATTCGAGTTGAACTAAACATCACAGCCTGCTGAGGGAGTTTGGGGTTTTAGCCAAGAGACAACCAAGCTCATTGCACACCTGTCTCGCCTGGGTTTCACAGTGAACTGGAAGAAAAGCACTCCTTTTCCCTCCCAGACGCTCACCTACCTGGGCGTGGTGCTACATTCCTCCCTCCAAAGAATGCGGCTCTACTAGGAGCGTGTGGGCACTCTGACAGAGCTGCTCTGCCATGTGGCTCCTCCAAGGTTGGTGAGGGCGCTTCCGGTCATGAGGCTCCTGGGTATCATGTCAGCGGCTCACGTGGTGGTTCCCCTGGGCCTCCCACACACGAGGAGGCTACAGCGGTGGTTCATCCGCCTGCATGTGGACCTAGTGAGACAGAAGTGGCGCATGGTTGCCATTCCTCTGTCTGTGGGGTTGGATCTAGCCTACTGGCGCCCCTCTCTCTGTTAGTCGGGGTCCCCATGGGCAGGGCCACATACCATGTCTCAATCTCGAGCCCCTTTGCTGGGGCGAAGTGTAATATTGCTGCAGCCTACATAAACTGCCAGGGTGGGGTGCGCTCAACTCAGTTGCTGAGCCTGGCCAGGCGGCTGTTCCTGAGGCCGCACAGTCATCTGCTCTCCATCAGAGCGGAGTACATCTCCAGTGTGTTGAACAGAGGGGCGGACATCATGTCGCCCAGACGATTGGCACCTTCATCCCAATCTGATAGCCCAGATCTAGCTCAGGTTTGGCATGGCACAGGTGGATCTGTTTGCCAACTGAGAGAACGCTCAGTGTGCCCTGTAGTTCTCACTGAGTTCGCAGGACGACCCCCCACTGTGGGTGGATGCACCCCCTGTGGCCCCCTCAGCTGTTGTATGCTTTTCTGCAGGTTTGGCTGATCCCGCGCCTCTTGGACCGCCTGCAGTTTTCAACCTTGGCGGTCATCCTGGTGGCTTCGGAGTGCACGAGCACGTCCTGGTTTCGCTGCCTCCAGCTGTTGCTGTCGGGTCAGCCGTGGACACTTCCTTTGGATGCCCTCTCTCAGGCGGGTGATGTGATCAGGAGTTATCGGATTCTTGGCCAGCCCCTGAGTGGCGGCGCCTGGAGAGTTTAGGTCTCTCCCCAACAGTGGTGTGCACCATCCAGGGGTCGAGAGCCACTTCTACTCAGGCCTCTTACTCCTCCAAATGGTCAGCGTTCCAACCCTGGTGGCTCTTTCGTCCATTTCATCCACACGGCTCTTTTGTCCATTTCTACCTGCGGATACCTGATTCTTCATGACTGACTCCGTACCGAGCGTTCTGCTTGAGGGATTGTCCTCTGTGAGTGGGCGGTGCGCTTCTCCTATCCGGACAGTGAGGATTGGTCGCGGCTCATGCTAGCCCTGCTGTGTGCGCAACTGATTTGGTCGCTGTTTTGACCTTGTCTGCATCTGCACAGCTGCGGGGCCCCCTCATCCGATCCCCGGCCCTTTACGCATGGGTCGGTTCTTTGCTTTCCCATGTTGCGCCATAGGTGATTGCGTGCACGGCGACACCAGTGCCATGGGCCAAGGGGATCGGGTGGCTTATTATGATGGCTCTGGGTAGGTGGGTCTGTGGTAACGTATGGGCCAGTGAGGCATTAACTCATCTTGCTTCGCCTCTAAACCCAATAGTGATGGCCTTAGACAGCGAAGACTATACGAAACAGAACAATAGTTACGTATTGTAACTCTAGATTCTAGATGAGTATAGGCGCAGCCCTCTAAGCAGTGGGCCTCACTGGGCCTTGGTTCTCAGTGCTGAAGAAAAGGCACTATGGGAGCCAATGGCTTGGTCTCACCATTGTATATATATAAGGCGCGGACGTAGCACACACTCACTCTGTGGGCGTAGACAAAACTTATCAGTGCAGCACAGGCGCGCATAGGGGTAAACCCAATAGCGATGGCTTTGGAGGGCTGTGCCTATACGCATAGAATCTGGAGTTACAATACGTAAATATCGGATTAGACACTAACATTTCTGATGGTTTTGGTAAGGGTAAGGGTAGGGTAGGAGGGCTGTCAACACCTTAAACATGACACGTAACTAGCTAGGAGAAACTAGGAGCATCACAAACTACACTTTGTCACTTTTTCTGAAAGCGTTGGTATGGGACACCCTGAGATGAGAATGGGCTCTTGCTGCTGTCAGTTTGTCCTGAGCAATCCTGTGATCTTTCTTAATGGGGAGAAGAATCATTATTTCACCCATCAGCAAGCCCCCTCCCCGCTATTATCAGAGGGTTAATTTTATGACAAAGACCCACCTGATCCGCAGACGCAACTCTGCACATCAGTGCCCACCTATGCAGCACATCTTACTATCAGAATAATGCGGCCATTACATCTTGGAAGTAACTTGCCTAACACTGTTCTTAATAAAGCGAAAACATTGTCAAACTTCTCATTATAACATAAAATGTCATTGTTTTTTGCCATTGATTTGGCAAAGTCTCTGTCAAACAAACTTTAATTGAAAGCACCATATGGCTCTGTTCCCTTATCAAAGATTGCAATTTAATTTAATAAGTTTAATACATATAAATAAGATATTAAATCATTATAAATAATTTATTTTAGGAGGTTAAAAAGTAACTAAGTAACATTTACTTTTAAGTGAGCTACTTTTTGCTTTTACTTGAGTAGATTTTTATACCGGTAATTTTACTTGTACAAAGTAATTGTACTTTTAGAATATTTTTGTACTCTTTCCACCTCTGAACTTTGAAGGAGGTTTGTAGAGAAGGATGTTTCTCATAAATTGAGCACATGTGTGTCTGCATTGCTGCGAGCCGATTCTTAGAGCTGCAGTAGCCTGAGGCGGACATCAGTATACCGAAGAATGACTGAGTAAACAAAAGGATGCTATTGATTTGCCGTGCACACACTCATCTTGTGACATCCATGCATACGTAGCTTTAATGTCAAGAACAGGCATGACTCGCAGCTTTGATCACAGATCTCATCACTCCTTCCATATTAAACCAGACTTCGTGTCACCAATATTTTCATTTGCACTGTGCAGAAAACTTCCACTGATTTTTCAATAATGCACAATATTATCCTGCTTCAGGCCTGTCTGTTACTTTGTGTTCATTTGAATAATTAACCTTCACTTTATCCATCTTTTGGAGCACTTTTCTCTGCTTTAGGTTACTGTACACACTCCTGAGTGATTCATTGCATCTATATCAGAAAATCAGAAAAATTATTTTGATTTTTTATCTGTGGTTCACAAGTGAAAACATTGTTAGCTCAGGTGAGAATATAAAATTTAATAACGATATCAAAACAGTTGGAAAAAACAACAATAGTTAAGAAAACAGTACTCATATCCGTTCTTACAGTTTAACAGAGGGGGCGGTGCCAGATTGCAGACTCCCAATGATGTCAGAGGTGAGAAGAAACTTTATGGTAATTCAGGTCTGAGGCCTTCTTAAAGAGACTGAGGAGACGTTCATTAGGTCTGTCAGGGAGTTGTGTTGGGTTCAGGACTGCTGGGTGAGGGTCAGGGTTCAGAGAGAAGAGACACACAACCAAATCCAGGATGACAACTCTGACACTGGTGCTGCTGGTTTTGGCTTTTACATCTGCCACTGCGTCAAGTGAGTACATCTGAAATGACAGACAACAAGCTTTAGTCAGCTTTTATGTGGTTTTATGTTTGCTTCAGTTGTGCTACAGGTGAACAAGACAATAACAGAAAAAAGTGAAATAATTTTTCAATGTACATTTTATCCACCAGAAAACAACTTTCAAAGACTTTTTGTCACTTTTAAAGATAGCAATGACATAAGTAGGTCCCTTATGTATTAAAGGTTACTATCAGCGTAATACCTTCAAAATTATATAAAAATTCTTGGAAGTCAAAATTGGAAATAAATACCATATTATAATACTAAAACTAAAGACACTGAAGACCAAAGCTGCGGTAGTTTCTGTGTAATAAAGACTACTCAGGGCTGCCAAAATGCTAAACCACCAGCATTATAATATGTTAATTATTACCAATTTTGACTTTCAAAAATTTTTCATGTTGTTTTGAAGGTATTACGCTGATAATAGCCTATAATACTGTGAAAACATCAAAATCTCTATCATTATGTTCAAAACCTGTTTGATTATCACGGAGAAGTTGTGCAACTCTACTGAAATATGTTGTTAATGGTATAACCAATATGTCACAAACAAAAATATAAATATCATATTAACTAAATAGACAAAGACAACTGAGACATAGTTTTGCAATTAAGGAATAGATTGTAAAGATAAACTAGCTTTCTAAAGATCTTAACATGCTTTTGCAAATGTTGCCTCACTTGAAATTCTTATCGATTGAGTTGATTGGTGATGATACTTGGGAGAATAACATGCATTTGTAATACTATATTTTCCAGAGCCGAGAAGTAAGTTCACATGTTACCGTTCATGGAACTCAAAAATGTATCTGGTGTGGAGAGATGGAGACCGGAGATTCAAGAACTCTTGGCTTGGTGAGGTTCCTCTATTTCTAAAACCAGAAATGTTCTCAAAAGATTATCTCTGCCAGTTAATCTAAAAATGTTAAATTGTGTGTAATTGTCTTTCCAGGTGGTGAAGTAACTTTCGATCTCAAAAATGATGCACCCACTCTGACTGGAGCGAGAACAACCTTTTCTATTAATCTTAATTTCCCACCAAGCCAGAGAGTGCTCTCTGACGGGCAGGTGGTCTGGGCGGAAAACACCACAATCAACGGTAAGACAACCTTTCTACAACTCAGCAGAAGGCAGGTCTGCAGATTATTATGTAGCCTATATTATTTTTGATATTTCATTCATGCTCAACAGCAGAACCAAACAGTTATGAACAGGTAGCTGATGAGTTTATCTCAGATGTGACAACAACATGATCTTCATCTCTCCTAGATGAACATTTTTTGACATGGTGTTTCCTAAAGAAATAAATAACTTACAGACACTTTGCTTTTGGCAGAAATAATAATTTTGTTAATTACTGATTAACTGACAATGTTTTATGATTAAGTTTTAATTAAATACTAGTTTCATTATGATAGGACAAAAGACAACTTATTCTTATTCTTATTTTATCTAAGTATCTGTTGTTACTGATGTTGGATCCATGGTCATCGTCTTTTTCAGGACAACAGTATCAGGAGGGTCAGGCTGTGTATCCTGACCAGGACACCGAGCAGACCGGAGTTTTTCCTGACGGCACACCGTTTCCCATCAGCCAGAACAGGAGACCCCACTATGTGTTTGTGTGGAAGACATGGGGTAAATATATTTAATTTAGTAATTATTAGTCTGCTAAAAATAGGCTGCTCATTAGTTGTAATTAATGCTGCAGTAGTACAATTGTGCTTCAGCTGAGGTAATTCCTTGTGAGCACAAAAAACAACTCACAGTTACACTGTTACAGACAACCCTCAATGATGAGAAAAAGGACCAACTGCAGCTTTGACTACATTGCATTAACATGTCAAACCTCCACAGAGACAAAGACCATTAAAACTCTGTAAGAGAATAAAAGGGACGTCTCTCCCCCAGTCAGTCAAGTTAACATTTAGCATTTGCCTCAGGCCGTATCACAAACAAAGCCTTTTTAGTAAAAAACTTGTCTATGCTAAAGAAGATCTGCTGTTACATTTTATATTTGTCATGAAAAAAATGATCACTTTTAAACCTGAAGACCTTCTTAAATTGTGCCGTTAACTGAAGAAAATGATCTTGTTGTTAACTTACATTGTGAATAATTTGTATTATGTGGGTTAAATCAGTGGTGCTCGGTAAGAAGTTGTATTAGTAGGATTTAGTTTACCATTTTTATGTTAGTAAATCAGGCTTCTCTGCTTTGGTAAACAACTCATGAAGACTAATAAGAAGAAGAAACCAGTAGGACTATTCACACTGCACTTAGCCCCAGGCTGAGGGAGCTGTTAAGTTAGGGCCAAAGTAAAAAAAAAGTAAACACTAGTCTTGTCTTTCAAAGAACATTTAAAAGTAGTTGTGCATCATGAGTCATAGAGCTTCAGTTGTGTATGTGAGAAGGGGCTGTCATCACAGGTTCAACTCTTTATTAATGCTAATTGTGCAGTGTGAAAAACCCTCACCTGTACTGAAGTTTGCAGACATTTTTGGCTTTTCTAACTAAAATTGTTCCTCAGAACAATTCTGAAAATAAAAAGTACACTTTATTCTGTTGTGTTTCACAGCAAATCAAATTCAGGCCTTTGTTTTACTTTACCACCAATACGAAAGTATCTCATGTATTATAAAATGAAAGTGACACCTTGATTACCAAACCATCCTAAATAATCAAAATGTTGCTCTATTTTAGGGCGTTACTGGCAGATGGCAGATGGACCATCGTCCTCCCTCTCTATCGGTACAGAAAACATCCCTCTGGGCTCCTACAACATGGAGGTTGTCATCTATCACTACCGTGGAAAAGACAAGTTCATCCCTCTCGGCTATGCCTCCACAGTCTTCAGCATCACAGGTGACCTATCAAGCAATTTCTAACTTAATTCAAGGAAAAAGATTCTACAATTTTTGCATTTCTTTAAAAACACTCATCATAACAGCTCTACATCTTTTGCTCCGTCATCAGACCAGATTCCCTTCACCATATCACTTCGCTCAAGTAAATGATGTCAACCAGGACTGACCAGAACTTCATCCAGAACCAAGCCATTGCTTTCAGCATCAATCTCCATGATCCCAGCCAGTATCTCAACAGCGCCGACATCAGCATCAGCTGGGACTTTGGTGACAGCACTGATATTCTGATCTCCAGAGACCTCAGTGTCACACACACATACCTCGCAGTTGGAAACTTCACACCTCAGGTGGTTCTCATGGCAAGCATCCCCACCGACTGTGGAAACCCCACTGCTGGTGAGATTTTAAACTGATTTTTTTTAGAAAATCTTTATATATATATCATTATCAATCTATATATATATATATATATATATATATATATATATATATATATATATATATATATATATATATATATATATAAGATGTCTGAACTAAGTTTTGCTCAGTTGTTTGAAACTTTTTTCAGTTGTTCCTACTGATGCAGTAGCTGTGCCAGCAGTTGATGTGACGGCCTCCACCCCTGCAGCTGTCCCAGCAGCACCAGCCGAGGGAGGAGATGGAATTGCTCTAGATGTTGCTGCTTCTGACGCCACCCCGCTTGCTGCTTCTGTACAGCCAGCTGAAGCAGCCACAAACACAGAAGATGGAGAAGCAGTTGTTGATGCAGACACAGAGGCAGTAGAGGTTGCCTCAGTAGCACCTGCAGGAATCGATGCAGCTGTTGTTCCAGAGGAACAAGATCCCGCCAACACTGCTGCCCCTGTTGCCCCTGTTGCAGAGGGAGGAGAAGCAGCAGTTGAGATTGCCGATGTTGTCACTGCTGCTCCTGTAGCAGAAGTAGCTGTAGAGCAACAAGCTGATGTTGTGGCACCTGATACTGTTGATGCTGCTGCTGCTGCCATAGAGGTTGTCCAAGTTGTAACAGAAGCCCCTGTTGATAATGTTGTAGCCCCTGCTGCCACTGAAACCACATCTGTAGAAGAGGCAGCACCAGCACAGGCAACTGAAAATGAGGTTGCAGCTCCTGCAGGTGAGTACTTACACTAAAACAGCACACAATAAAAATATCCAGATCAAACAAAACAAAAGCACTATGACAAAATGTCTCTTATTTTTCCAGTGCAACCAGCGAGTGATGAAGTAGCTGTTCCAGTTGCTTCGCTCTGGTTAAAAGACAAGCTCCAGAGCTCACGGTTGACTGCATGGTCTTCCGTAATGGCTCCCTCGCCACCACTGTAGATGTTGTCCGTAAGTCAGTATACTTTTAGTAGCTATGGCAGTTTAAACCTAAATGCATCATTTTATGCTTTAATAGAAACAGTATGATTTAATAATATAATTTTTATAAATTTTTGTACCTCTTTCAATCCTGCAGAGGGTATTGAAAGTGTAGAGATTGTTGAGGTGTCCAACGTTGTATCAGTGGCGACTGAGTTGGATCAAAATGTTGTGGACATCACCATTGACTGTCAGGGAAGGTGAGCAGTGACATTCATCAATTACACAAGCTAGTTGAAAGTTGGTTGAGATATTGCTAGTTGTTCATTTAGATCAGTCTACAATTAGGCTACAGAACTCTAATATATCATCCTCATTCATGTCAAGAAAATTCTGTAAGGGTCAACCTACTGACACACACTGATTCAGAAAAACAAACAAATTTAGCAATGTAAGCACCTGCATGTTAACAGCCTCCAAAATGACAATAATGTGGCTCAGACTCAATGTATTGAGCACACAGAGAGGATCAAGAGGTTCACATACTGTTCAGCTTAAGTGTATTGGTTTGTATTGATGTTCTTTATAACTAACACAAAAATGATCTTCTAGTTAGCCTGCACTGAAACACTATTTTGAAAATAATGTATCTGTTTATGATTGCTCTCCTTGTAACTATGTCTCTGTATCTTCACTATCCTTCCTTCAGTCTGCCAAGTGAGGTCTGCACAACCATTTCTGATGCTGACTGTATCACACCAGTGGAGACCATCTGTAATGCAGCCACACCCTCTCCAGACTGTCAGATGATTGTTCGTCAGGTCTTCAATGACACTGGAGTATTTTGCATCAATGTCTCGTTGACCAATGATGTCAGTCTTGCTGTGGCAAGTGCCAGAGTCAATGTAGCAGCAAGTGGGTGAAAGAAAAATGTATTTATAGCCACTAAAGTATTTTATTTCTTGATAATTCTCTTATTTGTATAATGTGCTTCAATTTCAGCCTCTGGTGGTTCCTCAGCTGGAACTGCAGCCACAGTCATGGGTGTTATGGTTCTTGCCTGTGTTGTCTGTTGCATTGGGTTGATGCACAGGTGAGTACCTAAAATATCAATCTAATTTAATTTGGGGTTTAATGAAACAATGATGACTGAGTGTCCGAAGCTATGTCAGCAAGCCAGCATGCACATTATAAAATCTGCAGCGAAACTGCAGCATCAGCAAAATATAATTTACATATACAGTATTAAGCTGATGAGTGTAGGGGGCCAGTGATTGATCCCTGTGGAACGCCCAAATGGACAGCTTCCTGATCAGAGTCTGTACACAACAGTATGCTAACATGCTAACAATGACAGAGTCAACATGCTGATGTTTAACAAGTAATATTTACCATCTTCATTATCATAGTTTAGCATGTTAGCTTGCTAGCATTTATTAACAAGCCCTGAACCAAGGTACTGCCTTGTATTACTTTTGCACGTATTTGCTCAAGAAAGTATTTTATCATATTTCATGGAGAATCCAGCCAATACTTTGACATTGAGAAACTTCACTCAAAACCACAAATGTCAACTTTCTGGTGGTGATAGAGGAAAAGTCAGGGGATCAAGTCAGTAGGATCCATCCTCTGGGCAGCATGAATGTCTGTACAGAAGGTTGTAACAATACATCAAATAGATGTTGACCCACAGACCAACATTACCATCCATCCAGCCACACAGCTAGTGTTGTTCATACATTGCCAACCTTTGTATTTACCAAATAAAAACTTACCATCCCCTATGTCTACCTCACTATAATAGTGCCTTAGCAAAAAAAATAATGTAACTGAATGATACTGCAGGAATCATGTTAAGACAAAGACAAAATGGGGAAACAAAAACAACCATTTAACACAATAAAATTAGCTCTACTGCAACACAAGAAGTATCCTTTCTGTCTTTCATCTTGTTTTGATTCCTTGCTTACTTTTTTGTGATTTTGTTTGTTGTTGACAGGCATTTTAGCCTTTATTTGATTTCATATAAACTGAAATGTTTAACAGGGGAAAACTACATAATTCAGTTTAACTTTGTCACTTTGTCATTAGTGGGATCTCCTCATCTGTTCCAGCTCTTTTATGTTTCTAAACAGACGGTCCAAGCAGTACCAGCCGCTGAGAGAAGACAACTTTGGAGGCAGCTCGGCGGTAACATCAGTGCCTTTGTCGTTGTGGAACTTGTTGAGCCGACAGTCACCAGGAGAGAGTCGTCCACTGCTTCAGGGGAGGACTGCTTGAATATCATCATATTTTTACAGTATTTTTTATTAGTTGGCACCAATAGTTTACTGCATGTGCAGGTAGACACCAAACCTTATTATGTTATGTGTGGCCTACATATACTAACCAATTTGAAAATCAATGTTAACATATTTCAGTTAAATTTCTTAATAATGTATTTTAAATCACTTGCATCACAGAACGTTATTCTGTTTGCTACCCTGAAATAAATAAAATGAAACTGTATCACTGTATAGTGTTTGCTTCCCCATTTATTACTTTTTAATTTGCATTAAATATTTACGTGATTTTATGTCCTGAAAAGTTAAAAGAGCAGATGAAAGTAGAATTTTCAATCTTTTATGACCACCTTTTACTCAATTATGACTACCAGCGATGTTTGGTAAATTCATTAAATCATCAGGTCAATGCAGCGCTGTGGCAGGAACAATTAGAAATTGATTAATCAATACAGCAGTACAAAATGTTGGAATTACATTTATATACATTATTTTTTATTTTATTTTATTGTTAAAGTTCTAATAAAAAAAATTATATTAACAATAATTAAATGAGTGTGTTATAGTCTATGCTATATTGTTGCATTTAATAAAGGACTTACTTTAAGTGAAATATCATCTGACTGCAGTTCCCATCAGTGTTTTAGCCTTTTTCAGCTCATTGTCTCAGATTTGCTTACAAATTTACTACTACTTTTTATTTCACTCTCACTATACCCTCATAAGTGTTTGTTTTGTAGATGCAGCAGGCAGCAACAATTAAAGCTCTGATAAAGCAACTGTACCAACAAGACTTCTTCCACAGACAAGTTGGGGGAGACCAAAACTGAGCTGAAATTTGAGAAAATATTGTATGAGGTGGCCAGAAATATATATAACTCCTAATGATGTTTTCTCTCTCTTTGCTGGATGTGTAAATAACTGTTTGCTAACATGCCACCAGTGCTTGTAACTGCTTAATTGTGGCTGTCAAAGAAAAGCATAAATAAACAGAATAGTAACAAGGCAATTTACATTGAGTCACTCATTGAGATTAATTAGTAGAAAGAGAACATTTAGACAAAACACCAAAACAAAAAAATTCTGTCCTACACATAATGCAAAGTAGAATATTCTAAAAACAATAAAATATGCCTTGTTTGGACTGAATACACAAATTTATAAAATACATACTGGCATGTCAGGAACATTTCACATACTGTAGCTGACAGAAATGATGGTTATAGGAACACTGCAGCTGAGTGTGCTAAAAAAAATACTACCATCGTGTTCTGCTCTCTGCTTAATTAAAACGATTTATTAAGATGTTTCCGGCTACCTTAATGCACTGAGCTGAGAAAAAAAGCTGATTGTAACATGTACTTCATATGACATACTGCAGTGCGGGGAAAATGTCTGACGTCACTGCAGCAAAACCTTTATTGGAAGAAGCTATGGCTCAGCCTACACAGGAGAAACAAAGATGTGGGATGGAAGTTAAGGAAAAGCTGTCTCTTGATTACATGGTTTGCATTTATGAATCAAAGCGTAGTTCAAAGTGAAACTTGATCTGTTTTTGTGAAGGCTGTTGCATTATGTAATTTTACAGATTTTACTTTCAAATTCAATCTATTGTAATATTGTAGTGTGGTAGTCATCTAAATCTCAGTAAAATATGAGATAAAAACATACTGTGCACCTTTCTCAACAAAACTTATTGAGATATCAGGAGGCAATTTGTATTGATTTCACCCATGCATGCACTACTCCACAATGTCCTCTCTCTCTCGCTCTCTTTACTTACATACACAAGTATTCCAAATGAATATCCTTCCAACAGACATGTGTAACACTGCAGTACTCCATTACAGTAATTACCAAACACAGCCGTTAATCATCCTCAACATGTCTCTTGGTCGCATGTTCCAAGTGTTGTTCAGCCATCGCTGTTCAGCTCTGGACGTGCACTGCAGCCAAGACAAAACCCCTTAGCTTTGCTGCAAGGCCATCATTTTTCACAAATGATTTCTATCTTGGACCTGACGGCCCTTCCAGATCTTACAAGGCCTGCAGCTTTTAATAGGTCACAGCATCCTCACCACTTGTCCCAGTCAAACTGTCTGGACTGTCACCAAGCTCCAGGAATTGGCATCTCCTTTCCAGATAACCAGACCAGACTACAATTCTTGAGTCCTCTCTAGACAGTGAACCTGGAGATGAGTCAGTGGGGTGACAAGCCGTCAAGAAGCTGCACAGCTCTGATTCACTTGCATATTATTGCTCACCACTCCCTAACAACTGATGTTGAAAAGGATGCTGTTTCCTTCATCTGTCCTTTACACTGCAGAAACATACCACAGTGAAGATTAAGCGATAAGTCTCACTGCGGCCCTCAATTAGCATATCCAGTATAATAACCAGTTCTTGCCTGAATGCATTGTTCTGACTGAAATTGTTCTTCTATATTTTACATATATTACATATATATATTTAAAGTAATATTATGACTTGGCAAGATCTTACACATAGGGGCTTTAAATGTTAAAAGGCTACAGTGAATGACATAAAAGGAAACTATGCAGCAATGCTCTGTGTTCACTGCTGACTGCTGTTAAGTTTGATTAGATTTCTTATCAGAGACCAGACCTCGACCGGTAATTGTTTATAAATTTATAACACAATATGTTTCCCTATATTCCCCATTATTTAGTTTTGAAACATGACACACATGCTGTGAGTTCAATATGTGAAAATGGGAACAGATATTTTAGACTGTCAAAGAAGCATTATTGAATTTGAGGCCCCTTTGGGAGTTCTCAGAGAACCAGGAGGATCAATTTCTAATGGGTGATGGTTAGCATTACTAGCATTACTTATGCAGTCCAGTGAAAAATTGAGCTGCATGTTTTATGCATGTGTGATGAGGAAGTGTGTGTGTGTGTGTGTGTGTGTGTGTGTGTGTGTGTGTGTGTGTGTGTGTGTGTGTGTGTGTGTGACTGCCATACATGCTGTTAATTAAAGTGTGGAAATGAATATATCTCTTTACACTGATAAGAAAGTTGGACATATGGGCAGATTGGAGCAGGATCAGGTGAAAGAATTGAAAGTGAAACGTGCTCTAAGGATAGAGATTGAGACAGAGGGTGAGATAGAGGGGGGAGGGAGAGAGAGGAGAGACTTACTGACCATAAAGCAGGTTGATTAAATTACAGAACCAAGACTAACATGGGCCATTTATTACACAGAAGACCAGGCCCCCGGCGAAAGCAGCCAAGCAGACATACAAAGAGGGAAGAGGAAACGTGTGTAAGTTTGTGAATGACACAGAAAAAGAGATAACGATACTAGTGTGCTGCAGATGCTCCATTAGGAACAGGAAACCCAAAGTGAATCAGAAAAATGGCTGAGTATAGGTTAAAATAAGTTAGGTTAATAAGTGTGTTTGTTTTAAACAGAAACATATATACAGCACGAAATGTTAGATAGGGTTGTGTGTTACATTAGATATGAGAGAGCATAAGTGTACACCATGAAAGGTACAAATCAGCATGGGGGACACAAAGGGAAGAAAGTGCCACACCCATTCACTACAGAGCATGCTCAGAATTACGTCAGCTTTATATGAGATTGGTAGCCTGTTTGCAGATCTCAAAATTACTATAAACACACACACACACACACAACACACACACACACACACACACACACACACACAACACACACAATCTGCAGAAAGATTTGAAGGTGCCTCCTCACAGCATACAGCCAACATCATTTTCACCCAACATTTGAAGCTATCTGTATATGTAAAAACAGCACCAATAAGGATGAAATCGTGTTTATGGATCTGCTGCATGCTTGCCACATCATCATGGCTTAATGTCCCACTCAGTGGTTAATTTAATAATGTAATACTTTATAACAATATATTATATTCTAAAGCTAATCTCTACAGAAAAAGAAACTACCTAATTTCTGATATATATAAATATTTTGGTCTATAGTTGCAGCAACTTTAAATGTCTCACATAAGAGGGATATATTATAAAAGCGCTCATATCTTAAGACCAAATTACACAAGACTGACTAGCTAAAAGAGCATCACTATCAAGCATCGACTATGTTGCAACAGCTATGATTGCTTTCAAAATGAATTTATACTCAGAGCAATGAGACATTTTGATAATGTCTTCCTAAACTGCTCATTGTTTGTGCTCGGTAAGTCACTGACCTGCTAAAACAACAGTCACTATTCTTTATGTCCTGATTCAGACTTTATAAGACTTTGTGAAAAATCTGATGTTCACCAGAAATACAGAGTTATTTGACAACTCTAACCGGGATTACTGGATCTAGTGCATTTCTAAAAGGGTAAAATAACTGCAGAGTCATTGCTCTGCCCCCGACGCCCAGAATATCAATAAAGTATTCCATTACTGTAAAAGGAGAAAGAGAGAGACATGGGGGGGGGGGGATCAAATCAATGTATACATGTGATTCAATTTAGACCACAATTTCACAGTTTCTTATTGACCACCAGGTAACAGAATCATTGAGACTCATGTTTAACTTAGTAAAGTTAGAAACATTACATGTGCAAGTAAAAGTGAAATCATACATGTAGGAATCATATGGATAAACAACAATCCAAACTGAGTAAGAACCAGTGACAATGAGGGTATTAATCAAGATGAGGAGGGGATGGGCGTGAAGAGACATCTTAGAAATCAAAGCAGTGATGAGGAGGCCAGTCTGGCCTCCTGCCAAATGCTCTAGTTAAAAGGGTAGAACAGTCGAGACAGAGAGTTGGAGAGAGCCGGTGGAAGCACAGAGAGAGGCAGGGTCTGTGTCTGAAGGGTAGGGAGTGGCCAAAGCTTGTATGCTGATGGTGATTGAGAAAGGAAGGGTGTATGTGGGTGGGGTGAGGAGAAATGAGCGAGGGGGAGGCGAGAGGATGATGGGATAGCCAGCTTGTGTGTATAAAAGCCCCAGCACTCCTCAGTCTGATGTCCTGTTGCCTCACGAGCATCTCCAAGCCTCCAGCTCTCTATCCTTCCACAGCGACAGAGAACAGAGTAAAACCAACCATGAGCCACTCTTCAATGCATACCTCCACTTCCTACAGGCGCACCTTTGGAAGCCCCCACCCCATCTCCATGTCGTCTTACTCCCCTGTGTCCTCCCGTATGCCCGTTTCTGGGGTGCGGTATATGCGTTCAGCGTCACCAGCGGTGATGTCCCGCTCCACCACCTACCACCAACAGCGTTCCCGCCCCAGCGCCCAGGCCCCTCGCCTCTCCTACGACAAGGTGGACTTCACCCTGGCTGAAGCCATCAACCAGGAGTTCCTAACCACCCGCAGCAATGAGAAGGCCGAGCTGCAGGATCTCAACGACCGCTTTGCCAGCTTCATCGAGAAGGTGCGCTACCTGGAGCAGCAGAATGGTGCACTGCAGCAGGAGCTCAATCAGTACAAGGGCCAGCAGCAGCATGGTCAGCCCAACCGCGCCACTGACCTCTTCCAGGAGGAGCTGAGGGAGCTGCGGCGCCAAATGGACGCCATCGGAAAAGAGAGGGACCAGTACCAACTGGAGAGGGACAACCTGGCTGAGGACCTGGTCCTGCTCAAGCAGAGGTTGGTACCAACAAGATAAGAAAGAAAAGTATAAACTAAGATCAATATATAGTCAAGAGTTTTCTCTCCTCTTCATGCTAATATTTCACTGTTGTGAGTTTGTCAGTCATATACAATGAGCCATGGGTGTGGGCTACTGTGCTTACTGCCAATGCCGCCACCACATCATTCAATGACACTGCTATAATATACTGCACGTGGGCCACTTTGTGTACAGATAAGGTAGAGAGTCCCTGGCCACTTGAGTCCAGTAATGATGATGGAGTAGGGCGTGGCACATCAGCAGACTGAACAGAGCAGCATGATACAGGACACTGCACTGCATTTTGCGCATGAGACTGTTTCTATGTATGAGTGTATATGTTTATTGAATGTCTTGTGCACTGGCAGGATTCAATACAAAACGAGAAGAGCATCACCAGCCTGATCAAACTTTGACACATCAGTACATTGATGCCAAATTTAACAAGGAACTGTTTGGTGATGAATCATTCCCTTAAATAACGCTCACTTAATGACTTAAAGAAACACACACAATTACCTATGCACACATCGAGATGTGCGGAGAGAGTAGGAGGATGGATGGACCAGACACAGGGTGGGGCCAGCGGGAGGGGAGAGAGGGAGAGGAAATGGGACCAGAGGAAGAGAGGTAGGATATCAGGCATGGTGAGAATAGCGTCAGGAAAAATCAATGTGACTCAATGACTCCATTAGGTGTGTTTTCAGTGTCCCTCTGTGCTGATGGGATGGTGCCAGAGACCCCATTAGGACAAAAGGACCCCTGTAACACAACATGAATTAAAGATGAGGAAGCAGGACCCACTGTGTGATGCTTTCCCCACTAATCTACTTTGTGTCCGGACATGACTTCTGTCTGACTAGACAGATGGAGCTGGATTCAACTGCACATCCAGACATCGACCGCACAGACAATGTATCGGTATAATTTGTGATGACTCATGAATTGCGACTGAGTTTGCAAGACCATTATGAAATATCCCTTTTCATTTCCATTTTTGCACAAACACCAAGTGATATTTTGGCTGAAGACAGGCCACGAATGTCTCTGTGTCCCAAAGCAAATCCCACATGCTGCAGATTTTATCCCACTTCCCCGTAAATTTCACTCCCATTACCTGTACTCCACCATTTTTGTCCCTTTACTGTATACTAGACAATATTAACATGCCCCATTTAAAATCTTTAAATTGATGGGAAGAGTGTGTACATAACCTTATTGAGCTTATTGAGCTTATTGTGCAGATGACCTTATTGAACTACAGAGAAAACACATTAGTTGAAAGGAGCTGCAGATCCCACTGGGTGCACTCCTGAACCCTTTTTACAGGACAGTGAAATGACAAATTGATCCAGAAAGCTTTTTGCCAGCTGATGCCCTGCTGCAACCTTAGACAGAAAAGCTGTTCTTGGCTAAATGCATCAGGTTCTTCTCACTCCCCTTTTTGTAAAAAGAAAAGAAAAGAAAAGCACACACATGGAGCTTGAAGGAAATCTGAACACTGTTTGAAATATTTTGTCTCACTTTTTATCCTCAAGGTTGGAGGAAGAAGCCCAGAAGCGGGCAGATGCTGAGAATAATCTGGTTGCCTTCCGCAAGGTAAACACTCAGCTCACTGGACCGTGATCACCATATTGATAACAGTGTCCTCAGATAATAGGTCAAAATGGAAAGCTTTGTTCCCTCGCCACACACATCCACAATAGTGTCTAAGTAATATGACAGGGCAGATTTCTAAAATGTCATTGATCTAGAGCACTGGACAGGAAAGAGACTTTTCTATTGAAATATTTCCCCCCCAAGGCTGCAAATGATTTATACGAGTGAACAATTACAAATCAAATGTATTATGTTGTTAATTGGTGAGGGACACTTTTTGTCTTTAGTTGTTGGCTTTACCTACTTCAAAAAGTCCTTGTGAATTATATCCTTAATTTATATCCTTGTAATTTTATACTTTTTATATACAAAGTCTTTCCTCCACATAATAACTTGCTAAATATTTCTATGCACTAAAGGAAACTTGTAATGACATTTTTTCGGCCTCAAAATGAGTCATTATCTAACATACATAATAATTTCAGCACATTGAAATATTATCTTTAAAAAGTAAGTTTATGATGCAGAGGTGTTTAACTTAGCAACATAAACTCTGTTTAAAAACAAAAACTAGGATGTGGACGATGCCACATTGTCCCGTCTGGAGCTGGAGAGGAAGATTGAGTCTCTGATGGATGAGATTGAATTCCTTAAGAAGCTCCATGATGAGGTAAGTGATGCTACCTCCTCTGCACTTTTCAGCTGTGCTCGTATATATGGAAAAGTCCTTTCTTTCTGTAGTCACATATCACAATGTTGTACAGAGACCTGTAATGGTAATAATCTACTTTGGCATGCACATTTTCCCCAAATGATTGACTCCTAAGTGTGTGTGGTAAACTAGAAATTAACTGATTGATTTTCCTGCAATGAGATCATCCCAGTGTTTAGTCGACCAATAGTACAAGAGATGTGCTGAACTAACAAACTTCAAGTGATTCTCTACAGCTGATATAAATTGAAATTGCACAAACACTTATATTTTATAATCTTATTTGCACAATTTTATTATTGAAATATATTTAAATTATTTTATGTTTTTTATATTAAATGAGTGGATGGACACCACTAGCACTTCGACAGCCTTTGACAGCTGAGCAACATGCAGAGAGTAAACACTAAAAAGGTGTCAGTTCAGATTCATTTTGAGCATATGAGACATTAGTCGACATTCGAAGTTGTCAAAATCTGATTTGAAGATCTGTACTGGGAGCACAGGTGGGGATATCTGCAAGGCAAGCAGTTGCTGAGGAAAAGAAAAGATTATTTGAAGGTGCCATCTATATAAAAGAAGGATGAATTTCAATGTTAAGTGATTACATCAACAAGAGATCTTTTTGTAAAAAGAGTAGGGGTCCTAAAACTGAACCTTGAAGGATACTGTTGGTGAGATGCACAGGGCTCCAAAATAAAACATTATTCTTTTGTGTGTTAATTGTTGACAAGCTTTTGATATATGTAGTTTTTTATTTCTGACAATATTTAGACCATCTTTGACTATTTGTCCATATATTGGTCTTATTAGGAAATCCAGGATGTACAAGTGAGTGTCCAGACCCAGCAGTTGAAGATGGAGGTGGACAGCTCCAGGCCCGACCTCACTGGTGCTCTGAAGGAGATCAGGGCCCAGTATGAGACCATTGCCCTAAAGAACATGCAGGAATCTGAGGACTGGTACAAGTCCAAGGTAGGCAGACTGAAACATTGACAGCCACACATGAACGTACAAACACATATTCATTTTTGTGTGCTTCCCCTTTTGTTTCTACAGTTTGCTGATTTGACTGAGTCTGCCAAGCGCAACACTGATTCTCTGAGGCAGGCCAAGCAGGAGGCCAACGAGTCCAGGAGGCAGATTCAGTCTCTCAACTGTGAAGTTGATGCACTGAAGAATACGGTGAGGCCAAACAGAACCTTACCTTTGTCTATATTCATCTATAATCTATCATTATACACAGCACACCCTCTTATTAACTGTACGTGCTACTGTGTTTTTCAGAATGAAGCTCTGCTGAGGCAGATGCGTGAAATGGAAGACCAGTTTGGCATTGAGATTGGCAACTACCAGGACAACATAGGCCGACTGGAGGATGAGATCCGCCATCTGAAGGACGAGATGGCTCGCCACCTTCGCGAGTACCAGGACCTGCTCAACGTCAAAATGGCTCTGGACATTGAGATTGCCACTTACCGTAAGCTGCTGGAGGGGGAGGAGAGCAGGTGAGGCAGAATATACTGGGTCTCAGGTCCAAATCTTTGCTTTGTTTTAACATGATTTTTCCCCGTAGATTTCTCTCTTGATAAGAGTCAAGATGGGAAGCCTGTTGAATGTTTGTCACCTCATTGCTAAAATGTCCTGAGCTCAATGCTAAACGCTTTCTGTGTGCAGTTGATGTTAGGGTCATCCAGATAATCCAGTTTTCTCACAAATTCTTGTTATAACTAACCTTCTGGATGTTAACGTTTTCATCTTACTAAATGTTACTGTTGTGTTTCTCATATGGTCTAGTCTTCAATCTGTGTCATTAACAAATCTCAGAGTTATTGATATGCTATGAAAAGATTTGTTTATAACACCCAAATTTTATATTCCCTGTTTAGGATTACAGTTCCCATCCTCAATCTTGGTATGAGCAATCACTTCGGTGAGCGAGGTAAGTTATAGTTCTCTTATTATGAGATCAAATATACCAAATCTCTGGGATCACTTTTACCTTTCAATTATAGAGTTGCAAAATAGGAGGAGTCACTGGTTCTGGAAGTGGATTTCACCATTCTGTATTCCCATTAAATTTTTTTCTTAAAGCAATATCCTCATTATCACCTAACATAGAAATGCGGATCAATCGATCCGAGCCCTGAAATGCTCTAAATGGGAGTCAAGTTACACGATCTATTCAAAAAATCCAACAGATTTGTTTACTTCCAGAACCAGCAGTGACCAAAATTGCTCCTCCAACTTTGCTATCCAGCTTATCGCTGATCAATAACAACTCTTGATTATTCAACCTGTAAAGTGAATATTAAAAAACCTCTATATTGTGAATGCAAATGTATAGGAAAAATCTCAGCAGTGCCTTAATCTGACTTTTCACAGACTATGAACAAGCTCCAGGCACTAAGAGGACTGTGGTGATAAAGACAGTTGAGACTAGAGATGGAGAGGTACATTGATCTACATAAATGTTACATGACACAGAGCAAAATAACTCACTAGCTAATTTGCAGTACAGACATTTTGAGGAATGTATTTAATTAAACGATATGAATGGGAATTTGAACAAACCTGTTTCTTTTCCATCAGGTGGTGAAGGAATCCAGGAGGGAGAAGGAGAGAGACTCAGACCGCACTGATAGAAGCGACAAGGATGACAAGGACGAGGAGTAAATAAAAACTGATTAGAAAATGTGAAGGCCACTGCCATGAGAAAAAAAGAAGAAAAACTCTGATCTATATAGTCCTCATTCCCACTAGTTATGTGTTTCATTGTCTAGCAGAGTCTCGCAGTAGGTGCAATGCTGAATGAATCCCTTTAGACCAGAGGTTTTCAAAGTGGGGGCAAAGTGGGGGCAAAGTGGGGGGGGGGGCTCCCCAGGAGGGCTCCAAACTGTTTCAGGGGAGGCTCAGTGATCTGAAGTGAAAGGTTATAACATTAGCTATCAAAAAAAGATTCGACCTACATAGAATAGACTAAATGTGTGTGATTTGGGTAAAGAGATAATAGTTTGGGAGAATTTTACTGTTTTCCCATTTTGCCAGAGTCAGAAACCAATAGGCCTCAGGACATAATTTAGTGA
The DNA here is from genome assembly GCA_024633595.2 of Lepomis macrochirus. Taxonomy (NCBI): domain Eukaryota; kingdom Metazoa; phylum Chordata; class Actinopteri; order Centrarchiformes; family Centrarchidae; genus Lepomis; species Lepomis macrochirus. Next base: position 27,180,074 of record JALXJV020000004.1, on the reverse strand, counting down.
CTAAAGTTATGTCAAACAGTAATATTAGGCTATCTTGGCTCAATTGTTGAGTATCTATAGGACCAAATAACATAATTACGATCCCATAGACATCCCGAAATTGAGTGAAACTAAGCAAGCAAACTAACGCAGGTGTGAAAAGGCTCCTTTTTCCAAGCTTGGCCCACAGTCTCAGACTTTGAAAACCCCTGCTTTAGACAGTGTCACTTTGGTGCTATTTAAGCTACCCGAATTTTGCTAAACACTTGTGTCATCTGTAGGGCTAAGCAAAACCACTTTTTTACCATACCACCTGAGGCCTTGATTTACAGTGCAATCCCGTGGAATCCTTAAGACAACCACATGTTTGTAGCATGTTTGGAGCATTAAACTACACGCTAAAATATGAAGTTTAAATGCCGAAATCCAGTAGTTTGTGTCGTAGATATGATGTAGTAACAAAACTTCAGACACTGCCCTTTGATCAACACACCTTAGAAGACCGACTGAGAATAAGTTAACCTGTTTGCATTTGTTTTAGAAGCTTTGCTATCCTCTTATTGTGCAAACCAACAACTCACCAAAGACACGATAAACACGTTACACACAGGAAATGTTGACACTGAAAATATGACGGTCACCAACTGAAAAGACTTTCGCTGAATGTGCTTTGCAATGCTGTGTGTATCTGGCACGACTGATGAATGAATATGTAAGAGCAAATAAACTTAATTGGAGCAAATCTGTGTTGCCTGTCCACATAACTTCTTATGAATGTACTAAAAGATATTTTTTGGTTTATACTAATTTCCTCTTTTGTATAAGCATTGTTTTATTGCATACAAGCCAAGGTCTCCATCCTATAACCTGCACCATTTGTCCAAGAGCAACTTGTACTTTTAAAGAAATAGGTTTTAGAAACTAAGAACCAGTGGCGTGCATATTGAAACAGGTGCACTTTAATAAGCAAGAAGGGAATTTGTCAGGCCTCCTTCATTCAGTATTTGCTTGAAATGCAAAATCACAGAACTTCATGTGATATTTTGCTTTTCATTTAGGTTTGTAAATTCATCCCATGGTTAACTCGTGTGTTAACAGTGTGCATGGAGAATATTTAGTACCTTCACATTGCTTCTCTTCTTTTTGTCCTTAGGCATGCCAATGAATTCTTATTAAATCTGGTTGCCCAGCAGATTGATCCGTTCTTCACCTCAAGCAGTATTTTTGATGTTTTCTACAATTATAAAAGACAAGTCAATAAACCTTATCAGAAAAAAGTACAAACCACAATTGACGTATGCCAAGGAGGTTAGTAAACAGTAGTAAACAGCAGCAAACACACAGGAATATTTTATGTTGCAGTAATATGAGGCACTTCCCTTCTGCTCAGGGCTGGACTGGCACAAAATATCAGCCCTGGCATTTTTGGCCCAGGGAGCCAACGAAAATCGGTTGGACACCCCTCACGATACACCATCGATCCATTTAGGGGGTCTGATTAGGGGTGTGATAAAACACTGAGATGTAACATTTGCACATGATTGGTGAATACAAGACAAGAATATATTGTAAAAGACCTACTATTTCGGAAAAATATTTATAGATGAAATATTTGATAGGGGGGGTCTAGAAGATTTTTAGCATTAAACACTTAATTTCTTGCATTCTGGAGACATTTTCTGCACCAATTTATGGTTGAAATGTCTTTATTTTTATAAAGGGAAGCATAAAATTCAAGTGCCAAATGACAAATAAAAAAATGATTCACAATATAAAAATATAATAAAATATAATGCAGTAATCAGTTGCTTATTACTTTTTGCTTAAGTTACTTTTTTTTGGACAATGCACATGTTTCTTCTATATTTACATTGCAGGTTTTCTTATTGTGCAAATAGACTTTCTCATAGCATTTTTATTTGTTAATCAACATTTCTTGGTGCAAACCATTTTTCAGAACATTTTTAACAAACGCTCAAAAAGTGAACCTCCCTCCCTACAGGTTGAGCCAGTCCATGCTTACCGCTTCACCCCCACTCTCCTCCTGCTCTCTCTCTCACTCAGCCCTGTCAATTTGTCCCTCTGTTTCGCTAACACCTGCCTCCTGCTCTGCCTGGCAGAGGCCACCACAGCTCTTATACTCCTTCAGGTGCCTGTGGCTGCTCTACGCAGGGTACTGCAGCTGATGTTGAAGCTACCGCTGCCCCGGCACCAAATATATCGGTTGTTCTCTGAAAAATGGGTGTTTTTTTGGCTTTTGACGCAAGAAACAGAGCAGAGGGGGTGTGGGCTAGTAAGAGATGTGATTTTTTTTAAAAATATAGGCCTATGGTTATATAAATCAATAATTTACATTACACGGGCCCCAATGGTGCGTCGGCCCACCGGGCATTTGCCCGGTATGCCAGATTACCAGGCCGTCCTGCTTCTGCTGCCCTAAGTACAACCTCTCAGGCGACACCTGGCTCAAACACTGCAGGTATATTTCACTAAATTCTAAAAGTCTGGTACAGCCAAACGCTAACCGCGGCTAGAGTTCCATACTTACCTTATTTGCCTGACACAGCCATTTAATTGATTTTGGTTAGTTTGTAGTTTCTCGGGTAGGTCAACCTTGGAGGGCGCTGCCTGAAATGCCTTCCTCGGGGCATGAAGTCTCTCAGTGTGACGACATTCTACATCCGCTTTTGCTCGCTGTCTTGGCGCGAGACTTGTCCGACAGACAGGCAGGCTGAAATCGACTTACCTGGAAAGGCTCCTAACTTTATACAACACAGGCTGCTGAACACGACACCTGCAGAGTAGCTTCATTTGAGCGATTCGGTGAGTTAGTCCGTGTTGTTTTTCTGCCTCTGAACCAAGACTCGAGTCAGCTGTTGTTAGTAAACTGAAGCTAACTGCCCCGGCTACAAAACATTAGCGATATGTGGACCTTAACTTATGTGTTTTCATTAACGTTAGATACCGTAACGTTAAGTTTGCAAATATAACCCCCTGGATAGTTTTAGAATATACATATATTTAATAAACCTATAATAACAGTGAATCATTTTAAATGTGATATTGGTAAAATGTTGTTATGGCATGTTGGATAACTGGCTTGAGCTATATCCAAAGTTTGGGATCTTCAGGTCATCAGATCTTAACTGTCATATGTAGGGTCACGCCCATTAACAAATATAAGTTAGAGTTGATCTGGTCCTTTAAGAATAGCACACAAAATCTGAAGTAACTACACAGTAAACAGAGCTTTCTGAGATGCTCTGTGGATCTTGATGCACTGCTCTTGTGTCCTCCTGTACGGCTGATTTAGACTGAACTTTCACCTGCAGGCTGTCTGATGGTGTGTGGACTCACTCAGAATGAACTGCGAGCTTTTGGCAACGTGCAGTGCTCTTGGCTATCTGGAGGGAGAGACCTATCACAAGGAAGCTGATTGCTTAGGTGAGTGGCTTTTGTATATTTGCATACATATATTTTTATTATAATGAATAAATGATTTCCCTGCATCATTAGAGGGAAGGGGAGTATATCTACGTTGCAGATTAAGAACAGAAAAACATTCACTCCTGTCCTCCTCAAACTGACTCTGTGTTGCAGAGAGTGTGAAAGACTTGATCAGGTATTTACGCCATGAAGATGACACCCGTGATGTCCGCCAGCAGCTGGGTGCAGGTCAGATCATACAGAATGACCTCCTCCCTATTATAATTCAGCATGGACAAGACAAGGCCTTATTTGATGCCTGCATCAGGTATAAACCCTAACAGGAAACTTCTCTCAAACTTGAAATGTATGCTTATAAATAAATATAACATGAGCAGGACAAACTATCAAAATGTTAATATATCGTACTGTGTTTTTTAAAGTGGATTATTGATACACCAAAGGCAATATTGTACTGTACTATTGTGATACTGGTACCTGGTATTATTTCGTCAAGCATATTATCATTCAGTTTTCATAGAAATGTGTTATTTTAGCTGTTGATGTTGATGAATAGGAAAAACTGTTGCTCATAAGACTCTTCTTTGCTTTTTTCTCAGGCTCATGGTCAACCTCACTCAGCCTGCCATGCTTTGCTTTGGTAAAGTCCCTGATGACCCTGTGTTTAGACATCACTTCTTGCAAGTGACATCCCATTTACAAGCCTATAAAGAGGTACCATATTCTCAATTTAACAATACCATTTGTCAGTTAACATTTCCTAATATGTAATAATATAAGTACAGTACAGAATATTGATGGGGTAGACAAGTTCTGCCATTACTATAACAAGTTTAAAAAGTACTGCATTGTGTAATAATGAGTACTTTTTGTGTCCTCTACTTTCATTTTAAGGCATTTGCCAGTGAGAGAGTGTTTGGCATTTTAAGTGAGATATTATACAACCTTCTACAACTGGTGAGTGTTTCAGTGGTAAAACAAAACATTACTTTCACCTCACATGTTTCCTACCTCATGTCACTGAAATGTTTCTGTTCATCCGTGTGTTTCTTCTTGTCTGTCCTTCCTCACTGTCTTCTCTTTTCAGGATTGGGAGCAGAGACAGGAGGAGGATAACCTGCTGATAGAGAGGATCCTGCTGCTGGTCAGGAATGTGCTTCATGTACCCGCGGACCCCTGTGAAGAGAAGGTCTGGCTTTAAAATGAATACTAATGTGCTCTGTCCTTTTATTAGACTTGTCAGAAAGGCACACTCTTTCCTGTACCCTTCATCTCACCTCTACTTCTTCCCCAATCTCTGTCCCACCTGTAGAAAGTGGATGATGATGCCAGCATCCATGATCGGCTGCTGTGGGCCATTCACATGAGCGGTTTCGATGACCTGGTCAAGTTTCTGGCGTCGGCCCAGAGTGAGCAGCAGTGGAGTATGCATGTGTTGGAAATAATCTCCCTCATGTTCAGAGACCAGGTTAGACTGAAGAACCCCTTGGTAGTACACGTATGGACCTCCAGCTGTTCTGTGTTTGAGCTCTGTTACTTTCTTTACAGACGCCAGAAGCTTTGGTGAGCGCCGGTCACGCTCGTTCAGCAGAAGAGAAGCAGAGAGATTCTCAGGAGCTGGAGGCGTTGAGGCAGAAGGAACACGCAGAGAAACGTTCCCGCACATTACAACGTGGAACTAGGTACAATGAAGCCTTGCAGTTATACTGCTAAATACATTTGGTTACTGTGCCATCACAACACAAACAAGTATTTGCCTGCTAGGGAGGACAGCTCTGTCACATAAACCCCTGCATGTAGTTTACAGATGACTTTAGTGTGTGTTCTGATTAGATATACAGTGACTCCTCAACCTGTGCATGGCTTGTTTGAAGTACTGGACCTTGAAAAATAAATGTGTATGTCTGTGTCTGTGTGTGTGTGTGTGTGTGTGTGTGTGTGTGTGTGTGTGTGTGTGTGTGTGTGTGTGTGTGTGTGTGTGATGTATTTCTTTCAGACACTCTCGCTTTGGAGGGTCTTATGTTGTTCAAGGCCTTAAGTCGATCGGGGACAAAGATGTGATTTATCACAGAAATGTTCATAATGTGAGTAGTAAACTCCTGCAGCTCATCTGTGAGGCAAAGTAGCCTTGTTTTAAGTGTGGTGATTCTTGCAAAAGAAATGGAATATTTGACAATATCTCTGGGGTTTTTTTTGTCTTTTTTTAGTTCAAAAATTATACTCATGACATAGGCAAAGCAGTGAGACGTGTTCCTAAGAGGAATCGACAGGCTCAGGATTGTAAAGACAAACGCCGTTCAGCCTTAAATGTTCGACTCTTCCTGCGAGAGTTTTGTGTGGACTTCCTGGAGAACTGCTACAATCGCCTCATGTACCTTGTCAAGGTTAGCCGCTGTTACATTAATGACTTATTTTTGTAGCATAGACTGACACAGGCAATAAAGTGTGTTCTCTCTCTCTTTATAAAAAGGTTTAAATGTTTTAAACTTTTATTAAACTTTTTAATAATTTATAAAATTATTTTATTTTTTTAATATTACATTACAAAAAAATCATTTTAAAGAGGAAGTGTCGTATACGTCTATAATGGAATAAGTGGCTCATAAGAAAATCATTCTTTAGTTGCTGTCTACATTTGTGGACCAGTTTTGTAAAAGTTTCACAAGGCTCCCTACAGTACTCTGATCAATTTCTATTTCCATGTCTCCTCTACAGGAAAGTCTAATTCGAGAGCAAAGTCAGGAACACGACGAGACGTACTACCTCTGGGCGCTCAGCTTTTTCATGGCCTTCAATCGTGGCAACGGTTTCCGTGCTGACTTGGTTTCTGAGACCATGTCGATCCGGGCTTTCCATTTTATTGAGCGCAAGATCACCGACTACTATGAGATGATGCTCACGGACCGCAAAGAGGCCACGTCCTGGTCTCGCAGGTAAGAAGGTCATTTGGAAGCAGGTTAATAGACAAATGTCACATCAGTGCGTTGGTCCCAGACTGATATCACTTGTCCTTTCTAGGATGCACCTGGCACTAAAGGCATATCAGGAACTGCTGCTGACTATAAATGAGATGGACCGCTCACAGGATGACAGCATACGTCAAAGTTCGAATGTTATTAAAAGTAAGATGCCAACAGCTCAGAGTACACTTTATTAAGTGAATATAATTTACCTTTTTCAGGGTAATTAAGCTAAAATGAACTAAAAGTCTCCACTTGGTGTCATCATTGCATAATATATGGATATGCTACTAAGAAAATATTCAGTTTAAAATCTTGTTTTAAGCCTGAAATATAAAAAAAGGTTTGTATGGAATTGTTGTGCTGGTTGCCTCATCTATTTACCTTCCCTTTATAGGTAACATATTTTACCTGATGGAATACAGGGAGATTTTCCTGACTTTGCTGAGGAAGTATGATGAAACCAGACAGCCCCACTCCTACCTCAAAGACCTGGTGGAGTCAACCCATCTCTTCTTGCGCATGTTGGAACGCTTCTGCAAGGGTCGCAAAAGCTTAATGGTTCAGGTAAGTTATTGAGCAAAATGTATTGTGTGTAAATTCGTGCTAATTAATATCTGCTTAAAATATTAATGTCTGGCTCTGTTACCTCTGCAGAAGAAGAAGGTGAGGCGGAAAAAGTCTCGAGGTGGTAAAAAGCCGTCGGCCACAGAAACAAGCCCAGAAGCCCTGACAGAGATCTGGAAAGTCGTGGAGGAAGAGCTGAAGGCGACAGGGTTTCAGGTCAGTGTGAGACCTCGAGGTGGGAGCAGAGAGCATTTATTGTCAGAAGGCAGATTCTTCACATTTCAAAGAGCTTATCTAAAGTTGCACAACATGGATGCTCTCTAAGGGGCCTAAATTACCAAAACTAAATACCACCTCTTTGTCTTTTGTGTGCAGTTGTCAGAGTCTTTAACTGAAAGTATTGTGCCTTTTGATGCCACATCCGAAACTCCACTTGAGGAGCAGCGGACTGAGGCCATGGTGCGGGTTCAGGATGCCCTGCTGGTCCGACTGGGACCAGAAGCACTGGCGCTGCTGCGTGCTGCCAGGTCAGTAAGACTCGACATGCCATTAACCCCTGAGCCTAATCACACATGTTACGGTATTAAAGAACTGACCATCTTCTTGTCGTACTCAGGGAGGTGTGGCCAGAGGGAGATGTGTTTGGTTCAGCTGATGTGGAACCTGAAGAGGAACTGGAACTCCTTAAGCAGATCCTGCATGCCAACCTGCCAAGTAAGTTTTAAAAATGTAAAATTACGCGACCCTTTGTATCACAGCATCTGTGCAGCATTCAAACTTTGCGTTTTAATTTTAGGGTCATCTCCTCCTGAGCCTGTGGTAGAGGAGGAGGACTTTGCAGCTGAGTTGGAAGAGGAAGAGTTTGAATCTGTCCAAATCTCTGAAAAAGAGTTCGACTTCCTAGACTTCATCAAAAGGTGAGGAAAGGAGTTAAAGGAACTTAATAGACAACTTTCAACATAACTTGCCACTGCCAAATATTACTTTTGTGATCTTCTTGATGGTGCATCTTATCCTCCTCTTAACCCCTCACAGGTTTGCCAACCCCGGTATTGTGCGTCCATACCTCCTCTTATTAAAATCGTACTCAAAAAACACACCTCACACAAATCACTGCATCGCTCGAATGCTGCACCGCTTGGCTGTCGACCTCAAAATGGACGCCCTGCTTTTCCAGCTATCAATGTTCAACCTTTTCAACAAGATCCTCAGTGACCCTGCCGCAGCCGCTTACAAGGTACTGCAATGACATGAGAAAAAACATTCCTCTGTGTTAATAGCAAGCTATTGGTGATATAAGGTCAGCTGTAGATTGGACACAAGAGCTTATGTTTATTCTCCCTTCACAGGAACTGGTGACCTTTGCCAAGTATGTGCTGAACCGTTTCTTTTCACTGGCAGCAGAAAACAACAAGGCATATGTTGAACTGCTGTTCTGGAAAAACGTGGGGGCTGTACGTGAGATAACTGAAGGCTACAGCAAAGACGTGTTGGTTCTCTCTTTTTGGTTTTCCCCTTTAGTTTTTGTTTACCATTGCACATCATGTTAACATGACAGTTACATGTTGAAGATTGTTATTTATAAAACATATGGCATTTACATTTACTGTGAAAAAGCCTTGGCTTCTGCAAGTTGAAATATTGGATCTCGTTGTCCTAAATATGTCAGAGGGGGAAAGAAACCAACATGGACTGAAGAGGAGGAAGAAGAGCTGCGCAAGCTGTACGAGGAGCACCGTCATTCTGAAGGTCTGCATTCTTTTAGTTTGTTGCGTTATAAGTTATAAGTCCACAACCATGGACTCTAGATTCGCTTCATTGACTGTTGGTACTTGTGTTTAGAGCCAGATATAGTGGAGGCTCTGCTGCCACTACTCAGCAACAACACCCGCACTCGACGCCAGGTAGTGACGCAGCTGGTGCATATGGGTCTGGTGGAAAATGCTAAGGAACTGAAGAAACAGAAGTATGTAAACCCGACAGGATGAGTGATATATTAATGTTAATGTAGTGAGGAATATATTGTAGAATGGCTCTATACTCTGCAAACCCGCTTGTTAAAGGGCATTTTATTTTGTTTTTCTCTTACAGGAAAGGTACCCGGATTGTTCTTTGGACTGAGGAGCAGGAGCAGGAGCTGGAGATGCTCTATGAGGAGTACAAAGACTCTGACGGTACTGGACAATAGATAGATAGATGGATTAATTTATCCCGTGGGAAATTTTATCGTTGTGCAGTGCTCTAGAGAAAAATGAAGAAGCCTTTCACTCTACATCTGTTCTCAGTTCCAGGCCTTGTACAGCTGTAGTCTCAAGAACACTTTGTTAGTGATCAAACTGTATTTTCACAGATGTGCTGGGTAATATCCTGAAAAAGCTCACAGCCAAGCGCTCCCGTGCACGTGTGGTGGACAAGCTGCTCAGTATGGGCTTGGTGTCTGAAAGACGAGAACTTTATAAGAAGAGGAGTCGCAGTGGTCAAGGGAAGAGCTCTGGAAAAGGAATGGTAAAGTTCATTTAGATGTACTTTGTCTTAATCTGATCCATGGTGTTATTCTAAAAGATCAATTGTGCATTTAATACAAAAATAAGTATATTTGGGGGAAAAAACCTGTATTATACACATGTTGGGCATAATGCAACATGTAATAAATTATATTTCAAGAAATGGTGCTTCTACAATAAAGGTCACTCTATTTCTGCCACAGACTGAAGAAGAGTTCCTGGAAGCACTAACACAAGATTTCCCCGATGATCCTGTGGATGAAGATGATGATGATGTGTCAGAAGAGAGTGAGGAAGAGCAAGAGGAAGAGCAAGAAAGGGGGAAAACACAAAATGGTGGAAGGAGGAGCCAAAGCCTGCACTCCCCAGTAGAGAGGAGAGAGGATATAGTCTCCATGGTGTATACTGTACAACAGGAAGGTGAGACAAAGGCCAAAAGGCACTTTTTGCTCCGTGCTTTCTTTAGTTGGGTGGAGATGGTAGATGGTGTGTGAAATGTGAAATCTTTAAATAATATGAGTCTCTTATTGTTATAAGAACAACGAAATTCACAGCAAATGTGTCGTATGTGCATGCAAAGATGCTTGTGGTAATTCCTTGTGTCTTTAAGATTACAAGAATAAAATATTCTTCCATTATGTACTCTTAAGATTATTTTCATGCTGTTGTGTTTGTTTTTTTATAACAGGCATGTCTGGACCCATGTTGTGGCTACAGAAGTGCCTGAACAGAACAGCAGAGGACCGTGAAGAAGATGGTAAGAGCAACTGTCAAAAGTATCCAAACATTTAGCATGTTATGTTTTGTTTTTGCTCTTAGAGAAGGTGCAAGTTGTATGTGTGTAAAACATATTGTGATTAGTGCTGTTTGGTTTGTCAATAAAATACTTGTGGTCCATTCACCAGGTTTGTCCCAGCCTGTGCCACTTGTTCCTCTGTCAGAGGCCGATGAAGACGCCATGGAGAACAAGAGCTTCCGGAGGCTGTTGCGCAAACTGGGAATGCGACCACCTGCAAATGAACAGGTATGTTTTTGTTTTGTTTTATTATTCTGATTAGAGCCCGTTGATATGCTCTCTGGACTTTCATTTGAAGCCGTGGTTGAGGTGTAAGTTTGATTGCAAAATTAATTCTTATTCATGTATTTATGATCACCTGATGGTAGAAAACTATTACAGCTGATACATGTTTTGATTTATTTTTAACTTCCATAACCAGGAGAGATTTTGGAGGATCCCAGCGAAGATCACTGCATCCCAGCTCCAGAGTGCAGCTGCAGCTCTTAGTCCATCAGAGGAAGCTGCAGCTCTTAGTCCAACAGAGGAAGAACCTAAAGGAAGTGAGGAACAAGACGGCTCCAAGAGTCCAACCAGAGAATCCCAGGAGGAGGAGGAAGTCTCAAGTGAACAGAGAGCTCAGGCTCTGAGAGCTCTGCTGCTCACACGCAAGAGGAAACACCACTCCTCGAAGCATACCGGTATGTGTTTCTCAGATGACTGAAGTTAATCACAGCTTTTTCACGTTTGTATGTGTTGAGTTACATGGTGCACATAAAACTCTTTGTAGCAGCTTTAATAGTGTGCTTTGGCTAATCTAGCAGCAAGTAATGCGGTATTGAATATTTTTAAATGTAAAAATGCTTTATGCTTCGATTTCCTGAGAATACATTCATTGTACAGAATATTTTACCCTTGTTGTGCATCTCACTCGACATAACTCATGTTCCCACAAGGGTAAAAATGGAAAGTGAAAATCACATCTACTAATAACATACCTCTGGTGTGTCAGTTTAAAACCGCAAGGTGGGAAGCCTCACCAAAGCTGGCTAAATTTGCAAGTGTAAAACATTTAAGATGCAGCATTTCACACCAGTTGAAATCTGCTGCTAATCAAAGATGAGTCAGATTACTTTGTTTATTATATATTTTTTTTGTTTTTGTTTTTAGCACCCTGTCAGATTTCACTTCTAATGAGGAAACAGACATAACAACTGAGAGGTAAAGCATCTTGTTGATCTGTTAAGCCAAACCACAGCTGAGATATTTCTATTTTTAAACTTACTCTTTAATTCTTCATCTATTCCTGTTCACATCAGGTCCCAAGAGAAGACCTCAACTAAAAGAAGCAGAAGAAGTCTGCTGGACGATGATGACGATGAGGAGAATGGTAGTTTACTGTTGGAAACCAAATTAATGTTTTAACGTGTTAGTTTAATAATACCTAAGTGGGCATGCAGCCAGAAAACTTGTCCAACTGAAGGTAAAAAGGAGGTTTAGGTTTTCCCTTCTTATTTCATGCTAAGCTTAACAAACAGCTCTGACAGCAGTGATGTTGAAGCGTGACTGAACGGCAGAATTTCGGCTCACACATTACTGTCTTTACAGAGGACGACTCCATCACTGCAATGCATATGGACACCAACGGTGATGCAGATTCAGACACGGAGGATATCTCTGCTCCTGTGAAGCGTAGACGGAAGATGGTCTTAATTGATGAAGAGGAAGATGAGGATTTGTGACTTTCTTTTATGGACTGTAAAAACTACAGACAGGGGAGACATATAAGTTCCTTACTTTGCTCAGAGGTGGATGCAGAGGGCTCTCTTGAGGGCTACAGTACAAACAGCCGAAACTAAATGGAATACCAAACAACCCAAAGAAGTAGACCCTTAGACCTGCCCCTCTGGATCCAGGGATCCTATTAAGCAGTTTAATTTAGTCATCTCTTTGTCAAGCAGTTGATTGGCGCCTTTGTGTTGTTATGGTATATAAGTTCTGTCAGCCTTCTATTTTGTTAGTCATTCTTTTTCTCTCCAGCATTCACAGCACGGACGTCCTAGAAAGTTTTGCATTACACGACTTTGTTTATAACTTCATCTATAACTTCAATAATTTCATCTTTGATCTGAAATCTATAAGTTTTTTATCTCATTGTTTTGATAAAATTGCATCCATACAAATAATTTTCGGTCATTTCCAATAATGGCTTATTTTTAGCGTAGATTTCATGCCTACTTAATAAAAAAAGCACTGTTTTCAAAAAGTGGCTCTCTGCTGGCTTTTGCTTTGTGACTTTGTTGCACTGCATCATTTTCAACACTAGAGGGTTACATACACGGCTCTTCAGTAATCTGTGGCTGACATCACAGGCACAGGTCCATTTTTTTCAATAGTCTATGTTGAACTAATACCTTTTTTGTTACTTAGTTAAAATAATTATTTGAATATGTATAATATCTCATTTGAACTATGGAATATATTTATATACATCCCTCAAAATGGAGGTTTTGAACAAGTACCTCAGTAGTGACTGAGGAGCAGTTCAGTGAAAACGGGGACTGATTGAAATCTGATTCTGTACATATTTGTCTTAAAAATGACATGAAGTAATGTTTTTAGATTGAACTTCCTTGAACATGCGTATCCTATGTATGTCTGCAGTCGCTGCCTATAGTCATCCATGTTTTGCAGCTGTTGTGGACGTGGTCTCTTGTCCTTACATCTGGACCATGTTAGTAACTTCCTGTCACAGCATCTGCTCTGCCCCCATCCCACAGGGCCAGAAGCAGACCTGACAATCCACAGATACTGCTGTGAGCTATGCATATGAGCACAGTGGTGGGTCGTTCAGAGGTATATCACTTCCTCTGCCCATAGAAATGCACATAGACATGTCTCCATGTGTTAACCTAAACCAGGCTTGGACAGTCTGTATGTTTAATATAGAGGGATGACTTATTGTTTTGTAAACCAGAACATAAAAGAGAATGCCTGGAGCCTGTATGTTAGTAACATATGCATTATACAGTCATTAAATCATGCAAAAGCTCCTTTTGTCAGTGAAAATGAACACCTGATTTTTCTTTTAAAAGCTGCAGAAGAAGAGTGTTCATTTCTTCCTTGACTTTTACACACACACACACACACACACACATATTATTGAAAGTATAGGATTTATAGAAATTCATAAGAAAAGAAACTCAGCCACAGACAGAACTGTAAAGGTTGTGTAATGTTTCTCCTGCTGTACCTCCCTTTGGGGCACAGACTGGTGTTTATGTAAATTCTCGGTGAAATGTACTTCTCTGTTCAGTTTGTCAGGGCTGGAAACAAACAACCTCATTTGTTTGTGGCATAATTTCTTTTTCCTTGAACTCGCTTGGATTGGAAGCGACGTTCATGTCGCAACACAAGAAGAGGCACATAGCTTTTAACATGCCACTATCTAGTTTTGTGTGTGTCAGCAAGTCCATGTGGGAGTATTTGAAATTTCCTTTCCCTTTGCTTTGTTTGCGTTTGTGTATTTATGGATTACACAGACCAGTCGTGATTCAGACCTTTCGGAGATGAAGCGGCTGTAATTGAATGAAGAGACTTTACTTAGCAGTACTTTACAATGCTTGATGCTTTTCCAATAGAAGAGCATGAAAAATGAGTGTGGGGCTTGTCAACAATGACATCATTGCTTCACTATCCATTCTTCACTAGCAGAAGAATGGTTTAAATGCAAATGAGCAATTGATCAACCATTTATTATGTTCTCGGCAGTATAGCCAAACATTTGTCGCTTAATCCTCCTGGAAATGCAGTGAAAGGGGGTTATGTAGAATAATGTACCAATAAATTATCAATCAACTGGTATATTTCAAGGCAAAAAACTCTGGAATTTAAAAGTCACATTAAAGTAATAATCTGTACACCTGGGCATGTTTTTCCTGAGGAAAAGAAGAAAAATTATGCAAACCTTTATATAGGATGTTGATCTCCTCAGGCCACACCCTCACTCACTATACAAATACACCAGATATGCTTAAATTCAATAAGCATTCGACTTTATACAGCTTGGCGTTAGAAAGTAGGCATACAATGATATATGATATAAATGATATGGTCAAAATACTTGCCTGCCTAATAATTGTTCACACTGTAATCTTCATGATCTGCTCAGTCTACTCAAACCTGACAAACCAGATCATAAAATTATTTCCATAGACTGTGAAGTGGTAAGTATTGAACACCTGTGGGTGTAGTTAGTTGTTTAACTATGGCCGTGGCTAAAAATAAATAAGACTGTATCCTTGTCTTACACACACAACCACCCCCTCCTCCGGAAGACCCTGTGGTGAGAATGGAGTGCTCCTACAGTCTCTGCACTCGCAGCTGTAGCTCATTCCCTCTGCAAGTACCAACACACTCCACAGGGTCCTGTGTCACCAGTTGTTACTCTCTCGGCACCAACCCCAAATTCCCAACCCGCCTCAGTGAGTAGCTATACAAAAGGAGAAGAAATGAATGAAATATATACAACTTATCTGCATTTACATAGGCCTAGTAAAGACAGTTTTATATGTTAGGTCATGTCTGTATTACTTTCTAAAAAGGCACCTTTTAAAAAGGGTTTGAAATTTGTAAGAAATATGTAAATGGTTAAATCACTTAGTTATAAATGTCAATAAGTTAATTACTAATAAGGGCCACAAGTTTCTGACTTTCTTCAGCAGCAACAAAAGCCAACAGCAAAAATTAGTATGTCACAAATGTTACCAAGTCAATAGCAATGAGTTTTAATTGTTTTCTAATTGTCTGTTTTTAAGGTGAACCCAAGACTCCCTGGAAAGCAGTACTTGAAGGAGCAGTTTTTGTTTATATTTAAAGAACAGTAGTTATTATTTTAAGACTTCCCATATTTTTGGTAATAGTTCTGATTCACTGATTTGATGGACAGTTTGGCCACTGATTGGCAAAGCAGCCTCACCATAGTAGCTGTGGGTGTGGTATACTTAATAAAGGGAAGTTGTAAACAGGAGTGATGGCCGTATAGCTTTTGTTGAGACCAAACACAGTTTTTTAACCATGTCTTGTCTCACCTTATTTCATATCATTTTTGAGTCTGTAGGTTACTATTTATTTTTCCCTCAATTACACTACACACATGTACACTAGCCTACAATCTTTTGGTAGAAACATAGGTCAAGTTTTATTTCTATAGGTAGGATATTAGAGTAGCAGAATGCTGGATCCAAAAAAGGAACAAAGGTGCGTTAAACTACTTGTCTAGGGCTGGGGCTGTTGCTGTAATATTGGAACGGAACAGCCACTACGCTACTAATACTAAGTGGGGTATACTGGCGAAATAAAGTAAATTGAATTGAATCCCTCTGTAGTTGTGCAGTTTAATAACTTTTTAATAAATGGATTCTGGCTTCCGCAGCACTTTCTCACAAGGTCAGAGGTTCTTCTGAGTGGTTAACTTGATAAACTAAGGAGCTACAAGGACAAAGGTGTCCTGCTGGAGTAACAGACAACCTGGCGACACAAAATGTGTCCTAAGTGGTATAAATGGTTAATAAAAAGTTACTCGTTATTAATAAAACTATTATATCTCACAAATCCTTTATAAACGGTGGATTTATTAGAAAGTGGTTAGCATTATGTGATTGCTAGTTAATCCTTAAAATGTATCATCACCACACCAAGTTAGCTAACGTTAGCTCTTGTAAAGCTAGCAAGGTTTTGCTGTGACTCCTATCACTTCATTACTATTTATTCGATTTCCAGCTGAGTGTGAAAATGAAAAGTACCCCCCATGCCATGTTAATTGCGGTGTAGTTCATTAAAGCAGCGGCCTCATCCGTCGCTGTGGCCCCTCACCCCTCCCCGACCTAAGGACCAACGGACGACGCTGGATGGAGATAGAGAGGGGATTACCTCAGAGGGGGAGCGAGGGAGGGAAAAACTTTTTCTCCTCCTTTTGTTTTTTAAGTGCAGTTTACTTCGGGGGAGAGAAAGGGAGAGGGGAGGAGTGTGAGAAAGATTTTCCAGAGAGGTGGATTTGGAGTCGTTAGGTGTGGAGTCACAGAGGGGAACTTCACCGGTTACTTTGTTAAACCCGGGCCAGAATGGAAACTAGCTTAGCCCTCCTCACATCTGTGGGCAGAGCCTGTTTCGCGTTTTAAAAAGATTTGCATGAGGCAGGGCTAGGAACAAAACGTTTGCCGTTGTTGTCGGTTTAGTTCAGCCTGTGAGCTTAAAAAGAGCCTAAGGATAAGTTGGGAGAAAACCGGTTTTCCCTAGTACTCTACCGCCGCTTTTGTGTGTGTGAATGGTGGGGTGCTTTTCCTCGTTGACAGGGCCGATTGTCAAGCAGAAGTTAGCGTTTCAGCCGCCCAACACACAAGCTCATCGGTAAGTTTTTTTTAAACACCTTTACTAAATGAAGTGTGTGTGTGTGTGTGTGTGTGTGTGTGTGTGTGTGTGTGTGTGTTGCAGATGTCCTCATCACTAGGCTACTCTTCGTTTTAAACCCCAAAGAGCGGTTGTCTTGTAATTCTCTGCCAGTGTACATGTGAATGCAGTTAACTCCAGTTTATCCTTGTGAACAATAGCCGCACACTTCATTACAGATGATGATTGATTGAAGTTGAGAGATTCCACCTCCTGACTGATAAGCGCCAAACAGCTGGAAATGTTTGCAATAACACGTAGCAAGCCAGGCTGCTTCCATGGCTGCACAACTTTTAAAGCATTTTACACTTGAGGCACATCATGCAACTTATCCTTCAGCCTTTGAGGACAAAGACATAATGATCCAGGATAATAAAGGCTTTATTGGTGTGCACTGAACCAAAGATTTAGAACACAATCCCCCAGTACTGTGCTTTAATCTGCACTGGCTAACAACTTCAGGTTTTAGGATAGTTATGCAGGAGTTGTGCAAGTTTGTTGTTTGTTGAATTTAAATCCAATTATATGTTTGGTAAACAGGTTGTTTGGCAAATCTTCACACTTAACAAAACCTGTGTTTCTTTATCTTTATATTCACCCATACACATAAACATTTATATATTGAAATATCTTTTATCTTGTGAGACAAACATTTCAAGTTCCTCTATGGCCCACGTAGCGTGTAAGGAAGCCCTGGTCCTGCTGTGTGATCCAGGGTGGGAGTGCCTCTTGGGTTTTTGGGCAGTTTGATGACAGCCTACAGGTCCTGTCTTTACTGGGGACTGCAGTCTGTAGTTACACCCCCTCAACGCGCACCGCCCCCCCATCTACTTGACCTACTCTGTCAGCCTGCACCAGATGGTTTTGCCCCTTTGAAAAGGCAGAGAGGAAGCCCTTCCCTGCTTTGGGGGGGAAAAAGAGAAGGCAGGGAAGGAAGCACGAAGAGCAGCGGTTGATGAAAGTTAGACGGCACATGCTGTTTTGCATGGTAGCTTTTAATTAGCAGTCTTTATCATTAGAATATGCTGACTTATCTTCAACAATTAAATACGTGTAATGAAATTAAACAAACACTTTGAACACTATATTCTGACAATGGAGTGAGTGTTGTTGGGGAGAGAGTGTGCACATTAAGAGCAGCTGACCCGCACAGCAAAGCAGGAATTCCCATTTTATGAGGAGAAGCTTTAGCTTGAAGGTTGGGTTAATTACTGTGTTTGGATCTGCTTTCTTCTTTAAACACAAGCAGTCTTTCCCCCTCTTAAAACAACAGGGCCATGGGCTAAGGTTTATTCTTCTAATTAAGGTCTCTACATCTACAGCTTCAAACGTATGTGAGATGGCGGCATTGGTTAACTTTGTGTATTGTAGTTAGTAAAAATAAAATGCACAATTCTGACTTTGTAGGTCACATTTTAAAACAAATCTCTGTGTCTAAAGCTGCTATAGATCACTTATTTAAAGTTTAAGGAATGGCTAGTTTTTTTCCCCAGCTGTTGTAACAACTGAAAAAGACGAACTTCCTTGCTTTCAGTGGTTACTTTAAAACACAATTAAGTCGTTTATTCAGTAGTGTTATAAAGATTATGTTCCAAGAATCATTCTTAGTATACTAAGCTTCTCCTCTGTCAGTAGTTGTTGTTGGGATGTATAGAAATTATGTAAGATCATAAACACAGTTTCACAAGTAATCATTTTTTAGCAAGTTTATCACATAAGTCTTCAGAATATTTGGGTTAGCTCTCCAGTTCTGTGGGACCACGTGCTCAGGCCTCCTCCATCTGTCCATATGCACTGCACATGGACAAATCTATAAACTGAGAAGTGACTCTAAGCTAGGGCTGCTCGATTACAGCAGAAAGCATATTCATGAGAATTTTGGTCAATATTGAGATTACGGTTATTTAACACAAATATTCATTGACTTAGGAAACATCATGCATTTGTCCTTTTTAAAACTGAATGCTTAATTTCATGAAATGATTATGAATCGCTTCAAAAATCCGAAAGCCCACAGCTAGGCTAATTAATGCAGTGCAAAACAGTCTTAACATAGGCTTAAGTTAATGATGTTGACTAACAAGTTATACCAGTTATAAACCACGTCATCTTGGCTCGAGCTGATCTAAACACGACACAGCCTGGCTGAGAGCGAGTTTGAGCTTTTAAGGAGGGGAGAGAGCCACCGCTGTAAAGGAAGGGAGGACGCTGGATTTATAAAGCAAGACAAAATGAGAGCATCAGTGCAAAACCCAGCACAATAATAACTTTATCTCAATTACTATTACTCATTTTTTAAAGTAAGGGAGAAGAAATTCAGAGAAAAATGTCAGTAGTGCCAAATGCAATGCTTTATATCTTTGTTATTTTAATGTAGTTAAAGGTCACAAATTGAATACACCCATGGGTGTAATTGCTTTCGGCATTAAACGCAGTAGATGTCCTGACTTCCTAAATCACTAGTTTGTGTTAGACTCTGAGATTGAAGGATCTGGAGACTCCTGGGTGCAAGAAAAAAACCCATTGTCACATGGAAACCACATAAAAACTGACACCAGTCATTTTAAAACATCCATCCATAGGCTCCTTATAGCACTTTAAACATTGGTTATAGTTGAGACATGAGAGTGGTGTTGAGTTGGCCTGAAAAATGAAGGACACGCGTGATATTTTAGTCTCGTGAGATCGCTGTAGGAGGTACAATTATCGTCGACTGGAATTTAACAATGAGGGTTAAATGGTTTGCTCTAAATGATAGAGCTGTAGACATATATAGGCACTGCATGAAGGTCTGAACCACTACTGCCTTTCTACAAATGGTCTCAATTCAATCAGTGTCCTATTTGATTTTACTTGGGCAGGGTTTCTTGTACACCACCTCCCTGTTAAAACAAAAAACACAGGTTTGATAAGAGCTAAACTAAGATGAAATATACTGTACATATTGTCATATCCCATTTAAATTTCCCCCGGCTCGACTTCATCCGGAGGTCTGAGTCCCCCCGCCGGATCTTGTCGGATGTTGGCGTCTTGTTCAAGGACACTGCACGATGGGTGGTTACATTTAGGTTTAGGTCCTTTATGCTATTAAGCTAACTTAGCTATTAAGGTTATTAGAATGCCATCTTATGTTAAACATAAAACTGGATAAATAATATATGCTGTTTTAGTGTTTATCAGCAGCATATATTATCATTCACAGAGCTGTACTGTCACGCTCTCATTGAGATATGGACATCAGACTCCACCACACCGCCCACTAAATGCTGCTCTCCACCACAAACCCTAATAGAGCGTTGTGCAGCTGCCCCTCCTTGCTGCACTCACTGTATGCTCCTTCCTCTGCTGCTGGATCACAACTCCAACTTACTGCAGCACAGAGTCAACTTGGACTTTACTATGTTAATGACCATGTGTATTTCTGATTTACAGTATGTACACACACGCGCTGTTGACATGTGACTCTCTTTAAGGCCTCCCTATAAGTAGTTGTTGAAGTTGAAAGGCCTCTATTGTTTATAGTAACGTCAGGCCAGCAGGAGATAGAGCGATTATGAGGGGGGAAGAAGTTAGATACTAATAAAATACTATAAAGTGATTGTTATTGGGGTCTGTGGCCACAGGGCAAATGATTTGTGAGAATTATAAACTTAATCGTTTTTAATTGATCTTTATTGGGAAATAGGAGACAAATCCTACAACTTCCAGTGAGATTGTGATTGACAAATTGTCACTTGAACAGCTTGAAGTTGCTTTGGGTGAGACAGCTTTGGGAGGCAAATAGTTCAGAATAAAACCAGATCTGTGAATCATATTGACTAAAGTGAAATATCTGTTTTCTTCAGATTCTTTGGTAAAGAAAGATCTATTGAACACACTGCACCATATATTGGTACATTTGTAATTGCAATGGCTTTGGTATAAGCAGCTGATGATTGGGATAAAGGCCATGTGACACCCTGGGAAGAGAGCTTCACAGAAGAATAGACCTGAACATGTTTATATGAATGAGGCACGTTAACGTCCCAGATCTGAGCAGGGGATACAAAGCCCTGTCGATGTAGTTCCTGATCACAGTTGGCCCTGAAATGGTACAATGTAATAAGAAGTGGAGAGCAGTTAATACATTTGTGAATGCACCAATAAAATCTGGATTAAAAAATAAAAGGTTTAGAGTCCTCACTTGCTGCAAAATTGAAATGACAGGAATGTGACCGAGGCATGTGAGAGTTGAGACGCGTGGCACCAGCAGGTATTAACTTTGTGATATAAAGTCTGCATAAATTTGTAACATTTTTACACCTTCATGACCAGTGCATCATTATGGTTTGAATATGGCCACATGGAGCGGCAGTGTTTGGATAAGAATTACAAAACCTCTGGGCTTTCAAAGTCTGGGAAAAAGTGTAAACTGATTATCACGTGGTGCTTTGTTCATTATGCAAGTTGTTACTACAATAATACACAATAGCAAGTATTATGTAGATCAGCCCGCGAGCCATGCAGATTACAAGCTTATTATGCGAGGCTGCCTTCCCAGCTGTCTCCTTTGAATGGCCAGAATACTCAGGTCCAGTCATTCGTATTGGCAGTCCTAAATTTTTTGCCAGTGCAGCGTCCTACCTAGGGCCTTGTGTTTCCTGTTGCCAGACTCTCAGCTGAAATCTAGAGAATGGTGTTGTTGAGGTGAAGTGATGTTTCAGTGCTGATGATCTAGCATTTTGTTCGTGTCTGCTCCTTATCACAAACACAGGGGGAAGTTTCTGTCGAAAGCAGATGCTCCACTTCCTCATCTTCCTCCTGAGCTTCCTGCTATGGAGGGACAGGAAGCTCAGTAGTGGCCTATATGATGTCTTGCTTAATATGACTCACAGTGAAAGCAGATGTCATTGTGATGATGAGCATAACATTTATCCATGTTTATCCAGATTTATGCTTAACATAAGATGGCATTTTAATTACCCCCACTGCGAAAGTTAGCTTAATGGTTCCTGTTGTCTGGGCTTGATCAGTCTTTCAGCTGGTTGGGTTGTTGTGCTGAAGTTGGCATGATTTATGGCCCCAGCAGAGCACAGACCCCAGTGCATCTCACATTCTTGGTAGAGTCTTCCAAGTGAAGCTGTCAGACAGCCAAGCCATAACACTGCAGGTTTTCAGCTTCTCAGCTGGCCCTGGTCGTCAAGTTGGAGGAACACTTGCAGAATCCTTGGCTGTGATTATCACACACACCCACCCTTTCATTAAACACACCCAAATTAGCTATGTGGGGAAGTTGTCTGTTTCTAAGCAGCTGAGCACTCAAATCTGCACTACTCAGCCCCCTGCATTGTTTGTTCAAGGGGGGTGTACTTTTGACTTGGGCAGGATTTTGTTTCAAGGGAAAAATAATATTCCAATAACTCATCTGCAGCTGATGCTTACTCTGTGTTAACACACCATCCCCACCTATTGCCTCTTAAGTAAATGCAAGTGATACTTCTGGAGGTCATTATATGTGCTTATTGTTCTTACCATTCAAGTACAAGTAAAGAAGTGTGACACTTTTCGAGCTTCTAGTAGTCAAGCTAGTTCATGCTGTAAATGAAACAGTTGCTAAACTTTTGACCTTTGGTCAGTCAGTCGGTTGGACCGCCACTTTGGTCCAGATGGAAATATCTCAACAACTATTGGATGGATTTTCAGAACATTTTGTGGAGACAGTTATGGTCCCCAAATGATGAATCTTGATGACTCTGGTGATCCTCTGACCCTTTCCTCTAGTTTCATCCCTGGGTTCACATTTTTGTTTCTCAGAGAAATATTTTGACATCTTCTCGATGGATTGTTATGAAATTAACTGTGGATTTTTTAAGGTATCTAGAGGACATAACTTTATTGATTCTTTGACTTTTCCAGCAGTATCATCAGGTCTGTTCAAAACTTTTGCTTTATGAAAAACCTGAAAAGCTAATGACATTCCCATGAGCCTCAGCTTAATGGTTAGTGCTAATTAGCAAATTGTTAGCATGCTAAGTGGCTAAACTTAGATGGTGAACCTGGTAAATATTACTTAAAAGCATGTCACTGTGAGCATGACGATGTTAGCAGCTGGCTACAGCTACGTACAGCCTCGCAGCGCTTCTAGCGTGGCTGTAGACTCCCTAGTCTGGTTGACTTGTATTGGATTAGTTGCCAGGCAACTTTAGCTAGTAGAAAATTCGGCTAGGAAGCATTATGAAGGTTTTGGCGCCTCCAGTCAGGAAGATAGATAGTTCTGTGTCTAGTTAGGACCCCCCTCCCTCCATCACTTACCAGCCCCCCTGAAGGCAAATACTCGGCACCCAATTTTAAGCAAACACTTGGGACCTACCAGTCTCCTTGGTGCTCTCAACTATCTTTATGTGGTCTCCTTTTTCGTCTGCATGGTTTCCTCTGAGGGCCACTAGAGGTCACAGCATGGGCCTCAGAGTCTTTGTCTTGCCCCATAATGGCTCTATTCTCCCACAGCGGCAAGGACTTCCAAGTCTGCTAAACATAGGACACCATTGTGACTCACGGAGGGGTAACAGGAGGCAGACGCACAGAGACATGGGAGTTTGTATATGGGTGTGCATGAGGAGTTTAATAAATTAAGTTAAAATGGTGAAATATTAACTAGTTAACTAAACTGGTAAACCAGAAAATAGTTATTTAACCTAAATAAACAAATTTAACAGTAGCCAAATATGATATGTGGTAAAAAAGAGGAAACTGGGTTTTCTGTTAGTGTTGATGAATTATTGTCATGGCTAAACTATATTAAATAAGTTAACCACAAAACATTTATTCAAAGTCCGGGCCGGCTAGAAGCAACAGGACGTTATTGGCAAGTTTTGTTAGTGTCCAATTACAGTAATTGTTGTCAAAATAAGCTACTGTGTAATGTGAAAACTACCAAAGAATTACATGACTTTAAATTATTCAGCAGGATACGCAGTATCCATGGTCTCCTACAAAAGTACATAATGTCGCTGGTTTATATTAAGGTTTCACATTTCCCACAAGAAAAAAAGGTCCACAATTCCAAACAGCAACATGTCACCAAGCAGGTAAAAAGGAGAAATGCCTAAAAGCAGCGGCAGTCACAACAAAGCTCTACAAATAACAGGAAGCTAGCTGGTGCAGGTGTTTAATATCCAAACCAACCAGGTGGCCTCATGCTGCATTCATGTCATACTAGACAAGGGCAGACTGGGGCAAACGTTTGACCTAAGTAAACTATTTGCTGAATAATATCTGCTGAAGTGTGTGGTTCATTTTTTAAAACATAAATATCTTTTGAAAGTACACATTAACATGTTAACAGTTTCACATTGTAACATAAAACAAAACTCCCATATGACTGTATCAACACCAAAATGAAGAGGCCGATCACAGAAATGAGACCAAAGAGCGAGACAAAAGCCCATAACAATGAATTTCCTGTTTCAGTCAGTCCATTTTCTAACCTCTTATCCTGTTCAGGGATCACATGGAGTCCTCACTTATTGGGCAAGGGAAGCCAGTCTATCAGAAACACACACTCATATTCACATCTACTAGAAATTTAAAGTTTAATCTGAGTGTCTACAGACGAACAGTAGAGGGTAACCCCTACAGATATGGAGAGGATATGAGACACAGAAAACCACTAAAAAACATATTCAAACCCTTCTTGCTTTGAGGTGATAGTGCTAACTGGTGAACCGCCGTGCTGCCCTGTGTGTAGTTTCACATTATCCCACAAGAAGATTATAGTCTTGAGATCTATCCTGCAGGGCTGATTTTGTTAGAAAAGGTAGATTTAATTATGGCTCTGTCTCATCTATCCAGTCTACCTTTCGCAGAATAGTCAATAAGATGTCTAACGTCTTTCCTCACATTCATTATAAAGGTATTTTTTTCCAAACTTTACTTTAGGTGATGTCAGTACAGTTGCACAGTAAGTCAGATCTGAAAGTCATTTTCTAAGTTTTCTAAGTTTAGAAGTAAAAACATGAAGTTTGTTGCAGATTATTGAAAATGATAAATCAAATGTCACTGCAGTTTGTGATGTTATTATTAGATCTATATATTTTTAAAAAGAAATCCCCCTCTTACCCCTTGTGGAGTGGTATGTTATATCCTCAAGCTTGGGTCCTCTACCAGAAGCCTGGGAGTTTGAGGGTTCCCGGTCAGGTCAGGGTATCCAGGTGGACCCTTAGGCAAGGTCCTTAATTCTTCTTGCCTACCATGAGTGAAATCTCAAATACAAGAGCCACCCGGACGTCGCCCGGGTCAACAAGGTCAGGTGCTAGGGAACTGGGGCAACCTGATGACAAATGGGCTACTAGAACAAGACATTCATGGACTAGAGCAGAAATATATATATATATTTAATAATATTTATATATTTTAGAGATATAAGATAATAAGTACCTTTATTGATGATGACCCAGCAGCACACGGGAATGTTTTAAAAAATGAAGTAAGATAAAATAGGAGTAATATATCCAATAAATAGAACTCTAACTGTACATATTATCTCAATTTCAACTATTTTCACTTATCATCATTGTTTTAATACACTATGTAATATAACCTACACCAAACCTCTCTAGGCTTGATCTGTACACACACACAACACACACACACACACACATTTTTGGACACATTTTTCCTAAATTCTGTCTTTCAGCGAATAAATGAGACATTGCAGTTGTCGCTGATGGAAAGTAGAAAGAGGGAGAGAAGGAGATATGAACTGGAAAACTGAGGGATTGTAGAAGAAAAGAAAACTTTCCAACGGGCTCTCATTTTTTCCATGCAAAGTCATTCATAGGCAGGACATAGAAATCACACGGCCTTGTGTCTGAGAAAAGGACACAACAACTGAGGCACGCTTCAGTGTTAAAGAGAGCATAGATATCAGGAAGGGAGAGTTCCAGGTGAAGAAGGAGAAGGACCGGGTAGACGGGGAAAGAGAAAGTAAATGCAGGACCGACTGTTCCTGACTGTTGTCTCAAGTAGAAAACGTGAGTTAACTGTAATCGGATCTCGGCTGTGGTGAGATCATGCAGGAGGCCTGCCAGCAGCCTCAGAGAGAGAAGTCCACCCATGAGCCTTTTGCCCCACTGCCGTCCTCTGTGGCTCTATACAGGCCTGAAAGCTTTAGTATCATATATATCTTTTCAAGAGCACTAGTTGGTGTGCGTTCTAGAAATGACGAAGAAGGTGGAGATGAAATGTAAACTACTAGAAAAATGTTGTATATAATTGTTTTACAGACAGTCAGATAAAAAGGTGGGCTTCATGCTATTTTAGACATGTGCATTTAGTATATAAGCTTGTTGCTCTCCACTGAAGACCATCTATCTCCAAATAAGTGATGTTTTTTTTTTGATAACCCAAATTATCATGTGTTGCAGGGCTGCTGTTCTTAGCTTAAAAAAAGTCAACATTTAGGAGATAAAAGACGGTAATATCTGCTGCTCTGCAGCGCACATAGATGCTGTGTCCACTGGTTGTTATCATAATAAAGTCATCAATTAAATGTATGTTTGTCTTTTCAGTAAGCAAGGGTTTCAAGTAGGTGTAAAATCAGTTACAATTTATTTAAACAAAAGTGAAAGCTATAATAGTTCTTTTATACATGCAGTTGGCGTAGCTTTGTGTGTTGACTTTGTGACGGAGTCTGCATGTACAGATCAGCTAGGAAGAAGCCACAGTTGACCTGAAGATTTGACACATTCACCCCTGGAGCTATTGTCCAGGATAAAACGTTTTTATTTTGAACTAGACTGAGGTTGAGCTACACACTTTTTGTTTTTTCCTAATTTATCAACATGTTCTCCCCTCTTACAGTCAGCAAACCTGCTCAGATGGACTTGAGATAACACCAGCGGAAGTTCTACCCTCGTCCCTAACTTCAGCCTCCCACATTCACCCAGAATGGTGGATCCCACTGGGCTAAGCCCTGAAGGGGCCGGGGCAGGCATAGCCGACGTCGACGCCTGTAGTTTGGAGATAGAGAGGAAGTATGATATCATCCCTGCCGTCATCTGCTCCATGTGTTGCCTGTTTGGCATCATCTACTGTTTCTTCGGTGAGGTGATCCCTGCTGGCTCACAGACTTTGACATCATGCAAACTGTAACTTAATGTTTTTGGGATGACGTAATACACGATCAGAATATCACTCGTAACTGTATCTTATTCACTGATTCGTCCAACTCCTAACTCCTAATTCCGCACTGTACATCTCTCCTGTCGCTCCTCTTCTAGGTTACCGCTGTTTCAAGGCTGTCATGTTCCTGTCTGGTCTGATGTTTGGCTCCGTCATCATCTTCTTGCTGTGCCACAAGGAGCACGTGCTGGACACCCAGCTGAGCGTGGAGGCCAGCGCGGGTATCGGGCTCGGCATAGGCCTGCTGTGCGGTCTGGTCACCATGCTGGTGCGCAGCGTCGGCCTCTTCATGACCGGCCTGCTGCTGGGATTCCTCCTGGCTCTCGCCGCCTTGCTGGTAACTCACCAGTTCTACACTCCAACCACAGTCTGGGTCCCACTGGGTGCACTTCTAGGAACAGGCATGCTGTTTGCCGTACTGACCCTGCAGTGGCAAAAGCTCTTCACCATGCTCTCCACAGCTGTGTTCGGGGCAGCTATCATGACAGTGTGTGCTGATTTTTTTGTGGAGATGCTGGCTTTGGCCAAGTATGTGTATGAATGCTTGCGCCTTACACCCGGGCTACCTCTCTGCTGGTACAGCTGGGTCATTCTGGGCATCTGGCCCGCCCTCAGCCTCATAGGAGTACTGGTCCAGTGGAAACTGACAGATGACAGCTTCTCACACACTGAGGGTAAGGAGGTGATATTGTGACACTTAAATAAGAATTTCACTTAAGAATCCGCTAAAGCAGTGGTTCTCAAACTTTTTTTACATCAGTGACCCCTATACTGACACAAATCAGACAATGAACCCCTATTTGATTAGATTTTGTCCCAGAGTCCCCCATCTGAATGCATTTTTGCTTTTAGATGTTTTATTACAGAAAGTGTTTGAAACGTATGACTAAAATACTAAAACATTCTGTTTTTGTGTTACTTATGGATAGATAATAGTGAAAATAAACTATTCCCTGTTTTGCTGGGAACCCCCTCAAGTACCCCCAGGGGTCTCTGGATCCCACTTTGAGAACCACTGTTCTAAAGAGCCGAGAGAGGAGTAAACAACTTCTCTTCATGGTTGTCCAGTGAGTTACTTCTCCTTAAAGTGTAAGAGTAACATTTAATGACTCTCAATCATATGCTCATGATTAATCATGTGCTCAGAGCAGCAACAGCCAATGAGAGATAAGAATGTACCCTACATCTGGCCATTTCTTTATTCTTGTTAAAAAATCTTTACATCAGTGACCAAAACATTATGTGATTTTGATATTTTAATATTTATCTTCACTTGCTATGAATATGTGGCATTAACACCAATCTAATAAATATACATATAGGGAAACAAAAACAAATCAGGAAATATGTTCTGCTGCTGGTAGAGAAGGTGCAGCTGAGAAAACATGTAATAGAGAGAATTTAATACCACATTGAACATGAATTTGCATTGAAAGTGATTGCAAACAAAATTTCTTACTTTAAACCCTGATAAATGCAAATAAATATAAACCAAGGAAAAAGATGGAGTAACATCCTAGAAAAATGTTCAAATCAAATGCAAATAAAGGTCTAAAATGATTCTAATCAGAATATAAGGTTTTATTCATCATGACCACTTAAGACACCTCCTCTGCTCTTTTAAATTTAAGAGCATTTTTAGGTCTTAAGAAATCTTGATAAAAATCTTTTTTTAATGTTAAAAGAGAATGATAGGTATTTAGGTTAATTATTAAGTCCAATATTGAACTTTTAACATTTTGATTAACATGGTCCCAGATGTTTTAAGTTTGTATTTCACAAAAAACACAGTAACGGTGATGTGAGTGGTGATGAAGTGATGTTAAAAAGCTGCCTCTGAATCTCGCTTTCTCCTTGTAGTCGTTATCAGTCGGAGACAGAAGAGAGTCCAGCTGATGCGGATTCGGGAGAAGGATGCCAAGAAGCGACAGCAGGCAGGTGGGCAGGAAGGCACGTATCGCCGTAAACCCACCCCAGTGAAACGTTACGCTGGGGATCTACTGGCACCGGTCAGTGTCACCCAACATGGCGTGTGCCGTAGATACCGATACTAATTGTGATGCCATAATATCCTTGTCAAGCTGAGTCCATCATTTGTGTGCACGTAAACTCATCTCTCCCATCTCCCTGTGTTGTTCTTCTCAGAGCTACCTGCAAAGTCTGCGGGACAGACAGATGGGCACAGGCACTTCCCTTAGTAGCCTGGCCACCGCCAACCACACTATGGTCGATTTGGACTATGAGACCGGGTCCACTGCACCCCTTACAGCCACAACCCCAGTCGTCAGGGTCTGAACAAAACCGAGATAAGAAGGGACTTACTTAGGGCTCTCTGGTTCTCCAACTGTGCCTCCCTAACCTAGAATACAACCAATAAACCGCTCCCCCTCAGCTAAGCGTTTATTCTGCAGGATTGTTCAGTCATGGGTGACCAGTGAAAGAGAATGCTGCTTTTTGGGGAGAAGTGAGAGCTCCTTTCTGGTGAAAGCTATAACCACTGCAACCACTGTGTTTCTCAGAGAAACACTTAAAAAAAGATACTAACAAAGTAAGGTCCTCTATTTCCTTTCATTGTGTATTAAATACATAAACAGCAAGTACGAGCCCCAAACGGATGTATTTCTGTCTGGGCAGTGAATATGAAAAAGCAATTTGCTTGACATTACATGTACTATACTTAAAAAGTTAGTCATTGCCGTGAAGTGTTGTGTTATTACCCGTTATAATGTTTAACCGTGTGGTTGTAGGATTTGTGAAAGTTTATCATTAAAATGAGATTTCATTTTGTGTATGTTTTAATTTTTTTTTTAGATGGAGTGTGTTGAGAGAGTAAAACAAAGTGAAGCAAAAACCCAATGGTGCAAATAACAAAACAGTTTGTACTTTCAAAGCTCTTTGCATGAGCTGTCAACAGGATCTTTTCCAGCAGGACTCTTAATTCTGTGATCTTTTGTGTTTTTAGACTGTATGCTTGTGGAGTAAACGTTTTATAACTTAATTTATATAATGAAGTATGTGGTAGTGTTGAAAAAAAGACAAAAAAAACAAAGCATGTTTGTCATTAATTTGTTACCTGAATCTGTAAATACCTGTTGATAGAAATCTCAAAGCTAAATAAATGCGTTTGATACAAAGTTTTCGCTCATTGGTTGAGTCACATTAATTGCACTGTTTGTCTCTTCGGGCCCCTAGCAACACTGGCAGCATTACTCGCCAGATTTTTCATGGGCAAGAAAGAGGTCATAGGGAGGATTTCCTACTGGTTGGGGTTGCCATGGTGCTTCCAACGTTTTGTTTTTGTTTGTTTTTTTGCAGACAACA
Source organism: Lepomis macrochirus (assembly GCA_024633595.2). Classification (NCBI taxonomy): domain Eukaryota; kingdom Metazoa; phylum Chordata; class Actinopteri; order Centrarchiformes; family Centrarchidae; genus Lepomis; species Lepomis macrochirus. The sequence goes on along the minus strand of JALXJV020000004.1, from coordinate 27,149,913 downwards.
CAATGCAGGACAGACTGGCCTTTCATCATAGTGAACACTCAATGTATTTTTTATCCTTTTTGTGGGAATGCTGAGACACTTTTCTGGTGACTAGGAATTACAATCAGAAAGGTGATTAAAAAACACATTATTTAATTGTAGAAAATGTAATATTTTCATTTCTTTAAAAAATCATGACAGATTTAGATCACTTGGTTTCTTGCAGACCAGTGTGATTGCAATAAGTAACATTTAAGAGCACTGAGCATACTTAAGGTGCCTCAACAGAGTGCACACTCCCATCGTCATGTTACATCTCACTGAAAGTATTAAGACACATAATCCAACACATATGTTAGAGAGAACAACAGAAGGCCTCCCCTTGATTTCTTCCTGAGCTCATGCAAAATCTTTCGTAATACTCTGTCACAAAAACACACGTTTGTGCTCATGAACTCAAGTCTCACAAAAAACAGCCTGCTTCGTAGGGCGAGTAGCTTGGTTACAATCTGATCCAGTGAAATAAAAATCAAATCCCCACACTTGCTTTTTGTTTTTAACATGGTAGATGAGAAATCACAATCAAGCACTGCTGTTGAGGTTGCATGGTTGTCAATGCCCCTGGAGAGGAACCAGCACCCCTGCTATAGACCTCTTGGGACCTGCTGCCCCCTGATGGTCAACCCTTAGCATCGCATCCAGCGCTCCTTTGTTCTCAGTGGGTATCCTCTGTCGACTCTCAGCTGCTCATTTACGCGCCAGTACTCATCTCCCTTGAAGAAGAAGATTTTGCCGTTGGTCCAAGTCAAGGCTGCGTCCGGACTGGATGGCACTCCGGAGAAGAGCACAGAGAGCGGCTTGGGGTAGAGAGTTAAGTCGTTGTACTTTAGCTCATCCCACTGCCAGTGCTCTGAGCCCTACACAGGCAGACAGCAAAGAGGTGGGATATAAAAAGTGAGGATTTCTACAAGAAGAATGATAAATATAGTCGCAGTTACATGTTTTGATCATACCTTGATAAAGACCAGCTTCTTGTTCTTTTCCAGGTACAAGGCTGCATCAATATTGGGGGGAATCCGTTTCACCTGTTTTGGGTAGCCGTAGTCCAGCATGAACATGGTATACCTCCACACTTTATTGTCTGTGACGAGAAAAAGTACAAAACATTTACATAAGTTTCGGACTCGACAGTTGGAGAACAGACCCATGACACAAGAATTGGACAACAACAACTGCACCTTTAAAAAAGTATGTCTTGTTGGTTCTTTGAGAGTGCACGGCAGCGTTCAGGTTTCCAGGGAGTTCCCTCCACAGTCTGACAATCTTCATTGGTGTGTTGTGTCCCAGATCCGAGATCGTCCACACATAGTCACCACTGAAAGCAAAGGTTTTCCTCCATGGACCTGGTTGAATGGACAGTGGCACATTCTGTGATCCTGCTGTTATCCTAAACAAGTCTTTGTATGATGGTGCAGCAAGTATTCATATGTTGATGCCCATCACCTTGCTCACACACATACATACAGGACATACAGGAGGTGGACAAAACCCTGTCTTGAAAATGGACTTTAAGTAAAGAAATCACCATTGCAAAACTGTGACTGTCACAGCACACAAATGTTGCTAATTTGAACTTACATTATTTTGTATATTCCCTGTAAATCCAGTGTTTTGTGGCCCTAATGTAAAGTCACACAGATGGGGCTTCCCTACCATCAGCTAATCTATAACTTACCTAGCATGATGGCATCCAGTGTGGCTGTGCAGGGGTCAGGGACGTTCCCAGTGTCATGGCTGCTCTTTGTGGGAAACAGACTGTCTGAAGTTGTTGGACTGGCTAAAGTGCTGGTGATGCGTTTGCCTGTAAAAACAGGGACATTACAAGTTTTAGGATGAATGCATGTTTTCATTATTTTGACCTTTGAAAACAACATGATGTTTTTTTATGACTTTAAATGCTCAGACTTTGACATTCACATGGATTAATCACATACCCAAGTAAATCTAATGGCATCTAACTAGGGTGTCTCAGACCTTTCAAAAAGAATTATATTAAAACAACAGTTGTTGATCAGCAGACATATTGACAAACATCATACCTATTTGTACTTTATTTTGAGTAAAAATAGCCCATAATACAGAATAATAATATATATTGGTCGCTGAAAGGCCAATGTGGAAAGAAGACATTTTATAATTGCTAATATAGTTTGACCAATGCAGGATTTTTATAGCTGATACCAATATTAATATTTGAGCAATACAAATTGTAAAAAAAACAAAAGAAAAAAACAAAACTTTCAACCAAGATACATATATAGAGTAAGGTATTTCAATGTTGATAAATAATTATGATGGCATCACTGTTTAAACATATCATGGACATATCTGTACTGCAATTCCTTGATATGTATCGAACAACATACATCTATGAGTGATAGCGACATATATGAAATAAGCTAATATCGGTGCCAAAATTGATCTGTCTCAAACGAGACTGGTATCATTCCCTGAAACCACTCTCTTCAGAGAACATGAGATTAACAATGCATCTGTTATTATATCTCAACTTGCATGAAGACACCACATGAAGTGTGAGGTCTAGTCACGGGTACTGATTTATGCAAATTTACCATCAATACCATGTTGACAGCTCTGATCCAGTCCAGTGGGCCATCTTGATGCACTCACCGTATAACGCCTGGATCCCTCTGATATCATCTGTGTGCAGCCTAAAGTTGGCACGGTAGCCAGAGTAGACCGGAGCCATCAGAGCGCTTCTGAACTGAGAGTGACCCAGGCCGAGGGCGTGGCCGATTTCATGTGCAGCTACAATACGCAGATTAGTACCATAATATGTTCCCTCAGTCCAGAACTCATCCTCATCAAAGTGGACAATACCAGATTCTGGTGACTCAGCGTGGGCCAGTACATGACCTGCAGGTGGTACAAATAAACAGTTTCAGGGGACGGCGGGTACAATAGTTTAAGTATTTCACAGTGAAAACATACATTTAAAGAAAAATACTAACCACGGCCATCAAATGGGACAGAGCAGTAGCCGTCCTTCTTATGGAAGGATATCTTTATGTCCGCTCTGCCATAGTGGATCTCTCTGAAGGCCAAAGCAGCCACGTCACTCCAGTAGTTAAAGGCAGAGCGGATGGCCATTTTCACATTTGTCTTCTTCATGTCAGGTGTGTAGTTGTAGATGCGGTAGGTCAGACTCCTCTTTCTCCAATGACCTGTAAGAGAAGAATCCAAACAACAAAATGGTCTATGTCACTAAAGGTCAGACAGTTTTTTGAAAAACAGAAGGAAGAGTGTGGATTTTGCCCCCCATCATTTGACATATTAGTGTCCAGTATGAACAGGAGGAATGATTACAGCAAGAAAAAACTGTAATTGCTGTAAACCAGACTTGAAAGACTTTTATTGATGCATGGCCTCTTACTCAGTTTTGTGACTTTTAAAATCTCTTCGAGCTCTCCATAAACATTAAAAACAATGAAGATGTATTCAGTCAATCAGTCAGCAAAGGAAAGATAAGGTAACCACTGGGACTTTATTTTGTAGTTCCTAGTTTCCTAGCTGTTTTGTTTGTCATTGTGACATAGCAAGGATCACATCTAATGATGTTCTATTTCATAATACACTTAAATAAGGCACTTAACACTGCTACTAGAGTGGAACATTTCATTAGTTCCTTGAATACAGGTTAAAATAGAGAGGATGAAAGTTGCTGCTTTTAGAGATCCAACCAAATCTACAAAGCTTTAAAGGTTTCTAAAAGTCTAAAAATTGATAGAATGTGAATATCTATCATATATATGGGTTGCTGATCCAGACCTTAAAATAAAGATTTTCTCCGGACTCACCCATCACTCTGTACTTGTGGAATTTCTTGTTGAAGGGGTCCTCCAGGCCACAGCGCGGCTGTCTCATCACGTCCAGAGTAGCTTCGTCTAATTCTCCAGTAGGTGGCAGGTCATTCACCCTCTGGAAAACCCTGAAGACAAAACACACATCTGCACGCTGATTTGGCAATACAAGGATGGCAGCTCACACCCTCCCCCACTGTAACAGACCTTTATCCAGGTCTAACATGTGCTATGACATTAACTTATAGTCATTAGCTACCTGTTTTCTTGAAAGTGCACTTGTCTGTTTTACCTGAGTGCTTCAATGATCTCCTCTAGGTAATGAGGGTCCTGTGGGTCAGCAGGGTCATTCAGGTAGCCATACTGCCTCAAATAGGCCTGTGAATGCAGAGGCAGACAATAGAGCTCTCATGCACTTAAAAGACCAATTATTTACTATACACTATATATACCTGCTGTTGAAATAAGTCAACAGCATCTTGCGTGTATACACACAAATCACAGAGCAAACTGTGTCTCACCTTTGCTTCATTTAATTCTTTCCATTGCACCACGGCACAAATTGCTCCACTGACGTTGAGCAACAGCAGCAGCAGCCCTGTGTAGTCCATATTCAAGTTTAACATCAAGAGTTTCTGTCCCAAATATCCAGGGCCGATGTTCAGAGAATTGCTGAACGGAGTCCCTCCCTCAACAGACTCTGTTTGTTCTGTGAGCGCTCCAGCAGTTTTTAACCCAGCCCGGCGCATGAGTCAGCCCTGTGGCTATGATGATCCATCTCTGAAGAATGAGCATTACCAGAGCAGCCAGTTGACCTCAAGCCAACATGTCTGCTGTTAAATTGTACAGCTGTTGAGAGGAGGACGTGGAGCTCCAGAAGTGGTCGACACACTTGACTAATTTATAGGGTCAAGCTGCTGTTTAACACTCTGACAAGAGGTTGTTCACCCTGAATATAACTATCATGACAACACACCTATATTATTCCTTCAGGGTCACTGCTTCTCTGTTGGTTCTCTGCTGTTAGCACAGTTCTGCATGTCCAACGTATCGTAGTTTAATTATAGGCCCAACCCACAGAATGCGCTCTCCATCTCCACCTTCCTGTTGTCCCCACACCTTCCTGACACAAATATTTATGTTTACTACTCTAACACAAATTGATCTGTTATTGGACCCATCCATGCTGAGAGGTAACAAAAGATGGATCAGATATAGGTTTGATATGCCATTACATGTTGTGTAAAACAAATGTGATCCACCCAATCCATGTTTCAAATACAAACAAAATTGTCAGACAACCACCAACATAAAAAAACTGAGGTTTGTGATGTCACTCCCAAATTGATTGATGAGTCTTTTAAGACTGACATTAGACCACAACAAAATCTAAGATATTAACAAATTCTATTCCTGTAGTTTAGAAACACATCAGCAAAACATGCTAATAATCTTAAATATAATTAGTTCATGAACAAACAAAATGGATACATGTGGAATAATAGTGTAAAGTCAATTTTGTAGTGTCAAGTCACTCTCAGGGAACTAACAGAGAATCACGGCCCAACTCTTTTTAAGCTCTTTGTATTATTTTTACATGCCACAGATTTATTGTATGGCTCAGTCTTGCTGCCCTCAACAAAACAGAGCCAGCTCCTGGCTCTCACCACTGGAAACCTGCCCAGCAGGTGAAAATCACCAAATCTTTTCCTAGTGAGTTGTTACAGACCAGAAGTGAATATGGGACTGAAATTCACCATGTGGCCTGAAACGTGACCCCAATGTGAAGATGATGTTGCTCTGTGTCTGTTGGATGTGTATATCATGTTTTAAACATGTTAGGCCAAAACCTTATTAATGGAGCTTTAAGTCAGTTATAAATGTAAGTATACATTATATGATTAAAATAGCCGGGGCTTTATAAATGTATATTTCTTTCTGAGTTCTAATGATTCAAAACATGTTAGGCTTTATACAAGCTACAGTTTTATATAAAATAATAAAAAATAAACAATGATGCTAATGGGTCTATGCTTTTAATTTGGGTGTTTAAGTATTATATACGCTTTTGTTTTTAAATAATTAATTCAAAGAGGAAAGAAGCAAATGTCTGATGCATGTGGTCTAACTTTATGGGAGTTGTTTGGATGCCTATGAGTTTATTAACACGTATCAACTGGCACCAGGAACTTTTGTTACCATTTCTGTTTTGGCCTTCTCAGCCAAATTTACTTCATTTAGTTCATCCGAGCACAGCAACTGTCAATTAAAAAAAAAAATTAGGTTAGTTTGTTGTTGTGTTTAAGTATAAATGTCTACAGAATGTATAATTATATAGTGTTGTCCTATGGAGGTCTCACACTAGGTGGACTTCAAAACTTTATTTGTACAGTGGGTATAGAACTGGTATAAATGCTACAGTAGCATAGGTCGACGACGAAACAGCTGGTCTCAAGATGTGAGAGCATCGTACCTCACAGACGTTAGTCTGAGACAACACACTAACACTAAAGCTTTGTCTTTGTACGACAACAGTGTCAGATGGGCTGTAGACAAATCCCTTGCGACAGTAGGTGTTATCAGGCCTTAGGATTTATATAGAAATTAACATTAAGCTGAGAAATATTCATACAGGGACTTAAGTAATGCTTTTTCTTGTATATTCCTTTGATCATCGTCATAGAAAGTCCTCTCAACAGCTGTGTTCAACCAGTCCACATGCTGCACATTCCTCACTGTATCACAACCTACCACACGGAGAAATTAAACCAAAGCTTTAGTGCACTTGTTTGCATTTACCACCAATGTGACACAAGTCTGTGTTTGCTGACCTACAGAGGAGTAAATCTAAGAGTCAGCTTTGTTTGTCTGCTTCCTAGTTAATGCATATACCACTAATTAATCATTAATACAGACAATGAAAAGAAAAGTAACAGAAAGAAGGAACAAGCTAAATGTGTGAATACTTTGGGCTGTTCTGGATAAGGCTGAAACCAGCTGTCTGAATCTAAAACATCACACAGCAGCATTACACTGTATATGTTTGATCCAAGCAAGGGTGAACAGGGTGATCATTTGGGCCAAATGTTCTACATGCTCTGGTACCACAAATATTGTTTGGAAGCCATTTCTTAAGTCTCTGTCACTTGTTCTAAGAGTGTGAGTAGTGCATGGTTGTACTCCAGTGCACACATACTCATAGCAGCGTCAAGTCTCTGAAACCAAAAGAATACATCAGGTCTCACAGTCAGGGTCAACCGCAAAGCCATAAACATGAGTTTCCTTCATCTGTTCCACGCAAATCTGCTTACTGCCATTTTAGTCATTTATGACTCAGAGACAGTTCAGAGTGAATAGTTTATAACAAACATGATTGCCAAACATGCGTCCCCGCTGGGTCAGCCGCCTCGGGATACTAATAAACAACGGCATTTAACATGCACAGAGACTCATGGAATATGTCTGCTTTTGTTGTATAAAAAAACTTCTGTTTACTTTTACTTCTTGCAGTCAGAGATAACAACGTGCAGGAGAACATCTTGACAGTATTCAGGGCAAAATGCGTCACCATGACAACGCCATGACTCCCAGTTCACATGTCCATTAAGAAATCACGCATATTATGGACTGCCTTAAATGCAGGAGAATTAAGTGTAGTTTTGGACTAATAACTACTCAAATGATTGCGGATTAGACTATATATTCAATCAAATTTTCTAGTGCATTCTGTTATATCTGCAATCATTGTGCGGACGTGACAACTCATCTTTCACATTAATGTGTCCTCCCTTCTTTCACTTGTTCACCTTCCTGCGGTCTGAGACACTTCATATCCTGTTTCCTCTATTACCACATTTAGGTTTCACTAAGTAAAAGTAGCAGGAGAATATATCTGGAAGCCATCTGGGCAGGCTTTACAATATGAATAAACTTTTATTGACGAAGCCAAAATAACAAGAGTTTGGTGCCAACATGTAACTGTTAATGACACATTTTGGACAAAAATATTTGCAGTTGACACTTCATTTGGGCATTAACTAATCAAATATGGTGAAAAATGTTTTAATCTTACATTAAATTATTTGAGATTTTAGAGCTGTACTCAAACACATTACCAGTATTCGTTTGATCATTTAAAACTAAAGCAATGTCCCCTTTTAGGTGACCTAATGATACAGGCTGCAGATATGTTAAAAAAACAATCAAACAAAAGAAAACATAATGGCATTATTTTGACAGATATTTGTGAAATGATTCACAGTTACTGGTAATGATGATTTTTGCATCACAATTTACATTTTCACTGAAAAAAAATTATAAAAATGACGATGAATGAGATGTGTTGGGATATGTACCAAACAAACATGCTTTATTATCTGGAGAACAGGACATGTAGGCCGGGTATCTCTGCCACACTTCCTCTTTCTTATATTCTATATAATCTACCATAAAACTCCTTCAAAGACTCACCTCTATTGGACTATCAGAACAAGCAGTGGCATGGTTCAAGAGTTACCTATCAGGAAGAACATAATGTGTGCAAGTAGACAGCCTCACACACGGGAACACTTACATCCTCCTGAGGCCTGCAAGGATATATCACCTGCGCTCACAGGATCTGTTTTTATTGACTGTCCCTTAAAGCCCGCACTGACTTTGGCAAAAAGGCTTTTAATTTACTTAAAATATATAAGTTGGATGTGACATAGTAATTGTAAAAAGTTTAATATCTAATATTCTTAATAAATGTCCTTATTAAAACTCCTTAAATAAAACAATCTGTGATGAAATGTATTTGTCTTTCCTGTGAAAACTTGTAATGTGACTGCCAGCCAGGATCTCCAGCTGCCTTGAATAAGTACAACTGACTAATTTTTATTTCCACAAAAAAACCCCAACAGCTAAACAAAGATGTGCTGTACTGCACTGACACTTCACCGGTTTTTAGCAGTAAGCAGCTATTGAATCAGCAGAAAAACATCAGTGTAAAATTAGAGGTCTTTATTCATCATCTTCAACGATAATGTTCATTCTACACAAACTGTGTAGTCTAAGTGCTGATCACAGGGCTGTTTGGCTTGACAGGAATTCAGCAGCTTTGACAGATTCAACTGTCAATATGACTTCAATGAATCAACATTAATATGACTGAAAATCTCAGTGACTCTGACACATTGAGTCAAAACTGTGGTCCAACTTCTGCACTGTGCAGTAGCGCTGCAATGGAAACATGGCTAACTCTAGCTACATCTACCTCTACAGTGAGGTGTGGTCCCTCATACCACACAGGTGGGGACAGATCCACAACAGAGAGTCACAGGTCACCTCCGATTTGCAGATTAAAAACAAGCATAGATAATCTAAGCCACTGACAGCTGCTCCTAGTTATTTTCCTTTAAGCTCCTCAAACGTCTCCAAAAAAAAGTTACTTCATTATCTTCTCCCCTACAAAAGGTTATTAATCAGCAAAGTGTGCACAGCTGCACATAAAAAAATGCTCACAACGTTTTAAATCTTTCAACTTGATTCCAGTCTTAGTAAGTTGTTCTCTCTAAAGTGAACAGTCAAAACATTTCATATGATCTAAAATTAGGATATTAAATGATGATGAATTGAAGGGTAATTGTGTGTACATCTTCAGCATTAAGAATGTCAGTGCTGACTGCAAAAAGAAATTCTTCTTTTCCTTTACAACTACTCAGAATTAACTGAATCTTGTGTTCACCTTGGACCAAAGTGTAAGTGAATCATCACTTGAAAATAGCTGGACATTTTGGTTTTGTCATTTACAGCGTTTAGATTTGCTCAAGGTATGCAGCGTGAAAATCCTTCAAATCTCACAGGCAACGTGACGGAATAAATACTTTTTGAGGCTGTGCATCAAAAAATCCTGTATTGTATGCATTTGTTGTTTCACTTCAAAATATTGTGCAGCAGTGTTATTGTTTTTTCGACAGATTTAAAACTGTCCACTCTGATACCTCGGTTTGAGTCGTAAACCTTTTGGATTTTGAATGTGGATCAAGCCACTGAGTCTATTTCTTGCTCTCATCCTCGTTGATCTTCACCTTCACTCTGTGCCAGGCGTTACTCAGCACGCCCCTCAGGTTCCAGATGGGAGGAATTGTGTCCGGCTGCATGTTGTAACTGTTGTCGACCGCCTTGCAGACTATTTCCAGCTCCTGTGCCTCAGGAGGAAGAGGAGCCGTTATCTCCCACAGCTTCCAGGCCCAGGCTCGTCCCAGTGGGGGCGAGGGTTCAGGCACTAGTCCCGTCTCGCTGCTCCTCAGCTGGGCCACCTGCCATGTCTTTCCACCGTCCAGAGAAACATCTACCCGTATAACCTCTCTGCCCCCGCCACTCCAGGCGTAACCCTTCACCGTCACCTCGTCAACACTGCGATCAACCACAGTGCCGTCTGCCGGCGTGGTGATCGCTGACTGAATGGGCAGCTCTTGGATGGCCGGGGCAGACTTGAAGTCCACATTGTCCCAGTCGGTCCCAGGGGAGAAGCCCTTATAGTCGTTCTGCTGCCAGTGGCTGCTGCTTTCTTCTGCGCTCACTATGATCTTCCCCAGCCATTTAACATTGCGCGCCCCCACTATGCCTGGAACCACAACCCGGACAGGGTAGCCGTGGTCGGCAGGGAGATCCTCGCCGTTCATTTCGTAAGCCAGCAGCACATCACCTTCCTCGCTAACTGCCTTGCTTAGAGGGATGGAAGCGGCGTAGGCAGTCCCGGTCGCGTCTTTGTCCAGTCCTTCAAAGTGAACATGGGATGCCCACTGGGCCACATCTGGCCCATAACCTGCTGCAAGCAGTACATCCCTAAGCCTCGCACCGCTCCACATAGCATTACTGATTGCAGCGATGCCCCAGTTCAGTCCTTTCACCTGCTTGACCTTATTCATCTCAGAGCGGCGGTTACCGGCGCACTGCAGCGTGGCGGTGACCGTGTGTTTGGGAAATCGAGTCTTCAGCTCTTCTAAAGACAGCGACAGCACTCCTCCGTGTAGCCCTGCCACATGCAGCTCATATGAAGCCGGATCCACCTGGGGAACTGGCAGGTGGTTTCTTTTGAAGAAGATAGCGGAGGGGGTGATGAAGCTGTCAGAGAGGATTTCAGGAGGTGGCTCAGCATTGAAGGGTTTGAGGCTGTTGATGCGCAGGACCGGGTGACGCTTAGGGTCAGAAGAGTAGGGGTCAGACGATTGAACGGCCTGCTGCTTCTTCAGGTCTTCTGCACTCAGCTCACCAACCTTGTAGTAACCACATACACAAACATTTTATTAGACCACACGGGACTGACTCGAGCTATCACATATTTTCAGCTGAACTTTTCTGTTCATCTCAAATGGCCTAAAATGCAAATCAAAAGGCAAAGAAAGACAAAGAGCTGGGTTTGTTTACAAGGAAACTCCACAGGAAAAACATCAGCAAAACATTTTTCTCTACGACCACTTGAGGGAGTGCCAGTATTTAGTTACAGCTGTCCTTAGTATATAGTACGCAGTAGAGCTTGTCATGTGTATTAAAGGGAATTTATTTAAGGATCAGTATAACTGACCACCCCTGTTAAGAAGCCGCAATAGATTCACATTGACCTCCGTTTCTATTTCTGAAAAAAAGAACAAAAATTTTAATGGATTTGCCATCAGAGGTGGGTAGTAATGAGTTACATTTACTCCGTTACATGTACTAAAGTAGCTTTTTAAATAAATTGTACTTGTCAAAGTACTTTTAATCTTACTTGAATAGACTTTTAGAGAAAATCATTACTTTTGCTCGGTTGCACTTGGATACATACATCGTGCTATTTTTATTTATTTTATGCATTCATGATCTGTTAAGGGGTAGGTGGTCTAAAGTCTGCTAGTGCAGATAAGTGCAGTGAAGCTACAAATACAAATATTGCTAGCAGCTAAAATGTACAGATTACGGATACAGAAATTTAGTGCACAGTGCAGCGGGATCCGGTTGTGAAGTCAGTACTTCAGGGAACTGTGCTGACACACGAACTGACAGAGCAGTGTCTGTTGTGGTAATGTAAATATGTGTGGAACAGGTAATCTAATCTGGAGATAATGACTTCTCATTTCATCATAAATAAATACAAGTGTATGTTTACTTCTTTACCTGAGGAAGACCATCAGTAGCTGAAATAATTCTAGTCACATCCACATCAAATAAAAGACTTTAAGTTACTTGCTACACAAGTATTTTTTTCATTTTTTTATTATTTTGATGAGCACTTTTAGTTCTATTTGAATACTTGTTTTTGCAAAGTAACAGTACTTTTACTTGGGGACAGTTTTTGGCAAATCTACCCACTTTTAGTTTGTATGGTAAACAGTTGCTTAATAGGGAGTTAGTGTAATGTGTATTGTGACTGAACTGCAGGACAAGCGAGTTAAAGCTGGTAAAAGAAATTAAGGTTTATTACAACTTGGGTTTTGTTTTCGTAGTTTTCGACACAAGTCTTATCAGTTTCTTTCTGAGATACTGACATCTCGGATCATGGCGACACTGCTAAAACTAGGTCCAGGGGAGGGGGGGAAATAAACATGAGACGTGTGCATAAAACTACAATAAAGTACGGCAGATCAAAGTTAAAACAGAAACTGGGTCTGAAAACTGTGATGTGTGTTTACAGCCAACAGACAGGGCAATCACCTTTGTTTCTCCTCCATATAGGTTTGGAGGTTTTGCAAGGGGAAGCTGCACACTGGGTTTGCTGCATTGTTTTATTTCAAATGGAAGTCAGTGATGGTTGACACTCTGTGCTCAACCATCACTGATTGAGCTGTTTGGTGAAAATTTGTTTTGTTTTGTTCCACCCAAACAAAATCTGCAGAAAACACTTTTACGAGGTTCTCCATTGTTAATATTCTACCAATGGTTCACTGATCAGTTTTTTTCTGCCAGTTCAAGAGACTCATAAACAGAAATGTACCTATTAACAGACCTAAAGAGCTTGTAGTCACTAGACACTTTATTTTTTCAGGATAACTTTGCAAATCCTTTTTTTTTGCAGGTTTCAACACAAACTTTACAACTAGACACAAAGTGAAGCTCATCCTGACATTTTTCACTGTCATTTAGTTAAACAATCAACAGAAACCAGCAGCTGGCCCACCTTATACTCTGAGAGGATTTCCAGCACATGTTCCTGTTTGTGTACAGCATACAGCGCCCAGAAGGGTTCAAGGTCTCCACCGGCAGCCAGCAAGATTTTATCCCCACCGGGGTGCATGGCCACAAACTCAGTGATGTCATAGACGCCACCTTTGTAAGTAACCCACACACCATCTTGCAGAGAGCGGTGTCTGGTGACCTCTTCCTGGGTGAAAGTGGGGAGAGCTGAGGTCTTCTCTATGGTCTGCACTCTAATGGTGTCTGCCTGCTCAGCCTGCACCAGAGAGAAGAGAGGAGACATCAGTTCTGTGATCCATCAAAAAGGACATTTAAAAAGGGAAGAAAATGCTTTTTTATTTAACTTGAAGAAAAAAAACATTTTCCTTAGTAAAACCATGACCGAAAGGTAATTTGGATCCTTATTATTACCGTTGTATCTGTACAGTAATGATTTGTCACTATTGGGCCTCCAGTCTTACTGGCTGTGTGTACATTCTCTTGTTTGTGTGTGTCTTCACCCTGTGGGCTGGCAGTGTTGATCCTGATATGGGTATACTATAAATATTTTGCCTCCTCTAGGGACGGACGGACAGACGGACACACACAGACACACTTTAAAATATGGTATGATAGACTGAAGTTACTGTAAGTATAAAATACAATACTGATCAGAGAAATGTTAAATAGTTGTTTATTATTCTGAGAGCGCCGGCCTACTCAATGAGAGATCTGCATACTGCTTCCGTTTTTAATGCAGTGCTGTTATATAACACAATCCCTGCTGCTTTCAGACAGGTAAACACACTAATAATAAAACAATTTTACATTGATTTTTATTTCCCCCCAGCCCATTCTGCCAAACCAAACCCTGTGTAAAGGTCTAAGTCTTAATTGTGCAAACACCACATACTGGCTCCATAGCCAAATTGCTTTTGTTTGTCAGGCTTTATTCATTTACAGCTCTGTCTCTCTTGCTTCCCACTCCTCTAATCAGTTGACTATGGGCGTTCACTCTTTAGTTAAACCAACCAGATTTTGCCACAATCTCCATCAGACAATATAATAGTCGCTGTCAAACTTTAAACGTGTTCTCCTCTCTGCTGCTGCCAGCTGTCATTTTTGTGCAAAATCACTGCAGCTTAATATAAAATATAATATAAATGATTTATTCAATTTGATAAAGTGTCTCCTGACTGAATCGCTACAAAGTCTTGAAACAGACATTTTGCAGCATCACTGTGTTACTTATTCACACAAATATACAGGAGAGCTGCACTCCTGGAAAGGTTAATGTTTTCTACATGTGCGTGTGTGATTATTTACCAGGACATTTTCGGTGATGCTGATCCATCTGTCATAACAGACAGGGACTGCGCCACACGCTCATGTGTTCCTCTCTGTGGACGTCTGACTTAAAAGATGACACATGAACTAAAGCAACTGAGCCAAATGTGGTAACCACTTTCATTATTCAGCTGTTTAAAGGAAGTTACCAATCCCAACAAAAACTCCCACAGTTACCAGAATCCGCTTCGTTCCCGGACTTCTCTGATCTAAACGTACTGTGACTTTTCTTTCTTTTCTCTGAAGAGATGAAGCCTTCTACTTAGCTTAAGATGTGTGTGCATGTTGAGTCACATAAAATGTGGGAGTGAAAATAGAGAAAAAAATGAGCTGACACTGCAGACCAACAGATGAGACAGGTCACTGCCCTCAAAAGGCCACAAAAGGGTGTGGCTGAGAAGGAATACTTCAAATTCTCTCTTCCTAAGTGTAAGGTAATAAACTGTTTATACTGGCCGAATTATAAAAACTTTTATAACTAAGATTGCAATATATACTGTACATTTACGGGGTGTTTATCTAGATCAACACAATCCATTGTGAGGAACCGTCCGTACAGACAAAGCGTGTGTGGGGCCAGTGAGTTGCCGAGCTGCATCTACATTTAAATTAATCTATTGATTTTTGTTTTAATGATAAGATTTTAAAAATAAAAAGTGTCAAATGCTCATCAAAACTTGTTACAATCATAGTTGTCTTTGTATTGTTAAAAAACATGGTTGATATAATTTAGCCTTGGCACAACAGCTAATTAAACATCGACCATCTTTACAGATCTCATCTCATCCTGACCTTGTGGTGGTAGAGGCCATAAGTCAGCACAGCCCCTGTGCCAGCCAGCAGTCCTGCCAGGGCATGTCTCCAGCTGGGGCTGTGGGCTCGCTGGTACGATCTCTGGTCCTCACTGCTGCTCCAGAGACTAGCTGCACATGATGCAACAGCAGGTGCCAAATGATGCCTATGAAATTTTAAAAAATATATCTAAATGTAACTAAAGAGGCAAAACATATAACACCTGTTATAAATGGGCATTTTGCTTCAGCATTGTACCTTTGGGTGCTGAGGGGGCCAAGTCGAGTTAGGCTGTGGCAGCGTCTGAGAAGCAGCATTGCACTGATGTTCTGATAGAGAAACAAATAATGTCACAGTGAAACAACACAAAGCACTGTGCAAAGACAGTTTGGATTTCTATTAACAAATCATTGAAGTTCCTTTATTTTAAAATATAACACAAAAAACACAGCGAAGTTCAAATGATTTATTTTTTCTTTCGCCAAGCAGACAGGATGAACACATTTCTGTATTGCCCACAGTAGAAAGTTAAAGGTTCGTACAGGAGCAGTTTGTTACATGCTCAAAACACATGCAGCTGTTGATTTCTAATTAAGCTCTTATGCTTTGGCCTCAGGAACCGCTATCTTTTTTCATTCTCTCCTCAGAGTGGCACACGCCAGCTACTGTACCTTGACTACCTATTCTGACTGTAGGATATGTTCGCTGCGCGTCCGGTTTATCTAGAGCAGTGCTTTCCAAAATGTTTTGCTTGTAACCCCCCAAAATGAAACCATGTCTAAATATCTTAATAGAAAAAATATAAGTGCTACTTCGTTTATGATTCATATAAATTCAATCAAACATTTACTTAACATTTATGGAACATTTGTTATATTGTTATTGAGGAAAATAATAATATAGCAATAATTAGCATTATTGGTTTATTCCCCAGCCCTGGCAACAACCCTACTCCCCGTGAGGCTCACCTGCTGCCACTGCTGCTGGAATTGCGGGTAAAAAAATCCAAAATGCCAGTTGTGTTTTTTGGGCGACTTTATAAAACGAACTGCTGACGAACAAAGTCAACAGAGCAGAGAGATAAAGGGAGAGAGAAACAAAAAGAGGCGAGGTGCGGCAAGCTGGTGTGTGTGCAGTAAGAGGTGTAGGTGTGCGCAGGTCACTACTACTGTCACTGTGAGGGAAACGCTGTGCTGTGTTTTACTGCAGTATACTGTCAGTTGGATTTTAGGTGCATTTAAAAAAAGCTCTCTCCAGTAGCCTGACCTGGAGCATTTTTATTTTGAAATTTGTTTTAAAGGGAGGAGTGGCAGTATTGAAGAAAGTGTAAACATTATTTAATAGTTAGTGCTTCATTATGAGCATACAATTTAATGGACACCATGAACAATAGCTAATGCTTATGCTGGTGCTAACTGGGACCTAAAAAAAAAGTTTGTGTAGTCTGTCAAATTCAAGTTCTGAGAAAGACAGAAAATCAAAATCAGCACATCAAACTTTTTAAAACTAAGAATCGGCCAAGAAAATTGCAATCGGTGCATCTCTAGTGTTCCTGAAACGTTTTTCCTCTTTCTTATAGTCAGTCATCTTGAGGCCCTTCCAACTGACCTTTTGACTCTTTGCACGTCCAAGACAAACCCAGCCTTCACAGCATAAAAAACATTTATCAGCATTTGGCTGGCGGTTAATGTTTTTCCTATCCAGATCATATTACATAACTGTTGAAGAATTCAGCAGCTTTATATCCTTATGTCACATTTACATTTATTCATTTAGCTGACGCTTTTATCCAAAGCGACTTACAATTGCTATACATGACAGAGGTCGCACGCCTCTGGAGCAACTAGGGGTTAAGTGTCTTGCTCAGGGACACATTGGTGGATGGGTCACAGTGGGGGATTGAACCCGGGTCTCTCACACCAAAGGCAGGCGTCTTATGTCACGTTGCCATGTGTTTAAAATGAGCACTGAATCAGAATGTACAGTCGGTCTGACAACAGGAATGTGCCAGCTGTACTACAAGTAAGATAAGCTTGCAAAGACACGTAACTGCCCTGCTGAGTACAGGTTTTGTCAGAGAGTTTCTACGTCTAACATACAATGTTTTTTGTATCATAGATCAATGAACCTGCTCTCTCTTTACTGCCATCATGTGTCCCTGTAAAGATAACCAACTGAACTTTTAAAGCGTCCGCCTCCTACTGAACCGACCAACCGGTTCAGGGGGAGTGAACAGAGGAGGTGAGAGCTGACGTGCCCTTCTTCTCTAACCACAGAAATGTAACAGCTAAAGTAAACACAGACAGTTTGTCCAGCGTACAATTAAGAATCTAACTGAAAAATATTATTTAGCAGGACTTAATCATCTTCTGTTGACCATACCATGACGTTTTGACAATAGGGAAAAAAGTTATGAGTCAGTAATGAGTCCAGCCTGAATAAAGGAGAGGACAAAATGTCTCCAACCTTTAGAAAACATCTTTGGGTAGGGCTGCTTTATAAAGAAAGAGCTGTGACCGACTGGAAGGATAACGTATAAAGATATCACTGTTAACTGGAGACCAAAAAGACCAAACTTAGCAGCACAAAATATAATTTCTGTGTTATAAAAAAAAAAGGTGCCGCAAATTGAGTGGTATTAAACAATTAATTTCAGGTTGCTCATAAAATGACAGATAGCATGTGGAGGAGCACTGCTTTATCAATCAATTGCACCTGTCTTATCACTGCCAACAGTGGCCATTAAGATTAGTCTGGGTTATCAACCAGCTTTCACTGAGGCAGCGTGCCTGCCAGCAGCCAGGAGAGTGCTACTTAACCTCCGAGGGTGAAAGGGGAAGTTCCTATGGGTTATCTATAGTCTCAATGCAAACATCACTCAAATCTATACCGTCATCATTCACCTGTGAAAGTTAATTGGAGGGGGTCCACATAGTTGAGAAATGTTTTTAAACATACAACAATGCAAACAAACATACACAATACTAATAATTCATTTGGATACTATGAGGTTTACTGACCATTTAAAAACCCCGAAAATTCTGCCTCACATTTTAATTAAATCAGGAACTTTATAATCTATGAGATTTCCAACCCTGGCACAACAAGGACTATATGGCTGCCACACCGCCCCAGTGAAGTGCTGCATGTGAAGTGATTTCACAAACTTAAAGTAACGACTTATCTACACCATAACATCCCCAGTTATTAACAAATCACAGGCTCCCCAAACTACTGAAGCCTGTGGACCACATGCCAAAACCTTACTCACTGACAAGCGTGTGGAACAGGTCTGAAGCAACTAACTCTGCAGTTCCTTCCTTGTCTTTGTCATAGCTGTAACATTACAAATAAAACTCGCTCGCATTCCGGAATTTATTGCGATATTTCCGAAGATTACTTTGCAACATTTGCAACTTATTCACTGTTCTGCAAATCCTATCTTCTAGATAGCAGTGCGCCGCAGGAGTGGGTAGCCTTGTAGGCTCTGTTTCTCCATTAAGACACTGACAAATCACCAAGAATTACTTTTGTGGTCTGCTGTGCCTTAAGAAGTTATGTAACGTCAGGTAGCAACATTAAATCTGACACTGAAGCGCTTTCTCATCCTCCTTCTGATGGCTAACTTAGCTAACTGTTAACACTTAAGTAGAAAGCTTGCCACTGAGAGCCAGCCTGCCCGACCTCACCGGCTCATTCACATCATGTTCATGCACAGTAGAATCGTTCATGTTAGTTGTTCATCTAAATGAAACCATACTACTCACCTCCGTTGGGTCTGTCGCCTGCTTGATGCTCTCCTCGATGAACCGAAACAACAAAAACGTTGCACGGCTCGAAAACGTCGCACACGCCGAGGTGCGTTCGAGACACCTAGTACTTCTGTATTTCTACCTCGTTATGTGGCAACCAACCAACGTCTCTCTGCAGTCCGCCACCAAACCAAAATAATTAACTTTAATCAGACTGGAAACCACCATTTGGATGAGATGTGCTTCAGTGTTTTTTAAAAGCTACAGCCTTTAGCTACGACCTCCAGACTCTTAATAAATGCAGACTTAGAAAGTGGTACAAGTGTCCATACATAAGGGGCCTCGGGAGCCCTTAAATTCCCATGTGTCAGTTGTTATCTGGTAATTTTATTTAATTTGCTTGGGAGAATGCACCAATTAAAAGATGTACGACAATAGGTCTTTTTTGCGGCAGGGCAACCCAAAAGGTTAATACAGACATGATCCTTTTTTTCAAGCTGTCTTTTTCTTCCATTAAGTTAACTCTCTGAGCAAACCCTGAATGCACCTGAATTTTCATGGTAAACAAGCAGAGGGGACGAGCACTGAAGGTCTGCAGATAAGGGAATATGTATAAAATACAGAGGCCCAGCAGAGAGCGTGTTGTAGAGCACCACCCTCACACACTTCAGGGATGGTCGGGTAGAAAAGCTGCAGAGGATGAAATATTCGCTCTACCCCCTCTTGATTTTTTTTTTTTTGTTTGATGTCAAAGTAGAACCTCAGTAGGCTACTTTGTCTGGCTGGCAACCCTTATCAGTAGAAATTAATGAGGAAGTATTTATCAGGAAACTTTATTGCTCCAGCCATCTGCATACACAGTAGACAGATGTGTGGAAAAATAAGCCTACAATTTCACCAGATATGTCTTGCTGCTGTGGCAATGCAAAAGTGGGGAAAAAAACAGACCAATTCAGCAGCAACAAAAATGATTTGAAATAATGAGATGTTACTGCACACAAATAGTTAACTTTAACTGTCAACAGTTACATAACCATGATAAACTATACCGTTATCACTACAGTTTTGCTTTAAGAAGAGACCAAAGAATGGCTGATACAACTCTCACACTCCAAATGCAAACCACATTTCCCATAAACTCTACTGCTTTCTATCAAATGTTTTCTCTGGCATCACTACTTGTCTTTTGCTTATACCAAAGAGAATGAGAGTTCAAATCTTTTATTTTCCCCAGCCTTTTTTGTGAGAAACTGCATAATCCATTGCCCCATTTCCACTAGTAAATAGTGTTTCCTTACTGGTTGGTTTCAGAAAGCAAATCCACCCTCATCACACCAGTTTTATAATTCAGCTTTTTACTGCAAGTGTCAGTTATTTTCTTTGTGTTGTCTTTTTAATTCACAGCAAATATACTTTTATTATTTGAAGGACAGCAGTGTTGAAAATGTGCTTTAAACTAAAATCTACTGGCTCAAAAGGCCACAACAAAAGGGAAACACACCATGGTAGTAGTTTAACAAAATATGTTTATTGAACCAAATTTAACCAAATTAAGCCTGGTGCCAAAGTAAAGGTGACCAATTATGGGTAATGAACATCAGTGGTTTCAGTCAGGCCAGGATGATGGATGCCTGGAAAATGTGTGTGTGGGTGTTGTAATATGCAAGAAATAATTATTATAAACTAAAACAAACATGTCCAGAAACCAAGGCAAAGGTGGAACCTGTGGAGGGAAACAGATAGTAGCAAGTTAGCAGAGAGGTCCGTCTGCCCTCAGCCCAGCAGCGACCTCAGCAGAATTAGAAGACAGAGTTACAAATACTCTACAGGGCAATTAGCCCAGGTGCCCAGAGTTACTGCAATCAGCTCTTCCTCTACAAGGGAGAGAGAGAGATATGCCACCACACCCACTCATGACCCAAAGTAAGACACAAAGTAAGAAAGAGGAAGAAATACAGGCAGACTTTCACACCTTGCAGTTCACCTGTGCCTCCGTCTGTCAGTAACACCAATATATCAAAGACCAGGAAAACTGATATGAAATTCAGAAGAACACTGCTAATTCATTTCAAACTTCAGTTTTGTCTTTTTTTAAGCATTTACCACTGTAAAAGCCCTGAAATGACACATAGTCGAGAAGCAGAATATTACAGAAGAAATGTAATGTTTGGATTTGACCACTGCTGGTCCTGTTTCCCTTGTTTAAACTCGTGAGCCACACTATGTTTGGGGGATCCAGTCAAAACACAACCTGTGGCACATGTTGAGTTAGGAGTTAGGATTGTTTCTATGGCAACATCAGCCTCATTGGACTGTACTGTCTGTGTTTTGATGACAATATTTCAAACATCCATATATATATATATATATTTTTTACACATGCCCTCATGAGTCTCAACAGTAAAAAGTGTTTTTCTTTGTATTATGGCAATGATACATGCAGTTATCCAGGTCATTTCTCTGGATATTTAGGTTGTCCAGCATCATTACTGCCCTCTGGCACCTTCACATTGGTGAAGTACACTTTGTGAATGGACCAGAACATCCGGTTGATCACTGAAACACTCCACAGACAACACAATTCCTGAAGCTCTCAGGTAAGGGTAGATCTGTCTTTCCACACACAATGACCCGGTCATATTTAAACTTTACACACACCTTAAATACATATTTGTTTGGTAAGAGTAAAGGTATGCAGATGGCTGCAATCTGTTGATGTATTAGGGCTGTGCAAGATATTTAATATTTACTGTCGTAAATGTATTTTTGTTGTGCTGTTCCCTTTAGGTAGAAATGTAAGCTTAATGCAACATTTGGTTTTGAATGTAACCCAAGTGTAGTTTTTAATCTGTGTAACTGCCCTGAAATTGGTGATCAGTATTTCAGCATGACCAACAGAAAGCTGAGACAGTGCTATGCAGAACATGGTGCAGATTTTTTTCGATTTCTGCAGTAGGGAAACCCTCTCCCTTCTATATGCAGAGTGAAACCCATAATATCCTGGTTGTCTGTCACTACAAGGCTCTCTAGCACTACCTGTTGGCAAAGTGTACATAAACAACACTGCAGCAACAAAAAAATAGTTTGAGATCTAGTAGTTCTTCTTACAATTCTGGCTTGTCTTAATTTAAAAACTACATGTCTCTTCAAATTATTTGTAGTAGCTTTTGTTTGTAAGTTTTGGTCACTCTTAAATACTTTGCAACACTGTTTTTTAAAATACAGTTTACTTGCATATTGATAAATATGTTTTCAGCTCAATCACTGTCATATGCTACAGACTGTGCTGAATATTTTAGCCTCTTGTGATTTTGTGTGACATTGAAAACATACTAGATACTTCCCCAGTTTATCATTTCAAAGCATTGAAAGATCATATCAAGATATACTATGAAAGGTCTGGGCCACAGATAACATGACTGACACCCAGACTCCTTTTCTGATATCTTCATGAGTGCAGATTAGTCTGAGTTTCATTATTTTTGCATTAACTACTTGTCGTAAAGTCAGACAGATGACAGAATCCAACCCAAATGCAGGACGTGTTGCTCCTCATAGTACAGCTTTTTGTTAATATGTTTCAATAGTGGATTGACACTAAAGAAAACTGCGTGTATACAAGTTTAATATTTTGAAAAAGCTTTACCACGGCATTTAAATACAATATTCTGAAAAAAAACTGGAAAAACAAGGCTCTACACCATGACAGTGTCTACATTACAACATGGAAAAAAATGTCCAAACAACAAGTAAAGCCTGTTTTAGTTGTAGTCAGTGTAAAATTCACATTTCAGGTTAACATGGCTGTTGTCGGTCTGATTCGTGGCAACACTGCTGTGCTTGATGAGAGAAACTGGATCCATTGGCCTGCCAGTATATTCCTGCACGTTCAACCCTCTGCTGGATGGCTGACACTCACTGCTGCGTCATCTTGGCTGCTTCAGCTTTTATTAGTGAGATGAGTTCCAGGTTAATTAGAAACACAAAGCGAAGACCTGCAATCTGGAGACACAAGATACAGTATGTCAGGGCCATGTCTCACGCATCGCCACTCACTCACACCAAGGCGGTTCAATCTGAATCATTTACAACTTGGTTGACACCCTCTGCACACCTCCACTACAGAGTTGTTGTTGAGTTTCCACTTGTTGCCCGACAGGACCGGTCTGCCATCTATGTAGATGGGTCGTCTGCCCTCATTGGCGATGAAGAAGTCTCCATTATTCTTTAGTTTAATAATTCCTGTAGACATCAATTCACATGATTACCATTGATTAAAAACCTACATCGAGATGACTGAGTGAGACTTGGTAGTTTAGTTACTTTCAGTGATAAAATCAATAAATCAAAAGTTATATACTGTTCGAAAATCAATTATCATTTCAAAACTATTAAAAGATGCAGAATGCTTGAGACTAGCACTGGGCGATATGGCCAAAAATGTTATCACGCTAAAATGTCACATCATTCAATATCGATAGTTTATCACTGTAAATGTCAGGAGGCCAGAACATGACAAACACTTGATGCCAAAAACTGGATCACTTAACAAATCTGATGGTAGATGTCAAAACAAGTATGATAAAATCAAAAAGCATGAGAAATTTTAAGTCATCTTAAATAAATCCTTTTTTCCCCCAGTCCCTTTCCCCAAAAAATATCTTAACAAAAAAAATATCAGTGCCAATTTGTTCGTTATTCAAACATTTGTTGTTATTGGGGAAAAATATATCACAATAATTGTCATTGTTTTAATGCCCAGTCCTTCTGACACAAACCCCTTTCTGTGCAAATTCAGATTTGATTGAGGTCAAAGCAGCAGCTTGTGTTATTTTAAGATGAAACTAAGCACAATAAATGTATATTCCCCCTACGACCAGAATGCTGGAGTGTACTACCCACAGAGTAGAGACTTTTCACAGGCCAGAAACTACAGAGGAAGAAAAATCTAGATCCTGGTTCCTCTGGTCAAAAAACACAATTATTGTTCCTGAGTTACAAAAAAAAGGTTCCTGCAGAGCAGACAAGCTTTATTTTGTGTTTCAGTTGCATCATCCATGTTTATTTAACACGAGCAAGGATCATGTTCATGTCCATGTTCAGTCTTAGCCCAATACAAATGAGGTGACTGACAGAGAGCTGTGTGCAAAATTCTCTTTCAAAGTACAACCGATGTTGTAATCACTGGGCTAAAAATTCTCAATATCAAAAAACGCTCTTGAATATCGTGAGAACGTTTTTACATTTACACATTTTAGCTGGCGCTTTTATCCAAAGCGACTTACAATTGCTATACATGTCAGAGGTCGCACGCCTCTGGAGGGGTTAAGTGTCTTGCTCTGGGACACAATGGTGGATGTATCATAGTGGGGGATTGAACCCAGGTCTCTCACACCAAAGGCACAGTCTTACTCATTGCGCCGTCACCGCCTCTTTTTTACTGGTTTTTACTGGTTTTCCGTTTTCCCACCTGCAACATCTCACATCACAGCCTGACAGTGTACAAGTTTATTCACCTTGTTTTCTTGATATTTTCCAGGCAGGTCCCTCTAGTGATAGATCCACATCTATGGGTTTGTCCTTGGTTGCCCTGCCCAGCGTAATCTGTGTGAAGATAATTAAGATAATTGGAGTCATAGTGAAAATACATCTTCACGGAAAAGAAACTCCGCTCGCCGTTTACTTCCATTTTCTTCTCAACACCACCTCTCTGCAACAAGCATTACTGAAAGATTTCTCACCTCGCGCGATCTCATGAGATAGCGAACCATCCTTCCTCGTAATGCTGCCAGCGTCTGGTTGTCGAAGTCGGGCATGCTCATCCCTGGTGGCGCAAACACGAGTTCCATCAAGCTCGATTTCTCAAAACAAATACACCTATAAAAGCCACCTGCTGGGGCTCGGTGAGCAAACGTTTACATACCTGTGATGCTGTCCACGAGGACCTGCCAACGGGGCAACTCCTGCTCCAACTGTCTGATCTCCCTTTTCTGGTGACGATCGGAAATCATCAGCTCTGAACAGGAAGACCAAGGTGAACCAGGAGTATGGAAGTTTATGTAAACAATTTTAAAATGTTATGCAGAGATGAAAAATCCATTAGGACACGTTTTTTAGCTTTAATATCAAAACTACTGAAATTCCAACTCAAATCATAACAAAACCAGACTTTGACTTCAGCTTTGTCATTAGGAATATCTTCAAGTAATGACGAGTGCATGATCTAACTTATGCTGCATTGTATTTAACTTATTTCTTCTACATAAACTACTTTCTTACCATGTTCCAACACCTCATCTCTGCTCTCCCTGTGTGAAAATAAACAGAAGAAATGATCAAGGTTGAAAATTCACAAACACACAATACTTGACTAAGAAGGCCACAAAAACAAGAATCTGAGTCTGAACGACTGTCGTACTTTAACTTTACGTCATCGACCATCTGCTCAGCATCAGAGAAGTTGAGGACCTGGTCGCCTTTGGGGAGAGGCTGGACTAAAACACACAATCAAAGCCAGCGAGACAATTACAGAAATGTTAGACTGTCACTTCATTTAATAGGCTCACATACATTTTTTTTCCTTTTTTGTTACCATTAATTTATTCTTTATACACTTATTCAATATTCACTTATTCAAGTGTTATTTAATTTCCACTATTATAATATGGAATAATATAACAAATGTTGTCAAATGTCAGATGTTACAGATGACGGGATACTGTACTGTATTATCATACTCATTTCTCATATTCATCCAGCAGAACTTAATGAGCTGTTGACCTCTGATTATTGCTTATAATCTAAAAATGGTGAGTTCTTTATTGGCTATACAGATTTTTATTAATCGTTTCAAAGAGGCAATTCTCAGAAGTGATGATTTATATCCTAAATAACTGTAATACAGCTAAGAGGAAAATTACAACTCTGGGATGAAATCAATAAGAGTTGATCAGCAGATTTATTGGCAATTTACTGCAGTTATGACATTAGGCATGTTATACCAAAAATGAAAATGATCAAGTTTGAGCACCATGCTAGTTTGCTTAATAACACTCTTGCTGTTTAGGTTTTTTTTTTTTGTTCTACACAAATCTCTCAGTCTGACTAGGCATCTTGGACGAGTCTGTTATGCTGGTGTTCATTCTGTGTAGATACACATGAAGCAGAGCAGAGCCCTCTGTACTTTCCAAGCACAAGTTATCGCTGCTATCAGATGTCAAAACTTCTCCTTACTGGCAAAATGGTGCATTTAAGTGTCACATTAAGACTGTATTCTAGATCTCAATAAAAAACATTTTTGACACCGTTTGTGTCGTAGAAGGCTGTCATTGAAACTTTATTCTAAACTAGCCCAAATAAAACAAAATGAATTACTAAATGTTTTGATGTTATACTGGTATAAACAAGTGTATTCAACTCAGCTTACCACTCTGGTCATCCAGCAGGTAATACTGCTTTAGCAGCTGCCAGTGCACCAGCAGGCTCTTAGGGGTGCGAGATGGGTGAAAGACGGCGGGGTGTTTGCTCAGAAGCTCCTGGAACACGTCCAATTTGGGCTGACTAGTCTGTTTAAAAATCAGAAAAATAATAACACAAACCTGCTTGTGAATACAGCAGTCAAATTTGTACATTTAAAAAAGTATGCAATGAGCTGGAGAAACCAAAACTGTTCAACAGCTTATTTTTATTTGATTCTCAACCATTAGATGGGTAATTTTCAGATGATTAGATTCTTAATATTTTATGTTTATTTTCCTTCAACAGTGAAATGTTCCTGAAGTAACAGTTTCACTTACTGAACCAATCTTAGCCAGCAGTGCCTCCTCAGGCTGACTGAAGAGAGCTTTGCTTTGGATAGCTGCAATGGCTTCTGGGTGAAGCTGACGCATGGCCTGCCATGCCAACCTAAACCAGAGAGACAACAGAGAGAATGTAATTAGCTTTTAAATAAGGAAACAATATAGAAACTTGGAGGGAAAGATAAAGCTGCTAGTCTCTTACTTTGAGATGACAGGATCGTAGAGGAGAGCGTACCACCTCTCTTTAATTTCCCGCAGTGTGAAACGACAGCTGAACTTGACCCCCAAATGAACTGAGGTTAGGTCCGTGGTCTGGAGACAAATACAGACTCTTCAGATCATAAACTGAAATACAGACTCACACAAACAAATTGGTCACATTCATTCCTGAACATTATTCATTAACATTTATTCTACTCACCTGCAATACTGCATTTATAAGTAGCAGGTCATCAGTGGGTTTCCATCGTCCCAAGTCTTTCGTAATATGTAGAGGCTGCTTGCTTTTCTTTACTCTTTTAGTGATGGGTGCAGGGTTTACTACCATGGTGAGGGGCGGTGTGAGAGCGGTTCCTGATTTGGTCACCTAACAGAGTCGCACACAAATGCATAAACACTATCAATCAAATCTATGTGAGCTTATCATCCTTGACATGAGATCCTCCAAGAATCTGTAGAGTCGTATGTACCTTTTTTTTCTCACTTGATGAAGGTTCACTTCCTGAACAGCGGACAGGCTCTATGACAGGAGGGCCTTTGACTCTACTGGATGACTTCACAAGGCTGCTCTCCACCAACTCATCGTCAAACTTTTTCCTCTTTATGGACCTAAGGAATGTATACAGTCATTCTTTAAATAGTCATGTTCACTTTACTGCCAACAAAATGCATTATTATAGTACACAGCTGTAATAATGCAGTATGCAAGAGTATAACTCAAACCTGGAGGAACTTCTGCGTTTGGGAACACCACTGCCAAACGCTTGTGTTGCCGTCCTTTTCACGTCTTTTACTCCGAGTGGCTCTTCGTCCTCCGACCGACACTGAGCACCAGCAACTGTCATCGGTGCGCCAACCACAGGGTCACCAGCTTGCATCTGTTCAGTCCCAGTATGAAACACATGAGAACATAATCTGCACATTTCTCAGCTCAGAGTAGCAGGACTCAAGACAAGGTGAGACTAGACATCCTCACGTTATGAACCTTTCACTTGGCTCTGAAGAGCTGCAGCGTCCATGGAGCACAAGCTTTATGCTTACTCCAGGCTGCACGCATTTATAACAACCCAAGAATAGTTTCAGCTTTTTTTGAAAGAGCAGCTAGCTGCAACGGCTGTGGTTAATTATGAGGTGAGCAGAAAGTCTGTGGACTACAGGAGCAACTTGCTTTGATAAGCAGTTTCATTGAGTTGCAATGTATCTGTTTTTAACAACACCTGTTATTCCTTGATACTAACTTAAACATTCGTTTGGCAACATTTTACAGTTTTACTTACACTAAACTGGAATCACAACATAAAAGTTACAATTAAGTCTCAGATTAAAGTAAAGTTACTGTTTAAGTCTGTGAAGCACATTTTAAGTGGCTGTGTTTTGTGTACGAGTCAGGGGTTTGGTTGGCTAATCAACTTAGCGATGCCTTTGTTTACATGTAATGTTAGCCACAAGGCCTCCCCTGTTGCTTTCGATGCGCCGCATTTAGCTTGAAATTAATAGCTGTGGAGAGCAACATAGTTAGCAGAGATAATCTTGCACTACAGTCTGTTTGTTTAGCTAACACAATGTTATCAAAATAACGCTGGTTTACGTCGGCTAGCTAGCTTTAGCTTAGCTTACACAATGTCGATAGCCAGCGTTAGTTAATTAACGAGCTAATAAAACTAGCCACGCTGTCTTGTGACTCACCTTTCCTTCGCTGTTTTTCCGTCGTTGTGAAATCTAATTCGTTATCCGGAGTCTATTTATGCCTTTTATAAACACCTCTTTAGTTAGCTACATGGCTAACTGGCTACATGAATCTAACGTATGCCTGTTAGCATTAGCTGCTCTGCTAGTAGTCTTCTTCGTCTGATTTGATTGGCGGTTGACAACCAGCATTTAGGAGCATTACCGCCACCTACCGGACTGAAGTGTGGAATAGATTATGTGCAGACTAACATAAAAAAAACAAATAAAACAAAACAAAATAAAAATAAAAATTGAAAAACCTACATCCTTTCCGTTAATCCCGCATCTTTCAGATATTTACTGAGGTGCTTAGATATTCCCCATGCTTTATCCCCAAGGAGGTTCCCGACAGTGACCCTGAGCTTAGCTTTCTCTTCAACTGCTGCTATTTTCCACCTCGCGTCCACATAGCCTCTACACTCAACCAGCACATGTTGAATTGTCTCTAAACTATTACATTTTACACAGTGTCCAGTTGGGTGTTTACCTATTTTATAAAGTGAATGGTTAACTTAAGCCCTGTGTGTCCTATCCTTAGACGGGTAATGACTGTCTCTGTCTTGGAGCACCCACCCAGTTTTCTTCCCAGACCAACATGTTTCTGTATACTATAAAGACGTCTTCCAGTTTCATTAATCCCAGTATCCTTGCCACATTTTTTGCATTTTCTCTTTAATGACTGTTTTAGCTTCAGATTTCTCTGCTAGTCTGTTTTCTTCCTGCGAGGTTTTATGGCGGTTTGTAAACATCTTTGCGGCGCCTCACCGCCTCCTGCTGTAAGTCCAAGTAATTGATTACATGAGACATATTTTCATTATTTGAAACTGAAATAGTCTTTTTTCCCCCCAGATTTCCCATGTCACTTTAATTTTACAACTGAGTCCTTTTTGCATTTGGTACCTACAATTTAGTTGTTTCATTCGTGTTACGATATTCACACATTCAACAGTCTGGTCTTTAGCCCACACACAATAGCTACAGGTGAAACTCAAAAAATTAGCATATCGTGCAAAAGTTCATTTATTTCAGTAATTCAGCTTAAAAGGTGAAACTAATATATTATATAGACTCATTACATGCAAAGTGAGATATTTCAAGCCTTTATTTGATATAATTTTGATGATTATTGCGTACAGCTTATGAAAACCCCAAATTCAAAATCTCAGAAAATTAGAATATTACATGAAATCAATAAAAAAAAGGATTTTAAATACAGAAATGTCAGCCCTCTGAAAAGTATAATCATGCATATGTACTCAGTACGTGGTTTGGCCCCCTTTTGCCTGAATTACTGCCTCAGGCTGGCGTGGCATGGATGCTATCAGCCTGTGGCACTGCTGAGGTGTTATGGAAGAACAGGATGCTTAAATAGCGGCCTTCAGCTCTTCTGCATTGTTCGGTCTCATGTCTTTCATCCTTCTCTTGGCAGTGCCCCATAGATTCTCTATGGCGTTCAGGTCAGGCCAGTTTGCTGGCCAATCAAGCACAGTAATCCTATGGTCATTGAACCAGGTTTTGGTACTTTTGGCAGTGTGGGCAGGTGCCAAGTCCTGCTGGAAAAAGAAGTCAGCATCTCCATAAAGTTCGTCTGCTGAAGGAAGCATAAAGTGCTCTAAAATGTCCTGGTAGATGGCTGCGCTGACTCTGGACTTAATAAAGCACAGTGGACCAACACCAGCAGATGACATGTCCAGGACCCGTCTGTGTGCGGTGGCTCTTGATGCAGTAACTCCAGCCTCAGTCCCTGTGAAGCTCCCCCACACATTTGAATGGCCTTTTCCTGACAATCCTCTCCAGGCTATGGTCATCCCTGCTGCTTGTGCACCTTTTTCTTCCACACTTTTCCCTTCCACTTAACTTTCTATTACAGTTTTTGCCCGTTGCTTGAACACTATAGACCCATGCTTAGACTAAAGTAACACAACTTGAAGCTTTTGTTACCATACCTCAAACACATGCACCCATTCCTTAAACAAAAGCACTGCTTTCCACTCTAGTTGCAATTCTGCAACACACTTACTCCTTTATGCAACACACTTGGTCCTGCACACTACACTCTATTTCATACATAATACACTTTGTTCAAAAGTGAAATCTCAGGGTGCCATTTGGAAAACACATGTATCCAAAATACAAAACACATTGGGTAATTGCAACCACTCAAATACATACCTGAAGGCACTTACTTGCAAAACTGAACACCACTCAGCCAGCTACAAAAAGCCTTCATTGTAGCCATTTCAAGAACTCTGAGCATGGATGGAGGGAGAGCAAGAGGCAGAGGCAGAGGAAGAGGAGGTGGAAGAGGAGAAGGAGGCGGAGGACAAGGTCAAGGTCGAAGAGGCCATGCACGGACCCCTATTTCTGATGATATAAGAGCTTTGGTGGACCATGTCATCAACCATGGCCTGACTATGAGGGAAGCTGAGTAGAGAGTCCACCCACATCTAAGCCGCTTCACAGTGGCATGTAAGAACATTTGACTAGAAAACAGGTATTTCTTCACCTCTCTGCCTTCTACTCTACTCAGATGGTATTTACAGCACTGTACTACAGTACATCACATCACCACATCATGTGTACAGGGTATTGCAGGGTGCTAATGCTCCTTTAGCAGCCAAAGTAGTAGTTTTTTGTGAAACATACCATGCATCGTTACTTACAGAATATTGAGATGTTTCAGTACAGTGGATGATATACAGTAAAGTAATCTAAGAAAAAGAAGCAAACCGGTGACAATTTGTGGTTGTATTTCTCTAGAATGACTAGAAGACCTTCTGGGAGAGGACGGCAACAGACGACAGGATCCATGAGCCCACATACGCACAATTGCCATGGCTTTCTGTGTTTACAGTATAGTGTTTTTTGTATTTTATATATATTTTTTGCTTTATCTGAATTCATGCTACTGCAATGTATAGTGCTGCAATGTACAATATTGAGTAGGCCTATTTGCTTTTTTGGTTGTCTGAAAATGTGCCTCCTGAAAATATGCCTTCTGAATAAACAGTGAAAATCAAAGACTGCAGTGTTTTATATAAAGTAGACTAGTGTGATCCACCTGATCTGAAAGTGTATGCATATGATGCAAGTATGTGTCATTTTGTCATCAGAGTTACATTTTGACAAAGGAATGTTAGGTTTTGATAGTAGAGTTTCAATTTGACACAGATGTGAACGGTATGTTTCCCAATGTTGTGTCATGTTTACTTGTGTGTAGAGTTTTGGCACAATGAGCGAAGTTTTGCAAAATGTGTTAAAGCAACGGGCAAAAACTGTAATGTGCCTGATCGACTGAGACAATGCTACCTTTGAGGTGTGGAACATGCCAGACTTGACTTTTGAGCTACAATTGAACCTTTTGGATTTTAGTGATTTCAATTTGTGAGTTTTCATAAGCTGTAAGCCATAATCATCAAATTTATATCAAATAAAGGCTTGAAATATCTCACTTTGCATGTAATGAGTCTATATATTAGTTTCACCTTTTAAGTTGAATTACTGAAATAAATGAACTTTTGCACGATATGCTAATTTTTCAAGTTTCACCAGTATATTATCATCACATCACTTACTTTGTCCTGGTCCCGGATTTTACTACTACCACGACTAGTAGTACTAATGTTCAAAAGTCAGGAACTGTGAACACTATGCTAAATCTATTGGAAGTGCTTTTAAACACATCTTTATATTGTAAATATCAATTAAATTAGTTTAATGAACATATACATTTACAACTTATTGATTTAACATCAACTCTCTGTCTTGTCTTACTTTGTAATAATCAAAGAACCTCCAGCTTCATAAAAGATTGGGGCACAAGAGTAAATGGCACTTTTAGTTGTTTAGGGTTAGTCTTAATATAATAGTTTTTTGCATTGTGCTTAGTAGACTGACCACAGCTCATTGGTTTCTTTTTCCTTCTCCAGTGTTGTCTGGTTTTGGATGCCCTTGCAAGTTTACCTAATATAAAGGCTAAAGAAAGCAGAGCTTATCTCAACTCTGGAGGTGTTTCTCCCATTTTCCATTCCTCCACAGTCAAATATTAGTATTATATTTTATTTAACTTCACAGTGCTTCCATATCAATCATCTATTATATGTTGAACACACATCTAATACACTTAGGTGTGAATGCTACAAAAAAGTTTCAAGCCCACAAAGTCAGGAGCCAATTCATTCATATTTGGCATCTATGGATTATCACTTAGATTGCAGCTTTCAGAGCTGATAGTGATGCGCATGACAGTGGAGTGATTGAGTCCAAATTGTTGACCTACAGCTGCTGCACCACGGCTCACACTGACTGCACAGTCCACATGGTCACGTCACACAGGAACTTTAATGCTCTGGGTTGTATTTCTTAATGACTGCCTACGTGCCTGGTGGTTGTTCACTGGCATCGAATTAACATCAATTAGAAACATGTTTGCTCAGTTAGACCTAATCTGATGCAGATGACAAGCGGGCATCACATGAACCCCAAAAACAGGTCATATCATTGATGTGAACTAGGCCAAATAAAATCACCACATAGGCAGAAGTCCAACATGAAACCTTTTAATAACATTTACAGTAACAGTTTAAAATGTATTAAATTAGAATAAATACAGAGTTCAGATACTGAAGCTTATTACATGTACAAAACAGTGGTATACCACCCATTAAACATTATTATTGGCATACAGTATATTTACATTAGAAGGAAACAGATTTACAGAGCCTAAGTTTGGCATTTTAAACAGTGGCATCATGTATTCCTACACAGGAATAATTTCAACAGCTGCCGTCACTAAAATGTTTTCACCATCAGCACCTTTTAAATAAACTTTGATGTATTGAACCGTGTAGCTACATAAAGCTCTCAGAGTAGCTCAGTAAGAGCTGGAAATATTAGAAACAGTGTGTCCATATGCCAGTCTGAGAGTCATAGTATATTGGCACAACATATACAGAGCAAACAGCATGATCAGGACACTGCTGCTGCTGATTTAGTTAAGAGCTCAGAAGATCTCAGTTTATAATCAGATTTAAGACGTGGTTACCAGACTCAGAAAAAATCTGCTTCAGACATGTTGCAAATTCAGTGAAAGGCAACATCGTCTGACTCAGTTGAAAGATGAAACGAAAGTCTGAAGATCGTCTGCTGAAACGTACTGAGGGAGATCACTGGCTTGCTCTTGGCCGCTGTGCAAATAAGTGCGTGATGGTGATTTTATTTTTTTTAAAACATGGTATTAAATTTGGAGTTACATCGCTCCCAGTAGAAAACCTCAGAGATGAGCTGTCACTTCTCGTTCTTCATTCGTTTGCCCTTCTCTGTATGTCATCCCCTGCACACCAGGTGACAGGTATGGAGGGGCTTTGGCCTTCGTTGTGTCGGTAGGTTAGAGGTCCACTCTAATACGGTCCACTGCGTGCAACAGATACACAGTTCCTGGGATAACTCCACCTGCTGGTGCTTTCTACTGCTGAGAGACTCAAGTTCTCCTAATAGACTGGCGCAGAAGAGTGGGTCATCGTTCAATAAACTGAAGGTTGATGACATTTTCAGGGACCAGAAGCGTCCGTGTCATGGGCTTCACAGAAATCCCTTCTGGGTCTGGCTTCACATCGAACTCTATGAGAATCTAATGAGACCAAAAGCAAGAGAGCTCAGATTTACAAGAGGGTGACTGAAATGAAAAAAAATCAAGTGCTCATCATGTGCTAGTAAGTGTTGGGTCGTGCCTCTTAACGGAAATCCCTGGATTACACAATCAAATTCATTCACAGGATGTGGATTTGGCTTAGACCCACTTTTTTTAGTTACTCACACTATTCCTAGAAAAACATGGGAAACACTGCAGAGTCTGACAAACTGCATTCAATCGTAAGCAATCTAAATGACTTGTTATATAATCTGTGCACATGCAGCATGTCACAGAAAATGCATGTCCTGAGACTCCCAATATTATCTATGTTTTATGTATATATGTTATATAGAATGTTTGAGATGACTGACAAGAGGTTAAAACGGTTTAATACTGTTCTTATACAATTATTCAGTCATTGACTTACTTCTAAATAAAGGCTGTTGAAGCAGTGCCAAATTCATGGAACTGTAAATGTTCCATGAATTTGTAACCTTTTTTAATCAGTTTACCAATCAAACAAACTGACAAGTTTGTACTTACTACCTTCTTCCTTTGTCCACTAAACCACAGACCCAGCCTGGATTAAGACCAGATTGAGGTCCTGATACTTCAAAAGCTAGTCAGTCATCTTGGCCGGTCACATCACAAGCTATCTATATCAATGTCCAGCCAACTCACCCTGGCAAGAGCAAGGTAGAGCTCCAGCTCAGCGATACGACGACCTATGCAGCTGCGTTTTCCCACCCCAAAGGGTACAGAGGCATACGGGTGATGAGTCTGTTCCTTGTTCAACCATCGATAGGGCTGGAATTCATCCGGATTTTGAAACACCACCGGGTCCCGAGATGTTGCAAAGTGGCACAGAGTAATCAGAGTCTGGGTGGAAAGATTTGACCGTCATATATGTGTTGCACTGCAAAAGGTGACCCATTAGTACAACATTCCTATTGAGCCCAGTACAAAGGCTCCTTCTGGTGTGACCATGTGGCACAAGAGCGATTTTAAAACCAAATAGTCTCCACAAGGTAGGAATTTGCACTCATTCCTTCAACACACTCACATTTTTAGGGATGAGGTATCCTCCAACCTGGACGTCTCTCTCTGTAATCACTCGTGCGTTGGCAGGAATGACAGGGTACAGCCTGGAAAACAGAAGTTACACTTATTCATTTAGATGATGCTTTTATCCAAAGCGACTTACAATTGCTATACATGTCAGAGGTCACACGCCTCTGGAGCAACTAGGAGTTGAGTGTCTTGCTCAGGGACACAATGGTGGATGGGTCACAGTGGGGGCCAAGTTCAAGAATGTAAACAAGTTCAAGAATGTAAGCAAAATGAAGGCTGCACATTGAAAACTAGATGTCTATAAGAAATGAACAGAAACCCTTTGAGTTTTACCTAAGCACCTCCTTGACTGTGGCCTTCATGAGAGGCATGCGGGCCACATCCGCTGCCACCGGTATGCTTCGACCCCCCAGTACACTCAACACCTCATCCCGGAGCGAGGCCTGCACCTCGGGGTGACGGGACAGCTCGTACAATGACCAGGACATGGTGCTGGAGATCTGAAAAGGCAGACAAGAGGTCAATACACGTGTGAGGCTGATGGTAGAATCCAGCAAAAAAGGGTACTGGAGCGGCTGCTCTTACTGTGTCCACTCCTGCGAGAAGCAACTCTGTGACGTTGCTGTAGACGGTCTTCATGGGCAGCCCGGTCTGTGACAGGAAGTAGGTGAGGTAGCGGCCCTCCACCTTCTCTCCGCGGGCGACCTTCTCCGCTTCGGCTGTTAAACGTTGGTCAATGTGACCTTTCGCTAGAGGCAAAGAGATTAGAGGCCATCATGACAGGGAGGGTACAAGCTGTAAATGCAAATAAACTCGCTCGCTCAAGGATCCTGAGACACGGCAGTAAATCTTGCGCTTCCTGCCATGGTCTTTAGATGCATTAACTGTCCAGTGATTATAAACTTGACTTTCACCGCACTTCTGTGATCTGTTTGCTTAATTTTGGGGGCGAAAAGAACTCAACTATTAGGTTAACCACAGTTTGATCGTTTGATTGTGGCCGACGCTTGTTCCAGTGTAGATGATCTTACAGTGCATGACGGTTAAAGACTTTAATCTCCTGCTTTTCCTGATCCACTTTGTACCAGCGTGATTATTTTAAACACATTCGATTTTGACATCTCGGATGTGGATAAGTCTCAATTTGCTGTGAGAGTGAGTGGGACGATAACCCAGTGCTGAGTGGAAACCAGCAGCAGCCAATAAGATTTGAGAAAGGCGGAAGGAAAATAATTACATTTAGCATGGAAAGTCACACAGTATGTTCCACTTCCACTGTCTCCATAGTGAATCTCCAGCTTGAGTATATCCTTATAATATCATCAAGAGTCTGTTGAATTCCCCTTTTCATAAATCTTTTGATATTCCCTTTCATTATATCTTCCTATTTTCTTCATATTTACAAGCAGGTGCAGAAATTACCTACCAAAGTCAAACATGTAGTCCCAGCACTGACAGAAGACGTTCCAGGGCTTAGGAAACAGCTGGTGCAACCAGCTTGGCATGGCCATGGTAAGGAGCGTCATAACAAACATGGTGTTGATGGACTGGATGAAGCGCTCCGTCTCTTCAGGAACAACCTGATCCAGGCAACCAATTCTGGATTCAAACAACACGGAGGAAATGCCTGTCAAAATAAACAAAAAAGTGAAATGAGGAGGTGAGAATAACATGGCACATGGGGCTGACAGAAGTGTACTGTTATCTCAGCATACACAGGGAGATAAAACCGCATCTAATAAGGCTTTTTAAAAGTAACATTTCATTTTTCAAGTTGCGCCGTGATGAAAGCAGAGCACAGAAATAACATGTTAAGTTAAGAAACACCAAGAATTCAAATAAGACAAAGAGCACATGATAACAGGGGCGGATTTTACATGGGAGGAATATTGGTAGTTTAATAAATAGATGGTAATTAGATAACAAAACCTTGAAACTCACAAAAGAACTTTCAGTGAGTAGGCTACTACTGTCTATTTATGCATTTTAGTAAAATACATGCCGCAATGGTGATTACAGTGGATCTTTCAGAGTAGACTTCATCAAAGGAATTCACTGGTGGCTGTTAATAAGATTTTACAATAGGTAATAAGATAGTCAAGATCTGTTTTTTTCATCATGAGTTCTTTCATTGTCTACACGTCACAGTCCACAGTCTCTGCCCAGCTTCCACTCAGCAATACAATCATTTTGATGACTGCAGAGTTTATGTTTGAGAGCTGTGCATGTGACCGCACAGTATCACTTGATTGAAACAGTGTTTATTCTGGTATGATCTGCGAGAGGAAAATGAATTAATGTCGCTCGCCAGCAAGAATAATTGTTGAGGAGCCTCGAGGCGAGGAAGAAATTCAGTCGTTCATTCTGATGGTGTATCCTCAATTCATTTCATTGTAAATGTGATCTGTGAAATGAGTTTATCGGTAGTAAAATGAAAAATAATTGCTTTTCCTTATGTGTTAAAGTTAAATGTGTGCCATTGATCTGCTTAACGCATTTCTTGCAACAACATTAAATGCTGCTTACACAGTATTGCATCAGTAACATATCCAAATATTTACATAATAACAAAACCCTCTAAAATAGAAAATTCTGCTTTATGAGATCTTCTACTTTTATGCTTTAAGTAGCCTATGTTTCCCTGGTAATAACTTTGAATGTATGTAAATTGGTGTTTTTGTGTTGCAGAATTCCTACTTCTACTTAAGTAAAGGATATGACTACTTTTTCCCACCAAACTGCTGATCAATCACTGGTTGAAATGATTTGGGCATGCCAGGCTTTGACAACCAATATGTTTAACATGTCAGCGTCATGACACTAATATTGCTTCCTGCGTGCGGATGGCCCACGTGTCTACATGCTGCGGTACACCCTGTAGTGATGCGTGATACAGCCACTCCTCAGACATCGTGAGATCTTACCCTCCAGGCCGAAGCGATAGAACTCGCTGGCGATGTCGGGAACGAGGCCTCCAGGACGACTGCGGAAGCGAAGTTTAGCGACGAGGTCATCGACCACGCTGTTCAGGGTTTTATCGTAAGCTTCGACCGCCTTCGGCCGCAGCATGTGCTTCCCCAGGAGACTTCTCACCGACTGCCACTCATCCCCCTCACTAGGAACACGCACAGAGTAAAAATAAACAATGCGCATGTTTAGAATATGGTGTGTATTGTATACATGGGCTCTGTCCGCAGTGAAACCTCAGGGTTTGTCCACTTGATTTCATTTAGAATCAGCCTGAGACCAGAGAAGTCTGACTTCTCAGTATTTCACTTTGTGAATTCATAGTCTAAGGACCTAAAAGTTACCTCTCCCCACATTGAGGGAGGGGGCTTCATCACTATGGCTCAAAATTAATGAATTAGTTGAGAAGAGCTGTCTGATCTTGGATTTTCCTCAGCAGCTCCACATACCATACTAAGACATATTTGATAAAAGTTCATTACAAATCATTCAAAGTTACATTTAGTTTGACATCGTCTTGTGATCTGGGACTTCTAGTGAGAGGGTAGAGGACAAAGGAGGGGGAAAGTCTGAATGAGTGATACTCACGACGTCAGGAGTCCAAAGTGATGTCCTCTGAGCTTCCTGTAGTCCTTCCAGGAGGAAAGGTCTGAGCGCATGGGGTGCACGCCCTCCTGCCTCAGTACCTGCTCAATGAGTGCTGGATCGGCCACATGGACCGTCAGTATCGGACCGAAGCTCGCCTTCCACATGGGCCCGTACCGCTGCATTCCTTCCAGCTGGGACATGAGAGAAAAGATTGACCTTGTAAAAAAAACAACCTGCAGGCTATGAGATGATTGGCATCACCTTTGGATGCACTCTCCTTCAGTTTGAAGCCCAGTGGAGAAATAAAGATCCCTGCAGGTGTCTCTAATCCACTAATGACTGAGTAGGCTACCCTGAAAATTTAAATTTAAACCATCTCACAGTATTCTAGTAATCACAAAATATTATTGACCACTTCTTATTGTCATGCTTTACCCCTCTACAACCACAATCAATTATGCTTTCTTCTTTGACCCTCCTCCATATCATTTTATCATTTCATTTATTCCACTATGGCGCAGCCTACATATGTTTTGGTATTAAATATGCAAATGTTGTATTGACGTGATTCACAGTGCTCGTCTTTAACTTAAGCCCTGTTGGACCTCATCCTACCTGCAACTCGTGCAGCCGTGACAGCCCCCGTTTGGCGAACAAGTCCCAGGCGAAGCTAGCGAACGACGGTCCGGGCATGTCGTCCAGCGTCCTCACTGCCTTTGTCGCCTCCAGACCGGCCGATGCGCCCTCAGCCCACCTCTCCATCCACTTGACCAGGGGGAAGGCGCTCCGGCCGGATACTCTAAGAGCTTGCTGCAGCATCCTTCTCACAGAGATCATGGAGCGGTGGCCGGACTCTTGGAGGTGGATGCTCATTTTCATTTCCCTGACTTGGAGCTCTTTTTATAACGCGCGGACAGGCTCTTCGAACCCGCGGAGATAGAAGCTTTACATTTTCTAATTCTGGGCCAATCACTGGGGGAATGCAGCGCAGGCCCCGCCCCGCCCCGCCTGGATGGGACTGCGAAAGGCGTGAAGCCAGAGGAAGGTGTGTCCAATCAGAGGGCTAAACTCAGACCATCCCAGAAACAGCACACGTGGAGGACCTGGATGCATAATACATGACTTCTCTGTTACTGCACAGGCTTATCTCTCCCCCATGTGCAGCACTTTGCTCTCTGATAGTGCAACAGACTATTTCCCATAATCACGTTTCCTTTTGGAAATGGTGTCTTGAGTGCTTCACAAAACTTACCCTCAAGGCCATTGTTGCTATAGATCCCATATCTGTAGACCAGCCTGAAACCTCAGCTAAATCAGCCATTCTCACTAAGCATCACAAACAGGGTTATTATAAATAACTACAGATTTGCAGAGGGACTGTGTTAACAAACAGTTTCAAACTTAACTTGGAAAAATACTGTGTCTTTTTCCAGACCTGGTGGGGCTTTGTTTACCCAGCGATCACCAGTTCTTTTGCTGACTTGGTAGGTTTCCTAGCTAGGGAGAAAATCCTGACCTGATTTCATTAGAACTGGAATTTGTCCAAAGCACCGTGTTTGCGTCTGTAGCCTACTCAGAATTTGATTTGACATTTACTCCAGTATTTCGCATGCTCTAACTAGAAAGCTTAGATCACCCAGTTTCAGAGAATCACAGAGGCTTGACTTGAAACCTCATCTGGCCTGTGGAATTTAAGGCCTGTTGGGAGACCTCTGCACTCCCATCGGGACGAGTGAGTTACATCTTAGCACTGAATTTACACTTGACTGACTGTATTTTTCTTATCCATCAGGTACATTTTAATATGCGCAGGATGCGCCTCTTGAGATGTATCATCTTGTTTTGAAGAGGCTCCTGGCAATTCAATCATTACATTTTACCAGCTAGCGGGTGGTACACACAAAACACATACACAGAAACACTGACATAAACTACATAAAACATGATATATATATATATAGTTTATAAAACATGAAAACTAAATGTTATGGCATTAATTCATAATTCTTAAAATAAATATTAGAAGCAACAATGAGAAAAAAAATCAATTTTCATTAATCTAAAAGAGGTCATGGATTTAGTGTGTTTTTCCAATCAAAGAAAATGCCTCTTTTAAAATCTGTTTCTGCAGAGGCTGAGCAACAGAGAGGCAAAGCTGATCAGTGTGACTTTACTCTGGTCGCTATACTTTTCTATTTGACACTGTCTTTTATTAAATCAAATTTGAAGCTTTTGATTAATATCTTACATGGAACTGTAATTTTCACTGTCCTGTTTTATCTTCTTTGGTCATTATCTTGTATTTACTGTTAAACTCATTTTAATTGTATTAAAATGTATTTTTATATATTGCCCTATGTTGCTTTTGTTGATTTCCCTAATGCACTTTGAATTGCCTTATTGTTGAAATGTGCTGTACAAATAATAAAAAGAAAAAAACATCCATGTGGAGCTCAGAAGCCATAATAAGGTATCTAACAGATTCAACTTGTGATAAGAAAGACCCTCACTGCATGTAACTGAGAGTAGATTTTAGGATATTTTGTCTCTATGTCTAGTGCCAAGAAGCATATACTGTGGCTATAACTTCACTGTAGTCTTTCTGTGAAGTTTGTGTGTAATCCCTCTGAAGTAAATCTGATTCATAATCATACTTTAAGCCCCCCCTCCCCACTCCCCCAATACCAGGGTAAGTTAAGTCATAAGTTATGACCACAATAACTAGCCACATAATACCACAGCCAAATGCTACAATCCCGTAGGTGCATATATATGTGCAACCTGGAGGAGAAAAAAAGATGGGTTGGCACCAGAAAATGAACTGCATTCAGAAAATTACATATTAGCATGTTTTCTGTCTGCTTATAATGATGTGCAGAATAACAGTGGACCAGCGTATTATTTATACAAGAGCATCCAGTAGATTTACAGTGCTATGGGTAACAAGTCTGCTGCCCTGCGCGTTTCTGAGTCATGAACAGACAGCGTGTTTTGGTGAGTGAAACAGTTATTAAGAGAAATTTATTCCACCTAAGTTCTTCCAGCTGTAACATCACATGTCTGGCCAGCCTGCTGCTGGGGTCACTTCTGATGTGATACATGACATCTAGATTTTTACTGGCTAATAGGTGTGATGGGATCTAGTGCAGAACACCTGTTTTTTGGTGTCACGGTCTAGATCTCATGTGTCAGCATTCTACAAAGGCCAAGTAAAGTGATCTTGATTTATTTGGCTGGGGGCTGGAGGAGGAGTCATGATGTATCGGTATCTGAGGTATCTGCTAGACTGTGACATAAAAAAGTCAGATTAGGTTACACAATGATTATCATAGACACTAAAAAACACCTGGCAAATGCTCCAGCTGTATTGAATGAAGCCTCCAGGGGGAAAAGGGTAATATTGGAAGACCATTTTTTTTACCACTATAGCAATCACCACATATCTGACCTCACTATTTACAGTCCCGAAAGTGACCGAAACATCAGACCGAAACAACAATCAGACTTCTATTTCAGATGACAACAAAACAGACAGTGATGCTGAGTTATGAGGATGGAAGTGCAACACGGAGCAAAGATCAAACCCAGTCTGTTGGAAAACGTCTATACAAGTACACGAGACATCCTGAGTGGAAAGATGCGTAGTTATCTTCAAGGGTGAAAGACAGAGATAAATACAATGACCTCTGAAATTTACATGAACACATAAACAACTTTTAAACAAGGTCATTGATGACTGAAGACTTGATGAGTTTTGGTCTTACACAACACACTGCAAACAAATCAATCCAAAGACTGACTGTTGGAATGCTGTTGGAAAGACATTTGGATTTGGATTTGAATCTGTCTGTTCAGGACTTCATGTATTCTCATATATATGTATATATATATATATATATATATATATATATATATATATATATATATATATATATATATATATATATATTTATAAATATATATATATATATATATATATATATATTATAAATATTCTTCTTAGTTTTTCTAAGAAATATACACATATTTTCACATTTTGTTGTGGCACCATGGCTCAGATACGCTCATCTTCAATTTCTTGTAGGCAGGCAGGTAATTTAGGACCACACAAGAAGCTGCCACAAATTAAACTCTACCCAAAACACAAAGACATTTTCAATTAATCTGGCCTTGCCTGAGTAACAGGGGATTAACATTGATTATGAAAAACATAATAAGAAATCCTGTGAAAGAATGGCTTCTTTGTGCTGTTGTGCGGTGCGAAGTGATGTGGCCCAGTCGTAGATCATGTTATGGAGCACACAGGGGATAGCCTGAGAGGTGTTTCCCCTTACTGTGTTGGCCCAGTGCCCAGGGGGGAGGCTGCTATACTCCCAGACTAGTGTGTTAAAGTTCATGGCTGCTGTCTGCCTGTGTGGGTGGTATCAGAGGTATCAAAGAGCGTATGTGTCCAGAGGTGCAGATGATTTAGTATGTGTCTAGTGGTTGTGTTTTTCCTCACTCAGCAGGCTGGTGAGGCTGGTGTATTTATGGTGATGGCGTCTAATCTGACCAACTAGCTAACAATTTCAACTGCTTATCCATTACTTTTAGCTTTGTTTATTAATTACTTTTGGCTAACAATTTCAACTGTTTGTAAATTAGATGACAATTTTAACTGTT
Organism: Lepomis macrochirus; assembly: GCA_024633595.2. Lineage (NCBI taxonomy): Eukaryota > Metazoa > Chordata > Actinopteri > Centrarchiformes > Centrarchidae > Lepomis > Lepomis macrochirus. The sequence continues at coordinate 27,106,364 of JALXJV020000004.1, read as the reverse complement.
TATTAATTAGCTAATAATATCAACTGTTTATCCATAACCTTTGCTTATGTTTATTAATTACTTTTAGCTAACAACTTCAACTGTTTATTAATTCGCTAACAATTTTTGTTTATCCATTACTTTTAGCTATGTTCATAATTACTTTTAGCTAGGTATAATAATAATTACTTTTAGATATTTATTTATTGGCTATTTAAACTGTTTATTCCTTTATTTTAGCTAACTATTTAAATTTTTCATCTGTTGCTTTTGTTTATGTCTACTGTCTTTACTTTAAACTAACAACTAACTTTCAGCTGTTTATTTATTACTTTTAGCTTTGTTTATATAGTATCCTCTGGGGTAAGAACACATGGCAATTGACATGTTCAGACACTGAATGTTATCTGTATGGCAGTAAGCTGAATAGTTGAGTTGTGCACAGAGTTACTAACAACATTTGCCAAATGCCCAGCAGCTACTTGTTAGCACACAGGATATGAGCATGTGGTAATGAAGAATAAAAATGAGCAATGCAATTACTAAATAATGATTTTTATTGTCATATTTGTGGTAATTGATTAAGATCGTGCAGTTTTTTTAAAACACTTTAATGTCATGAATATAAATAGGTGTTTAAGGTGTGGTAACGGGATCTGTGAGATTATGAGCACATCTGGACACCAGATCTGTCTTGCCATCATTTGAGAAAGACTTTTTCATTCTGGCTGTATAAGGTGTATGTCCACAACAGTGACAGCATGCATATGATAGATAATTAACTGTCTTTGTTCCTGGGATACAGGTCTGCAGACCCACTATATAATGAGAGATTACACAGTAAATGTTACTGTTATAATTAACATTCCTGGTTACAAACCTGGCTTTTGAGGACCGACACAGTCTTTGACCTCGTGTTTAGTTTGAAAGCCTTTTTGTTGTTCGTTTGTTTTAAATAAACAATCAAAGGAAATGAGCGACTCGAGCCTTATATTTTTATCAAATATCATCCTTGATTTTGATTAAACTTGCGAGTCAGACATAGAGCCCTGTAACCTGACACAGCGGTTTTAAAACTGAAAATGGATAAAACAAGTGGTTTTATTTATTGTTCCTCCCATTTAGCTTTGGATTAGTTTCCTCTGAAGTTTGCTTTCACTCTTATGGGACAGCGCAGCATCTCTGTATATTTGTCTATCACAACACATCATGTTTAAAAGATTAATGTAGGATATTCAACATTATATTAATAGCTAGATTTTCAAAGCAGTCTTTTTTTGTTGTACTTATGTTTGACAGTATATTTCATTGAACTATCTCTAACTCAACCACCGAGAGCTACAGTGAGATCTGATGCATCTTGGACAACTCAGGGGATGTTGTAGTGTTTTCCATTAACTTATTTTCCTCCCTTTTCACAAAGCAGTTTCCATTCTCATAATAATTATTTTCAACAAAAATGAGGTAGCAGCTAGAGGCTGTAATTGTTCCTTACACCCCAAAATATGAGATGGAAGAAACAACACAAATGATTCAGCTATTTGTATGTTCTAAACAGTAATGGCAATAAATATTTAAAATTTGACCTGAGGATGGCACAAGAAGATCCATGGGATCATTAACATCAAAAGTGTTACTGCCCTTTGGAAACATAAATGAGCTCATTACATTTTATTGCAATCTGCCTACTATTTTGGGAGATTTCTTGTGTGCACTTGGCTTGAGAGAGCACAAGAAGGAAATGTGTGGAGTGAGCTCTCTGGAGAGCAAGAATGTGCTCATGAACTTTCTGTCAATTTGTAAATTGAATAATGATGTTTCTTGTGTATACCTGGAACTTCTGCTGTGATGGTAGCAGTAAACAAAATGTCTTGGGTAACCAAAATCCTTGAAAGAGTTTGACAATTTGGTTAATACAGACTTAGAGAAGATTGATACCAATGGGATGTCTGTGTAGTAAAATATGAAGCTACAGACAGCAGCCAGTTAGCCTAGCTTAGCTCAAAGGCTGGAAACAAGGAGACACAGCCTGGTTCTGTCCAAAGATAACAAATTATTTGTAAAACTCACCAATTAACAAGTCTTATGTTGATTTTTTTAATCCACACAAAAACCAAAGTGTAAAAATGTTATTTTTGACAGCTGTCAGATTTTCTGCTTGTGGTTTTTTGTACAGATTAAACAAATGAGATGGTCTTTGTGCTAACCAGCTACTGGCTCCAAATAAAGTTTTACTGTACAGACATGAGTGATATCAATCTTCTCACTAACTCTTGTCAAGAAAGCCAATAAGTGTATTTCCCACAATGAACAATTCCTTTAAGATTAATCAGTTAAAAAAAACAATTAACATCTAAAGCAAATTTCACTAAAATGAGACAATTAGTTTTGCAGAAATCACGAACTGATGGACAAACCAAGTGGCATCAACATCCTGTGGCATTAGAATGACATGATGGCAAAAACAAAATGGAAGAAACCTTAGGCAAATCAAAGGGATGCATCTGGTGTTAAGGAAGAGACTGTATTATTCCCAGACAGAAGGCGCTACAAACTCCAAAACACTTGTGTCAATTATCAAAAATAATTCTAACCTATAGTCATCATACAGCAGTCCAGACGTGACTGGTGCCCACTTGGCATATTTTGGTCAGGTGATGCAAGCTGACTTAAATAATGAAGCAGTCATGATGTCATGTGCAGCAGGTGTAAACAGTTTAAGAGCCTGAAAGAGCTGCAGCTGCTCTCCACTTCAAAATAATTACTGGTGTCTGTCAGCAAAGCTTACTTTGAAAATCTTACATTTTTTGGTGGAAAAACCCATTTCAGACACAAATCATCATTGAAACTAGAGTATTTTCATGTCGTAAAACATGCCTGAAGGGATCATGGAGCTACAACTATGTGCTCAAATATAATATTGGAATTAAAAAAATTTTAGCTTGTCAACTGTCTGGGCAGCCCCTTTGTGTTTTATTTAATTTAATTGTATTTCTTTTTACACAGACAAACATAGGCCTTAAAGGTGTGGACAACTAAAAATATGATATGGGGTGGAAAGATTGATGGGAGATTTTTTTTCTTCTGACAAATGAGTTTCTACCAAAAGACAGAACGATAGGGGGTGCAACTCCTGAAAAGTAATCATGTTTTGATGGCGTTTTTGGGTAGAGGAATGACCAAACTATTAAAGAACAGGAGTATAAGCTTAAGTATAAGAGATGTTTTTCCCCTTGGGTATCAACAGGCACATGCATTGGCGGCCTTAGCTTTAATTGAAACGGGCCACGCCCGTCAGAGGGCTGTCACTGACATGCAAGAATTTAATAATTCACTCACTTTTAAAAGTAAACTCCTTGTTTCACTGCATTTATGGACACAGGGCGCTAAGAAGGCAGCAGCACCTCTTAAAAATAGGCATTATAAAATCCATCAGTTGATCAAAAAGTGTGACACAAACTCGCAGGTGACCAAGAGAGAAAGAACTCATGTGGATGAGCGAGAGAGAGGGAGCGTGCAAATATGATAGCAATGTTGATGTGACATAAAAACTTTCTTTGCTCATGAAGCCTAATGTTACTCTATAGTTCTGTGGTCTCTGAGTCTCAGTTAACAGCATTATATATGCTCCCTCACAACACCCGTTTATTATAAACTATAAAGATTTGGTCGTGGGTCATATTTCTCTCCTCCAGGCGCTGTCAATCTCTCTTCATCTCCCTGCAGTTCTCATGCATTAGTTCCTGGGGTTGACAGTGTGGCGCTGCTTTTACATACAATATATTAGTTTTTAAATTTTATCTGTCATATCTTATTTGTCATCTGTGGTGTAAAACGTTCTCACATTGATGTAATTTGTTAATAACTATTACATATGTCATCCAGGCCATTCAAATTAAAACGAAAAATGTGAATATCTTGCACCAAATGAAATGTTATAGTCTCAGCATGTACGCAAAATTGATGATTTGTGATTAAAGTCTTGTTGTGCATTCGTGACAACCATCATGGTGTTAAGGACGACCGAGAGGTCGGAGACCAAGAGAACAATCTTTCTTAATTGAGTTGAAGGGCCTGAAAAGATTAAGTTGGAATACTCAGGTCAGTAGAGGTTTCTCATTAGTCCAGACCTGAGAGTCCCAGGTGAGGATGGATTTGATGCTAAATGCCAGGCTTCAGGACGGCAGATTTGCTGTGATGTGGCTGTAGAATCTCACAAGAATTGCTAATGCTGTGGGAAGAAGCAAGTCAGGATTTGTTATGTAAGAACAGCAGCTCAGTTGGGTTTAGGCCGAGCTTAAGATATGTACAGACATCAACAGCTGATGCAGGCCTCAATCTGACTGTCAGGAAGGACAAGAGAGGCAGAGTTTAATGCCAGCGACTTGGCAAAACTAGGAAATAATGTGTGAAAGAAGATCAGGTCAGACACCTTCTTCATGATAAAAATGATGAGTTCAGTCATTTAGGATGGAAACAATGAGTCTGCACGTCCAGAAGTCCTTTTGGCGGCTTGTGTTGGAGATTAACAGTATCAAAGGGTTTGAAAACGTCTGGGAGAATAGACTGAGGAAAACAAAGAAGTTTAAAGAAACAGTTCAACATTTTTGCAAAATTCGCTGCTGACTTTTTAAGAATGAGAGGAGACGATCGATACCATTCACATTAATACGGTAAATATACGGCTACAGCCAGCAGTTGGTTAGCTTAAGTAAACACAAAGCCTGGCTCTTTCCAGATGTAGCAAAATCAGCCTACCAGCACCTCTAAAGCAAATTAACATTTTTAATTTAATTTTGTGTAATCAGAAAATTACAGAAAATTATTTTTAAAAATACAAAGTTGTGTTTTAAATGGTTATGTGGCCAGGAGCAGTTCTAGTTACTGGTAGGCGTATTTTAATACCTCGTTAGCTAGCTGTTTCTCCTTTTCTAGTCTTTGTGCTAAGCTAAACCAACTGGCTGTGGCTTCATATTTGCTGTACAGAGTGATTGATTTTCATTGTTTCATTGTTGATACATTGATTTTCTCACCTACCTCTTGGTAAGGCAAACATTTCTCAAAATGTCAAACTATATTGCATTAACTGTGTGTACTGACGGAAAAGTGAAATTATTTGCTCTTCGTTTAAAATAATGACAATCGAGGAGAAAGGTGAAAATTAAATCAGTGACTAACATTTTAACACATCCTCATGCCATAACTGTGGACAGCTGCCTTTGTAAACACGACAGGGGCCTTTGACCTGAATAACATTCTGATGTCCAGATGCAACACATTCTTGGGATGTGAAGCAAAGGCAACATCTACATTGCTTTACTAGTGTTGCCAAATGTTAATCATTAAGTGTCTCTTCCCCAACAGTGCATTTAATTAAACTCTTGTTTGATGACTTGATGGTACTAAAATGTTAAATGATAAAGACCTATTTTGGCCGAGTGAAATGGCTTTGTTGCCACATGGTATTAATAATGAAAGCATGACTTGATACGAGCTTAAACTTACAAGTATTTGACGCTTTCAGCCACATCTCATGGCCTTCCTCAGCTGATGGGGTTGCTCAGCTGTAATGGAAGGCTATGAGACTGGAAAAAAGTAACGTCTTTCCATCTGCATGATGAACATTACAATCCCTTTTGCAAAAATGAAATCTACATCATAACGACGTTTTTTGAAAAGTAATTTTCTTAAGCTTGATAATGTGCTATGAGGCAAATACAAAAGGCTGTTTACTTTCTTTCTTTCTGTTAGAACATTTATTATTTTATGAGTTGTGCTGGACAGGAAACACTCATCTCATCATCTTAATGATGACAATGTTGATTGAGCAATTCGTCTCTCACCTCATGGCCTGGACAATCTGTTGAGCTAGTCAAGAACAGGAAACTATTTATGTAAGAATAAATTATTGACTTTGCCAGTGTTACACTGGTAAAGATTACCATAGAGAGACATTGCTTCTCTATTAAAAGTTTTAACCATGTCATCGTAACCCTGCTCCGTTTCAGCATCGTCACTGAGCAAATACTGCTGTATGGGAGTGGAAATATATTTTCCATGATCATCATATGTTCACAGATGAACTTTAACCCACAAATACATGGTAAATAAGTACGCATTATACTGAGTACTTCATCCTATAGCATATTCTAAGATGTTCCAAGATCAGTTTTCTCTGAATACTGGAAGCAAACCATACAATCGCAACGGTGTGCAGCACATTATCAATAAATAAGGGCACTATTATGATTGGGAAAAGGGTTTTGGAAATGGTTGAAATATACCAGACTGGCAATAACTCAAGCAAAGGATATAAAAGTTAATGTTTTCTAATATTATTAGTATGACTTTTTTTATGCTTCAATTACTCTCTGCGGTCGTCTAAAGTTTTCCAGTGTCTGGGTGTCTCTCAATGAAGCATGTGCTGTCTTGTTCTTAACCAACAACCCCTCCAGCAGCAAAAGGGCTTCAAACCTGCCCTGTCCTGTTTCCAAACTCCAGACACACAAAAATACCTACCTGTAACATATTATAAAATAAGCAGAGAAAACCACTGTTTCTGTTGCAGACTCCTATCATTTGGACTTCACAAAGATCCTTAGCAGACATGTCTAGTAGATGAAGATATTATAATGGGTCTTTTTTGGAGATCATATGACATGTGGGAGCAAGGTCTAATTTGAAATTACATTAGACAAACATATTCAAACATACAGGTATTAAACATGTTTCATATGTTGTTGGCCAAACAAGTTCTTCTAACAAAGGAAGAAAAGGTTTTAAACACGTTTCGGTCGCATTCATTCTTTCTTGCAGAACATGCTGCAGCGTGCATGTTTATTTTTAAACCAGACAATGATGACCCATTGCAAACAAGCTAGCTGTCACTGGCAAATTTCACAGTTTATCTAATTCAGATTTACCCGTCAATACTGTGAATGACCACCATGAAGCCAACAAAGTCATCAGAGCGAAATTCTTAAAATTTCAAAGGATTTTCAAATGAATATAACACTAAGGCATTTCCTTGTCAAGAAGGTTTGGAAAAGATAGCTGGAGAACTGCGCTCAGTAAAACCTTAACTCCTTGAAATCAAGTAACAGGACATGTACTGATATTAAACAGAGCTGTATTTCAGTGTAGAGAAAGACCCCAAAATAACTGCAATGCAAAACACAACATATAGTCTACAATGAACCAAACCGAACACCGGCTTTATGTTTTACTAAAATAATGTACAGCTTTACAGGAAACCCAAAACAGCACTTTGGAATTTGGCAAAAAAACACAATGTTAAAATTCATTTTAAAAAAGAAACGCTTTTCAAGTCTATTCTGAATAGAGATCCTTTTATGATTTACTACCCATGTGCTTTCATTTGTGAGCTGAGGAATGAGATGCATCAAGTGAAAAAGCTGAAACAAAAATCCTCCATCGGGTATTGATGTAAATGTTTGTCCATTAATACCAGAAAAAAACTGCTCATCTGCTGCGGGAACAAGCCACAGCCAGAACGAGCTGCATTATCCTTTGTGTGCAGACTGCGTAAGACTATCATTTCAGTTTATCGCACGTCAGGTTTGGTCTTAGTTTGAGTCCTCAATCCTTTGGAAAACTGCGAGGAAATTCTTCCCTCCATTTCTCTGCACTTTCTTTCCTTCCTCTGTACAGGTACCCAAACGGTTTATAATGACATCACTGACCTGTCAAAATAAAATTGAACACAATTACATTAAAGGATGCAGTGTCACACTATTCAGTCATCCTCACCATAGAGTATATTTTTGTATTCAGTAAGTATGTTAAGTTTCTTTTTTTTAAACTTATTTTTGTCTTGACACTTGAATAGTAGTTTACCCACCATTTCCACTCCTATTCTTTCATTAATGTAAACATTACTTATGTTTTAAAGGAATAGGTTTGAACAACAAATGTTGTTGTCATGACCTCCAAGCACAGGGATGCAAAGCTGCACGTCAACGTACCAGTTCTTCATCAGGGACACGTGTAAACAGCGGATGTTCAGTGAAGTGCTTCACCATCCAGATGTGTACTTCCTCCACATCTGTAATGGTATACACCAAACCCTGACATGACCAGACAAACACGGGGAGGTTATTAACACAGTACTGGGGAAAATAAGTGACAGCTCATGGCTAAAAACAGATCACAAAATAAACCAGTGGCATTAATAAAAAAAAATTCCTTTTTTTTTTTTTTTTTTTAAATCAACATAGTCAAATATTTCAGCTTCAAAGTTATATGTTTCATCACCTCTGCAGAGCAATGGTCCTTGCTAAAAAGATAAAAATAACCTACAGACAACACAGAGGTTAGTCACCTATGTCACTGTAGTTTACTTTGGATGCTGTACAGATAACATTACTAGAACACAGATTTCTTAGAAAACTCAGCAACGGCACAGATTTCCACACCAGTGCATGTAGGCACGTATGTGTTTTGTTTCAGAGAAGGCAGGATGAGGAGGAGAGACAGTGTGCCTGCTATCTGCACAGATTCATGTTCATCACACCAGCTTACTGTTTCAGGTGTAGCCTGATAGTAACAAATGGTATTCACTAATAAACAATAGACTAGGGTGCCGCTATAAATTAGCAGTTTCTTGACAGCCAACCCCACAGCGCAGTTATGGCTGAGTGCCAATGCTGCCCTTGCAGAGCTTACACACACACACGCTCACACCATATCCATGCACAAATACATCAATGCGCACTCAAGGGGGAAAAAAGGAAGCCTAATTTTGACACAAGCCTTCCATTGTTCCAAACAACCTCCATCAGCGCTCGCACCGTTTCCCACTGTTGCTTTGACAGGCAGACGCAGGGTGTGCAGAACTCAACCAGCTGCAGGCCTCACTGGTTGCTCAATTTTATTTCAGTGAATTCAGGGACTTCTGCACACTGCAATCAATTGACAAAATGAAGCAGAGAGTGGCAAATTGTTGTTCAACTATTAGTTGGTTTTCCACTGCTATCATTAGTCTACGTCTCTTGTGTCGGGATGTGGTAAAAGTTTAATTTGCAGATATTTAAATCCTCTGATATAACCTGAACTTAAATCCACAACAGCGAGACACAGTGCATGTAGCATGCTGTTAGGAAATCATTATGTCATTTTTGTGACCTCACTTCACTGTTCAGCAGCACTTTGAGTGCAGCAAAACTTTAATGGAGATATGCCACAAGGGGTAAGTAGTAAAATTATTTTTTCCCTGTATTTTGCCTGATCTAACCAAGTAGCAGGCAAGCTTAAACTCAATTTTACATCTGAATTTAAAAACAAATTTAGATTAGATTTAGAGCACAAAGCGTGGCCTCATTTCCACAGCATGGTACAGAAACCAGCAAATTTTCCCTTGATAAATTACACAAACAGTCACAATTATTACAGAATACATATCTGTTGATAAACCAGGTGCAACAAGTCTTGCTTTTAAACTTACCCCGACTCTCAGTGTGTAGGCATACTCTGCTAACAATGTGGGACTAATGATCCTCCATTTGTGCTTGGTCTTCTTAAAGTGAGGGTCAGGGAAGAGGAAGAACATCTTACTGAGCTGAAAGACACAGATATAAAAAAATAGTCTGAAACAGTAAAGTTAGCACAGACAAAAGTATGGTGTCATTCCCAAAAGAGATCAAAATCAAACTTCCTATTTTTATCTACTTTGATACGGTGGTTCTAAAATGTACAAATGTCATCACTTAAATGTGGCCCCCCATCATATTCTGTGGGGGTTTTCATGTGGATTGCAAAACTGGAATTTCCCTCTGAGTTTTTCCCCCATAAAGTTCCCCATGTCTCTGTCTTTGACAAGTGTACAAGTGAGGGCTGCGTTGATATTAGTCTGGCTGATACATTAAAAACCATTCCAGTTACTTTTTATTAGTTAAAATAAATAAAGTCAGGTATAGACAGAAAGATGTGGGGATAATCACTGGGGACTGCTGCAGCCTCAGGGGCTGCTTCAGTGCTGATGGAAAAAATGTAGAAGTATTTTTTGAGTTATAAAACATACAAAGAAGATGTAGGAAGAAAGGATTTCAGCTCTTTAAAATAAGGCACTTTCAACAGTTGAACCACATCATGCATGTGAGAAGGATTGGGACAAGATTTTGAGCACTAGTCTGGCTTTTTTTCCTCCACTTTGAAAGTCTTGGTAGTGAAGACAAGTTTTGTTCTAATCATGAGCAAAAGAGACAGCTGATACGAAAGCAAGCTGCAGTTATGGAAAACGTTCATCATAATACGAGCTGAGAGATGCAGCTTATAACCGAACTGAAGGGAGTAAATAAATATGACCAAGCCAAAGTTTCTCTCAAACATTTGCCATCTCAGATTGGCAAGTGGCCGTACAAATAGTAGGCCTTGTCATATTATTTAAAAAGAACTGAAATAGCATACTGAAAAATGTGTGCGTGTATTTTTACATGAAACACCTACATCATTGTATTTACCATTTGCAATTACTCTCCTGTAATCATTTCTTAGTTTACACTTGTTTGGGTTATTTGAGGTGAAGTTTTTTTTCCTGGGTACCTAAATTAACCCTGGTACACTAAGCCCACTGTGTAATCTAATGCGAGTTTCAACAAGTCATAGATTACTGCAGCTAATTGGAATGGATAAATGGCGTCTTGCACTGATGTCTTGTGTGTCAGTCAATGACCCCATTGTTGTGAAATCCAGGATTTATTGAGCAATCCGTATAAATGAATTCAGTCCATTCGTTAAACATGTGGAAAATAATTATTTTAGGTAGAAATATTTGGGTTGAGTATTCTTATTAACCCTGGTGGGCCCCTACAGAATATAAGATTATTACATGCCACATCAGATGTGCCATTACAGAACGGCTGGCCATTTTGTGTATGAGCTACAATTCAGATCCAATTAATATCATATATGTGTTATTTCTACATATAATAAAGTATGTAAAGGGTCAGTCCAACCAGTACAAAAAATATATAATATAAAATATATAATACTGTAGGACAGCTTCAACTGTGCCCGTAGTATTGGTTAGTATTAAGGCTGATGTGGCGTGCAGATGGGCGGGTGGTGCTCCAGTAGTTGCAATTCAGTTCATGAATTTAACCTTGTGAGGGTCTGATGACAGAAATACTGTAAATAAAGTTAATACAAGTGATCGACAGCGGGCAGGATTTTTTGGTTCAAAGTTGGTGTCGGTGAAGAGATGCTGTATTTAAACTAATTTCCAGGCAACCTCACACTTTAAGCAACCAACCTGCAGTTGTTTCTGGTGTTTTCAATGTATTTGTTAGTTCATTTACAGTCCATCAAGGCTGTTCAGCTTCTTAGGTCTGATTAAATCCAAGGAAAGTTTGGAGTTTATGGTGACAATACCATACAGACAAACTGTCCATCACTGTAGTCAGTTTTCCTACCAATAAAGTCAGTTTAATAGTTAGAACATCAAATGTAGGCGTGTGGACTAGTCTGTTTTCACTGAGACAGAGGTGCACCAAATTATGCCCCACTATTAACCTGTAAGTAAAGAGAGAAACGGTGAGCTAAAGAGCTGGGAGCCGGTGTTACTGTTGCCAAAAAGCGAGGGAGACAAAGGACAAGGAGGGAAGCCGTTCAACGCAGAAAAGTAAAACAAAATCTCCCCTGATTACAACAAACAGAACACGTTTGTAGAGTTTTACAAAATGTTAAAAAACAAATTTACAAACAAATATATTCTAATGAAAATGTCAATTGAGTTTGAAATCATCTTTTTTTCCACAATACTACCTCAGTAAAAAAAAAAACCCACAACAGTTCTGCTGGAATCTCTGTTTTCGTGGCTGAATTTCAAGTGACTTTTGGCACAATTTGTGAGTTTTATTGTATTATTTTTCAATCAAATTTTGGGAATGTTTGAAAATTGAAAAAACAATTACCAACATGTATTATTTACTGAGTTCTTATACCAATGCAAATGGCAGGCTAGGGACAGCAAATATCTAAAGCCTACTTCTTCAGCTTCTCTGCCAGTTAACTCTGCCTGTTTATGTAGGAAAGAGCAGTGACTGCGTTATTTTATCAGGAGGACAAACCTGCAACCTCTCAAGACCAAAACTTCCTGGAGTAGGAGAAAGACAACACTCCCAACTGTTCTGTCATCACACAGGTGCAAACCCACCTGTCCTTTAGAAAAGAAGTTGGGGAGATACTTCATCGCATTGCTGCGAATGCAGGCGATGTTCTGGTAGCGTCCTGGTTCCGAGGCACGCAGTGACTGGATACGATCGCGAACATAATCGGACACTTTCACGCGGATCTCCAGGCCAAGGATGAGCTTGTCTGGGAAAAGTGGAGATAACTCCACTGTGAGTGAGGGTAAAGACACACAGAAGTGAATGAAGGGGACATGAGGTCAATACAGAGCAGAACTATGACCTCTGACAATCGCAGGTGGTCAGAACAGGGACATAACTACCTAAAAGCCCCCCGTATCCACATCCAATGTCTGCAAACTCAACCCGGGGGGTCTCCTTCTCAGAAGGGCTGCCAGTGAAGAGGTCTGGATACAGCTCAGACCAGTCCATTTCCTCAGGACACACAGGGCTGGGGAGGAAAGAGGGGGTTTCATTGCAATTGTTTTAAAATGAAGAAATGTGTGCTGTGACACAGTGTTGCTGGAGAGAGATGGTACTGCTGACTTTTTAAATGTAATTTTTCAATATTGTGAGCACCCACGTTATATTATATCTATAATATAAATCTCAGACACATCTCTCAAAACTAAACTTTTTAGCCACCAGGCCCAGGGTTAACTGAGGAGACGCTTTCTAGTCAACTTCTACACTTATAAAGCGTACAGTTGGGACTGATAATCTTAGCGTTAGCAGGCAGTGACAGAAAGTGCAGTGCACGTATTAAACACGTGGACACACTCACTAATCAAACGTGTGGTATGCCATCGGGTTTGAATGGGCTCGCTGTCTGTAGTAACGCTTCTGCGGCATTGACGTACTCATGTTGGATCAAGACAGAGACGTTACTCCCGAAAATATTCAGTCACGTAATTGTCAAAATAACAAACACACGTTTCCACTTCTGAAAATCGACTCCCAGACCGGCACGCTTCTCTCTAGTTAGTTTACCACAGCAGCCTATGAGTCGCGGTGATTTTAAGTCATCACCAAGCGTCGCTCCGGTCCGCCTCCTTCTTCCTTTGTTTCATGGCAGAATGAAACCATGACTTTGAAAGCTGCATAGCGCCACCTACTGTACAGGAGTATGTAGAATGAACTACAGTGGTGTGAAAAAGTGTTAGCCCCCTTCCTGATTTCTTATTTTTTTTGCATGTTTGTCACACTGAATGTTTCAGATCATAAATCCTCAAGAAGTAAACAAAAAATGCAGTTTTTAAATAAATATTATTATTATTCTTATTATTAAGGGGATCCAAACCGCCATGTCCCTGTGTGATTCCCCCCTAAACCTAATAACTGGTTGGGTCACCCTTAGCAGCCACAACTGCAATCAAGTATTTGCAAAAATATTTGCAGAATTGTTGTAATTCAGCCACACTGGAGGGTTTTTGAGCCTTAAGCACATTTTTTTAAGGTCATGCCACACCATCTCAAATCGGATTCAGGTCAGGACTTTGACTAGGCCACTCCAAAGACTTTCTTTTGTTTTTCTTAAGCCATTCAGAGGTGGACTTGATGGTGTGTTTTAGAACATTGTCCTGCTGCAGAACCCATGTGCGCTTCATCCCCAACTCATGGCTGGACATTCTCCTTCAGGATATTTTGGTAGACAGCAGAATTCATGGTTCCATTTACCACAGCAAGTCTTCCAGGTCCTGAAGCAGCAAAACAGCCCCAGACCACATTACCACCAATATATTTTACTGTTTGTATGATGTTCCTTTTCTGAAATGCTGTGTTACTTTTACACCAGATGTAATGGGACACACGCCTTCCAAAAAGTTCAGCTGTTGTCTTGTTAGTCCACAGAGTATTTCCCCAAAAGTCTTGGGGATCATCAAGATATTTTGTGGAAAAACTGAGACGAGCCTTTATGTTGTTTTTGTCAGCAGGGGTTTTCGTCTTGGAACTCTGCCATGCAGGTCATTTTTACCCAGTCTCTTTCTTACGGAGTCATGAACACTGATCTTAACTGAGGCAGGTGAAGCCTGTAGTTTTTTGGATGTGCTTGTGGGGCTTTTTGTGACCTCTTGGATGAGTCGTTGCTGCACTCTTGGCGGAATTTTGGTCGGCTCGGCGCTCCTGGGAAGGTTTGACGCTGTTCCATGTTTTTGCCATTTGTAGATAATGGCTCTCACTGTGGTTTGCTCTAGTCCCAAAAACTTTAGAAATGGCTTGATAAGATCATTACAGACCAGTAAATCACTCTGTTTCTCATTTGTTTCTGAGTTTCTTTGGATCGCAGCATGATGTCTAGCTTTTGAGGGCCTTGTGGTCTACTTCACTTTGTCAGGCAGGTCCTATTTAAGTGATTTCTTGATTGAGAACAGGTGTGGCAGTAATTAGGCCTGGGTGTGGCTAAAGAAATTGAACTCATCTTTCCAAAGATGTAATAAAGCACATGTGATTTATTTTTAACAGTGGGGGCAATCACCATTTCATACAGCCCCCCCCCTTAATAATAAAAACCTTCATTTAAAAACTGCATTTTTTGTTTACTTGTGTTACCTTTGTCTAATATTTCAACTTGTTTAATCATCTGAAACACTTAAGTGTGACAAACATGCAAAAATTAAGAAATCAGGAAGGGGGCAAACACTTTTTCACACTACTGTATGTTTGTTGGGACTACTTTATATCATCAAAATCATAAAACAATACAAAACAAAAACACTAAATATTATTATATATCCCTATATTTTTCAGAAATTGCACAACAGCTTTCTGTGTATCTTTTACCCGATCTCCGGTTGTGCCAAATAAACCTTCCAAGGTTTAGGTTCCATTTCCTTCCTGCCTGAGTTATCTTTTGATTTAGCCTCATCCTCTCATTCCTATATTTCCTACAATGTAAATAGTCGCTACATGTTCTACACTTTCCTTTGACCTACATTCTAAACATTCATCTAATTGACTTTTGCCCTTGAAAAACAATTTCTTATTTAACTCTGTATGATCAAACCTTAGCCTTGATAAAACACTCTCTTCTCTTCTTTTCCTTCTAGTCACACCCTGAGCATTAATAGATTTTTGAAAACTGTCATATTTCCTTCCACTTTTATCCACATCCTTTCCTGCCATTTCTTCATTATTTCTTTTTTGATTATCAACTTAGCTTCTCCTTTTCCAAAGGGTATATTTAGGACATCATTAAACCTGGTTGATTTTTTGGCTATGTTGTCTGCTCCCTTATTCCCTTTAATACCTACGTGGGCAGGTACCAGAATCTCACATCTATCTGAAGACTCTGTAATCTAAATAAACCTTGATGATTTCTAAATCTTCTCTATTAGATTTCACAATTTGAATACTATGAAGGGCTGCGACAGAATCAACACAACACACCACTCTGTCTGGTTTTACTTCCTCAACCCACTGCAGTCTCTTTGCTTGCCAGATGTCCTTTACCACTCTCTTGCCATTCATTCTTTAGTTCCAATATCTTTAAGCTGCTCAGTTCCTTTTCAAAAGGTGCCTCATTTACCACTTCTGCTGGTCACCTCCTGTGTTACTTTCTTATTTGTTGCAAATAAATATGCAAGAGACTTTAACTGCAGTACATTTTAACTACTCTGTCATATTGATGGTTAAAAAGTGGGATATGTCAAGAATAACTATCCTAGTTGCATAACACACATCACTAATTGTTTTCAGGTTTGTTGACAAATAGAAGTATTTTACACTATTATGACATCTATCTTGAAGAATCAACAATAAAAGTGTGCTATAGCATGTGTAGGTACAGAAGTTGCTTCCGTCCTTGTTATAACTGTTGGATTATTATTGCCAGTGCACAGGTAGGCTAATTTCCCGTTCTCAGATTGTTTAATAGAGTAGTAGGCTAGTAGTAGTCGTAGAGACCTGAAGAGCTAAAAATATATTAATATCATAATATGTAGCCTAAAACTATAATATTACACAAGAAAAAAAGCATGCTTAGTGAAAAGTCTGGAGAATAAACCTAATTTTGAGATGCAGATTTTTTTTTCTTGTGTCTAATTTTTAATTCTCTTGCGAATCCATTTGGGGCCCTGAGCCCCAGGATGGAACTCACTGTTGTAGGTGGTCAGGGTGAAGCTAATTTCCATACAGAACGTAGTTCAAAGTACAAAGTTAATACTTAATAAATGTTCAGTGTATAAAATCTGAATCTGCAATGTAATACTAAAGCCATCAGATAAATGTAGACCTAGTGGCATTGTCCTCCTTATTGAGCAAAGGTAAAAGGAATTTATAAGTGAAGTACAAGTAGGCCTATACCTCAAAAACTTAGTTTAATAGGCTACTTCAATAAACACACAGATCCTGTGTAATCAAGCTAACCTTTACACTGTGGTATATATTTTCCAGTGGAAAGTGTAGCCCAGCCTCAATTAAATATCAAGACTACAGAGTTATGGGAGTATAGCAAAATGAATACTTCCTGAAGCCATTCTATCTCTATCTACTCTATCTGCTCTTGTCCTGAAATGTGAGCCATTTCCCCAGGAGGATCATAACTTACAGTCAAGTTGTTTTGCTCTCTGCAGGATGAAACTTCACCTCATGATTTTTAGTGTCCAAGCAGCCACACAGCCAGTGATTATTTTCACTGTGTTGTCTATTAAATGAAAATGCTGCAGATCCCCTCTGGGTGTCTTCAGAGTCAACTCTAATATCCTTGTCAGCTCACTCTGCCGAGAACATGGTGACACATTACAGTTCCCTCCTGGTGTAAGGCTTTATGTCAGACTTGTTTATGAAACAGATGCACAGAAGACTGTCTGCTGCAACTATCTCTATCTAACTATCTCTTTAACCTCAGTCAGGAGATTTTTCAGATGCAGTTTTGGAAATAGACAAACAGGATGTGAATAGATTTTCAGTCAGGCTTTTTCCAGATTATTTGATAGATGACAGTGAAGAGAGAGACGGGGGGTTCTTTGGATATTTAGACCCAGCATGTGTAATATTTGATTTTGCCTGCGAGAACTGGGTGCTGATCAACTGTAGACAAATGAAAGAAAAGCAACAGTAGAACAACATTCACAAATCTTTGCAAATCTCCCCTTTTGCTTTACATTGAAGTACATCTGTGATTATTAATTCTTAGTAATGATGTTCATATTAAAATAAGTGAGTAAGGTTCGCCTGAAGGTGTAGATTTAAATTAAAATGCTAAAACAGTATTCATCTTAGCATTACAAATTTAAATAGGTATATAGGGAATGATGTGAATTGTAGTATCCTCTCTGAGAAGAGGAAATTTGAAATATAAAGAATTAAAGAGATTCTTGTAACCCCAACAGGAAAAATCCACTCCGGATATATCAAGAGTGTCAGATTTGTGTTATTGCCTAAAAACAAGACAAAACAAAAAAAAAAGTTTCTTTTGAGATCAACAAAGTCTTTATTACAAAACATGAATTGAACTTGGTGTATTTTAAGCATTTGTGTCATGTCTCAAAGTTGAAGTGGGCCTTTCAATGTCTGATTCATCAATGCTGCTTCAAGTGGAAATCTAGCTGATCATGGCGGACCCTCAGGAATATGTTGAATAAATTAGGGGGGCTTGGGTTGGTATGGCAGTGACATGAGTAGGAGCACAATCCTTTTCACCAACAAACGCTCTATGATAGAGTCAAATCTAAAACAAGCAGTCATTTCATTTTTCTCCGGAAAGCAAAAAAACAACAACCAAACAGTTGAATGACATTTTCTAACATGGTGGTAAAAATGGTTAATAGCTTAAAGAATCAAAGCTTTCTGCTTTTCCAAATGTGTATTTTTTCCTCTTATTTGCCAAGTTTTCACAGTCCGCATCTTTAAAGAATTAGATAAAACTAAAAAATGTCCCCTCTTTGCCCAAATGTGTGAAATATTTCTCGTTGTCCACTTTGACCTCAGTGGAATGAGAATCTGCAAGCAAAATATGAGACTAGAAGTTAATGGCAGTGTTAATGTGGCAGGTTAGGATTTTTATTAAATGTATTAATATTTTATTAAATCCTAATCAACACTTTGATGTCCTCTTCAAACATAGGAATATTTTTTCTGTATAACCCAGCCTCATACAGTAGTCACCCTCATGACCACCTCTTGGTTGGTACGCTGCAGGTTGTTGTTTCTTAACTGGCTGAGGATGTGCAAAATTGTATAGCCACAGTGGTGGTTGAGAATAGTCCTGACGTGCCGACTCGCCCTCTGGCCGCTGTTTGTCACAGTGTGAGAAGAGTTCCTCTCAACACGACCAGCGCCTTTACTGCTGGAACTGATGGGGTCACCTAAGTCCTTCGCTTTCTCATAATTCAGCACTTTCCACTGCTGGTTCACCGCCTGCCAGCGTTTAAAGATCCGGTAAACAGACGACCCTTCATGGATTATAAGACCTGGACATAAAGGACAAAGGGTGGCGGAGGTCAGTGGCAGTTAACAGGATTACATATAGACAAACAGTTGTTTGTTCAATAAGAAGGAAGTACTAAACAGTTCTCAAAAATACTGAACTTGTTTGTGGGTATTTTGGACTGATGTTTGGTGAGAAACACATGTTGATGAAAAACAATTCACAGGAACGTAACAAATCTAAACATGCAACACAAACATGTTACTTTACCTGTGTGAGTGTGTTTAGAATAAACAATTACGCACATGGATGCATTATCAAATTACTTTATGTACTGCATAAACTATCTCCAATAGAGAGATAATATTAATGATAGCAAATAACATTAATTTATTTGCTATCATTAATATTTATTTTCAGCCATCCTATTGTACTGATGGCAGTGTCGGTCTGTCATTCAGTCCAAAACTTTGGTCCAGACTGAAATATCTCAGCAACTATTGTATGGATTGCCATTGCCACATTTTACCAACATTCATGGTTTCTAAAAAATGAATTCTTCATTGATCACCTGATTTTTCTTCTATAGCACCAACAGATATTTTGGCTTTTAGTGCTGATTACTTGCAAATGTTAGCATGCTAACAAGCTAAACTAACACGTTAGGGGGACCAGTCGTTTTCTTCACTCATCTTCTTTCTCTTTACCTTTCCACCACATGCTTTTACTCCTATAATTTGCCTTCTCACCCTCTTCTCCTTCCTCTCCAATCTTTAAGAGAAGAGTGACACAAGGAGAGTGAAGAAGAACAGACAGAGGTAGCACAATGGCTCTTCTCATGAAATAGAAATACCACTTTTATGACAACATGATGAGAGAATTTTTATTTATACATTCATAAGATGAAACAATGGTTCACTGCACCTGTAATTACTCTTTTTAAATTGGCAGCATGGGAAAAATGGCAGTGGTAGAACATTAACAGACAAAAAAGCATAAAGCCTCTCTGATTGCCCGTCCTGGTGTGTCCTCTGTCACCACATTTTTCAAGAAGGTACAGCCTCCCCAAGAAGAATAAGATTTAGCTGTGCTGGCAGCTTGTCTTTGAGCGCCACACTATGTGACACACTCATGGTTACAGATCTACGGTCTGCACGGCACAACTGACACGGAGGCTTTATGAGCCAAAGTTTACGTGTGCTGTGACACCATAGTGAGCACCATTTAGCTACTTTGGACACACAGGGCCGAGACCAGGTTGAATAGCGTTCAATTGTGGACATGTAAATCTGCTGCCAGTAGTAGTCAGATATTATAACATATATGATGGGACCAAATCTGTTGAAACAAAAACCGCTTGATTTTGTTGAACTGAAAAGAGAAACACAGGAAATTGCAACTTAGGTCCTGGTGGTCATTGTGACATTCTCAGCCGACAACACAAATACCAACTTTGGGGGACTGAATAGGCTGGTATTACCCAATACTTTCAGTTGAACATATGGCCAGCATGTTAGCATGGTCATGGTTAGCATGCTGAAGTTAGCATTTAGCTCAAATCACTGATGTGCCTTCAGTCAGTAGCCCACAGCCTCACATAGCAGCTAGCATGGCTTTAGACTCTTAGTCTTGGTAATAAGGTAACGCTTGTCTCTTGAAAGCCAAATTGGTAAACGCTTTATTTACGAGTCTCTAATTTTCTATTTATTTCCCTAAATAGCTTCCTGGAAAGTATGTAATTTGGTACTAATTATTTGGAAAACAGGGGATCCCTTGAGTGAAATGCTTTATTTAAACCCAAGTTAATATTCATTAATAATTCATTCATCATTGGAAATATTATTTATATATGTATGCTTGCTTGTAGACAAATTGCCCACTTTTGCATCCTCAACTGACATGTTGGGCACTGACCTAAATACTCTGTGGACAGCAATTTTCTGGAATTAATTAAGCTAAGTGCACCATAAGTATACCATTAAACGCTGTCTCTGCCTTGCTGATAAATAGTACCAAATTACATTGTTCTTTCTGTGAAATTATTAGGAAATTAAACATGTCAAATAAACATGTAAAATTTGTCAATGACAACCAAACTTGTTTATATTAAAAACACCCATGTCTGCGAAAATAACTCAACGTGGCAGCTCTAGTATCCGTGTCTTACCTATACAAACTACGTCCATGAAGCCATACATGCCGTAGCATATCTGGAAGAGAAGGTCCTGCCGCTGCCATTTGGCTGAAGGGCTGAGAGAGGACCACACCAACCAGGAGATACTGGCGATGAGGAACAAGGAGCCCAGGATAATGGCTGCAATCTGCACCTTCTCAATCACAGTCAGGGAGATGGCCTGCCACTAGAAAAGACAGAGTGAGAATCAAAAATGGACTAAAGCCCTGCACTAATGTAAAGTACTGTTCATGCAGCTTGTTGAGATGATTGAGATTGTGTGTATAGTCCACTTACAAAGAAAGAGTAATAAATAAAGATAAAGTAATTAGGTTGATTCACTGTCCAAATCTGGTGATCTTAACATGTATCTGTATAAGATCAAACATCTGAAGTTTCCCTGACTTTACCATAAAGGTTGATTGTTGATGTAGAGTACAGATAGTCTGTTTGCCAGCTACCTCTTTAGTGTGGTGAGTCTGCTCAGGCACTGTGGTGCCTGTACTTCCAGTATTTGACAGTGTATGTTAAGATTGCTGCTGACTGACTTCTGTAAGCCAAATGCTTTCTTGCCCCAATTAACTCTGGGTTCCCGAGTGTGAAGCTACCGTCAAAGTGACTACAGTGCTTTGCCATTCACTAACTTCGTGCAGTCACTGCAGAGCCACGCTGAGCCTCTGCTGCTCAGGCTTTTACCATAGACTGTATAAAAAAGGGGTTTTACACAGATAATATATAAAAAAATATAATAAAGTAATTTAGAGAAATCCTAAATGAATTAACCCAACCATTTCACAAATGCTATGTTAGTTCTCCAAAAACATTCTTTCCATAATGTTCATTCAGAGATGCAGGAAGTCTCTGATAATATGTCTTATCCAGCATTCAGGGGCAGAAATCATTTGGCAATACTGTCTGTTCGTCTATCGTCTATGTGCCACACACTTTGGTTAAATCATGTGCCAACTCTTTGAAATGTGCAGTGTCTCATATGTGTTCTTGGCATCTCCCTGTCATTTCTCCATGAAAAAAGAAGAATAAATAGCTCTATGAAAATGGAGGGTGCTCGCTCTTTATCTGCCAACAGCAATGTGAAGCCAATGAGCTGCTTGTTGGCAATCAGTGAATGTTGACTAGACAAAAATTTGTCCAAAATGCCTATGTGGTGGTGGTAATGTAAACACTGCATGGCCTCTACTGTATAACATTACATTCACCTCAATATAAATGGCTGCTAATTTGATTATTATGCTTTTCACACCCGGCAACATAAATTTGTGCATGGCTTTCTGCCATATGGCCTGGCAGTCTGTCATGAATTTTATTCATATAGCTCCTTTTAATGTTTGTTTTCCAGGGAACATTAAGGAAGGAGAGAGAGAGAGAGAGAGAGAGAGACACACACACACACACACACACACACACACACAGAAAGCGTCTCTGTACCTGCAGTGGGTTTTTGGTGCTGATGGCCAGGACCTGGTACTTGAAGTAGCAGAGCTCACAGCTCCAGGAGCCTCTCTCACTGATCCAGCGGATAAGGCAGGACTGGTGAGTACAGCGCACAGAGCCAGCACAGCGACACGGGCTCAACAACTCCCCCTGCAGGACACAAGAAGCAGCTGCATGAGACACACAGCACCCACAGAGGCCACTGGATGTTGAAACAGTTCTTGAATATGCATGTCACAAGGTAAAGATAAAGATATTTATCATGAATACCCCAACCTGGAAATCCGCAGGCCTGACAATGTTACTGTCACATTTTATCTACTGAAGGTACAGTGTTGTTTTAGGGGAATTGTATTTGCTGTTGTTTCTGTCATGAAGTTGGCAAAGGATTAAACAACACAGATGATAGCTTGGAGCCAGCACCAACAGATACAATCAATATGCATGTATGCAAATCTTTTTGAGTTCATTGAAAACAAACCAGAGCTGCCCTTTTTACCAGAGATTGTGTGACATCGGTCTGTTTTACAGGGTATATTTGATATAGTCAAATTTTATTTTTTATTTTACCTTTATAATAATGAGTTATTAAAGGAGGATAACAGAATGAAGGTTTAGTATCTTTTGCAACTAGTTCCAGTCACGAGGATGTGATCAAATAACCTTTAAAAGTAGGTTGTGGTGCAGTAATATGAAATTCATGAACAAAAGAACTAATCACCCTTTAAATGTTCACTCATACATTATGTGTTGAATTGTCTCCCTCAGTGCACAGGGACGTAGGATCCTGTGTCTCCAGCTTCTCTTTTCAGAACCGTCTTAGATATTAACGGCTCATCGTGCACCGTCTCCCTAACAGTTGTGGCTCCTTCATGTCAGCAATGGAGAAGTTTTTTCACAATTATAAGATGTCTAGAAGGAGTTTCTCAAAAAACAAACAAAAAATAATTCAGATGATTGCTGTTTGCTTGCCAGAAGATTTGGGATGAGCTTTTTTGGAGCAATGATCAGCTCAACATGACACACTTGCAGAAATAACCGGAGCCGATGCAAGCAGAAAACATTTCAACAGTTGATCCCCTATTTAATTATGACTAATTAAGGGATAAAGGCGAGTGCACCTCATTATTATCAAGATGTTTCAAGCATCATATATTCATCATGAATATATAATCATGTGCTGACTTGAAATGAGCATTTCAGTGGTTTATATGTTCAGTGTATATCATCTCAGCACTAGATACACATGTCTTTATATATCTTGAGCTGCAGACATTTAAAACATGACTCACAGTAAACTAAATGGAGAGTGTACCGTGTACTTGTTTTGGTACATTTGTCTGCCTGCTGCTCAACACCTTCATCTGGATAAAATGTGCTTCTCTCGTGTCATCTTCTAGCAGCTTCAAAAGAAATCACAGGACATCTGGCTCCATTTTTTTTGTTGTTGTCAGTTTGAGCCTCCCTAAGGCCCTGACAAGGCTCTCACACATCTCACTTTATTTTCTGTCTCACTCTAGGTGATGTGCTAGGTCTTTAATTAATTGGTTATCTGGAGGGGAAACAAAAACTTTCTGAGACTTCATGCAAAGAACGTCTCTTCAAGGTTGATTTCATTCACTGGATTTGATGCGCTCAGACCTCCACGACATCTTGGATAAGAATGACGTAAACACTTGAAAAATATTTTTTAAAAACATTTAAAAAACAATCAAATTTTACTTTCTGAGCTTCCCCTCTTAGCGTGCATATAGGCGACACTTAAGCTGTACTTTGCTTGACCTTTCTGTAACCTAAAGGAGTGATCAACGGTTTGATCCCTGTATCAATGGTTCTATACTGAAGAGTTCCTCAGCAAGTTGTTGAATTCATACCACCTGCCTCGCTCAAATCCCTCGGAATAATGATGAGTGTAAATGTCTTTTATGTTGAGGAATCATTCTCTGATACATTTCTTCATTGCTTTATTTGAAATGGCCTAATTTCGTGCATCAGATGCTGAATCTATCACTGCGAGGACTTCACTGGTTCACGCAGTAAATACAAAGCTCCTCCTGCTTCTCTCCAGCCTATTCTTAACTGATGCCCTTCATCTGCCCACTGCTATTTTCAGATCATTGCTGATAGATTGAATCCTCCTTTTTAAAGTCTGGATTTTGACTTTGCATCTCAGCAGACTTGATGCACACTTACAGATGCAGATAAGGTATCAGTTTGGTATCAATGTATAATGACTCATAATATTCATCATGACAATTTAAAACGGCATTTGTTCACACAACTAGAGGGCCACTTCACCGATTTTAAACACAAATATCAGTTTATTCATTATCAGGACGACTACCGCCCTTCTTTTGTGAGTAGCATCGGCAAATCTCAGAAAAGAACCCAGATGATGTCATAATGATGTCATCAGGGTTATCTCAGACTACACATTGATAACAGAAAACATGCGCTCCAAACTAACATGGACAAAGCTGTAAAAGACTGAGTTGCATTAGGCAATGGGCGATGTAGGATCCAGTGTTTTTAGAGCTTAACCAATACTAGAGACTTCAGCTGCTTCAATTTGGACAATTCTTTGTCAAATTTGTATTAGTATATATATATATATATATATATATATATATATATATATATATATATATATATATATATATATATATATATCATATATAAGATAATAACAAATATTGTACAAAATATTCTTTAAGGGGTAAACTTTTTCCAACAATTTGGATCTGAATGTCTTGTGCTTTTCTGAGCTTTCCCCGCTGGTTTTGTTTTCCCAAGACATTCTAATTAATTTTCACATTCACATATTTTAGTAGAAGCAGTATGGTGAAAAGTGAACATGGTCTCAGTGACCTGCTTGAACAGATTTCCTTCACCTGAGCACCACGTGGTTTGAGGCCCCATCATCCAGCGAGCACCTGTGCTGCTCTAGGAACCTCACTTGGAACACCATGTGTCCTACTGAGTAAACCCCCTTGTTAAAACGCAGTAACCCAGGACTATCTCTGTTATTTACCTTCTCCGGCCCCTGGAAGCAGATCCGGCACTGCGGTGATCGCATTCCGCTCTCTGAGAGACTCGGGAGGGATGAGGCGTCCAGGCCTCCTCCCTGGGGTTTGGCTCCTTCATCATCCTCAAATGCCAGGCTGCGTGGCCGCGGGTCAGAGCCGTAATATTCCTCCTCATCGTCCCGGTGAGAGCAGTTCAACGGCGGCCAGCCACAGCCCCCTATAGCGAACCCTCGCATCCTGGTCTGCGAACCCGGGTCTGTGCCTGTATCAGTCCTCCTGCTTGATCCAGAGCGCATCAGTAGCAACACTTTGAGTTCACTGAAAAACATTCGGATGCGATACTTAAACATTCTTCAGCAGCTTTACTACACAGGCACACGTGCTCTGTGAAACAACACAGCCCTCAGTTTGACTGTGGCGGGTCCATCAAAAATTATTAGCATGAATATTATTATTATTATCAGGCTATTATTATGGCTTCTGAACCACTTGATTAATGTAGTTCACATCCTATTAAGTAAAATACAGATCTCGGTCAAAAAAGTATGATAAAAACACGATAGGCTATTAGATCAGCCCATAGCTCTCTGCATATCCTGTTGTTATAGCATGTGCACCGCAATCCAGCCAATAGGGAAGGATTATTTTTCATGGATAGAGGCGTTTTCTGTCGGGATTCAATGGAGGCTGAAAGCAACGAACTGTGAGGCACCACCATTAAAATCAGAGGGATCCAGCAGCATCATCTCATGGCTACATTTTCAGTCCGGTTGTTTATTAGGATCCCGAGGTTCAAATTGACCCTCTTGGTGTTTTAAACAAGCAGGAGCTGTCCAACAAAATGTTGGTGCCTATTCTTCTTCAGGCAGATAAGCAGCGATGGTGTCTGAAGGGAAGATGGGTGATATTAAATCCTGTTTACAACTAAGTTAAAACCGATTTATATTTGAGTTTCAAATTTAGGCTACCTACAGCGGAGGTAAAATTACACGAGGTGACAAGCGTGTACTCTTTGTTGTCTTGCAGTGGCATCGGTCCGTTTCATCACGCATCTTCCTCCCTTTAAGGTCCGACAACCCAGTTACAAAGTTACAATCCGGCAGGGTTGCACGTTAGAGATGGATAAGAAAGAGATCAAATCTGGTGAACAATAATAATTAAAAAACAATTTCACGACAACACCAACCATCTCTGCGCCACACATCAGGAAGAGTGGAGAGGGGATAGATATGGATTCCTGCACAAATACAGAGAGTGAGCCGACAACAGCTGTCCCTTCCGGGTTGTTAAAAACACATCACCATCATCATCATCAGCAGCAGCAGCAGCTTCTTCACCGAATTAAATCAAGGCCCTCAAGAATCAGTGGGACAATAAAATGCCCCATTCATGTGGCAGGCTGCAGCGATGCGTCCAGGATGTCCAGGATGCTAAAACCTGATTTTCAGTTGGTTTTCAGGCTCAAAAGCACAAACGTCTTTGTCTGTGCAGTTACAGTATTTAAAAAAGCATCATCCCTCCGTGTAGCTGAGAAGAGGAGAGACGAGCTCCATCCACAGCTCACTAACTCAAGCTGCTGTCCAAGGTGCTGATACTCGTGTGACGTGGAGGCCACGTGCTGATCGAGATCCATAGGCTGACGGAGAAAAGGA
Source organism: Lepomis macrochirus (assembly GCA_024633595.2). Lineage (NCBI taxonomy): Eukaryota > Metazoa > Chordata > Actinopteri > Centrarchiformes > Centrarchidae > Lepomis > Lepomis macrochirus. The sequence goes on along the minus strand of JALXJV020000004.1, from coordinate 27,079,569 downwards.
AAACAGTTGTAGCAGTGTAGAAACAGTGCGTGCGTGTGTGCGTGTGTGTGTTTCACCATCTCATGCATGGTGTCACAAGACTATAATAAACAGAACAAAGACTCCACGTACATTACAATAGACTACAATACACTGCAATAGACTCAATATTCATAGAATCACAGCATTATGGACCACCTAGTTGTTTGAGAGGAGATGGTCAACTGTGTTATAAGATAAACAGGCTCCTGTCCCACCATCTCAAAGAGGAGCATTGTAGTTGTGTGTTGAATTATACTCGGCTAAAAATACAAGCATTATGAACTGAACATCAGCTGTTTAAAAGAAAAATCACAATATGTAATATTGCTGGAGCTGTGCTGCAGTATAGAGCACACATTTACAGTAAGCTTAAGTCATGGACTTGTGATTCAGCTCCCCCATCTTCCATCTTAACTCACATGCTTGAGGACTCTTAGGAGGCTTTGTGGTAACTCCAAGAAACTTGCTAAATGACTGGAGAAATATTTCCACTCTTTCTGACTAGTTTTTCCAGAATTTCTCCAAAATAACCTAACAAATATTGCTCTGATAGGGTGATTCACTGATCTAAGTGGTCTTCATGTGTGTTTAAGGCACACTGTGTATGGTGATAGTAATAATATACACACACCATTTTCAAAGTTCTTTGAAATAAAAACAGGGCAAACAGATTCAAATTCAAGTGTCAAAAGCTATCGGTGTGAGATCTTGACAGATAAAAACTGTCTAGTACAGAAACTACACAACAGAGGGACGATGACATGTGTCAACCTCTCTTATAGTAATATAAATACTCTCATTAAAATAGACCGGCCTGGGGGTTGCAAATGCTTATAAGTGCAGGGGAAGCAGCAGTGGAAGACAGCATGTCCCATTTGAAGCATGCAGTTGTCTGGGATCAGAGGACACGCAGTGTAGTAAGGAGAGATCCCAGCTACAGAATTTGACTGATAATCATATGTGAGGCTAGCAGTGCTGCAGGAAACTCGCTGCAGATTCTAAGATTCGTGCCAACGATTATCACAGCTGAGTGTGAATACTGAACAGGACTGTGGTGGTTCGATGTACAGTCCTCTATGTGACAAAGGAGGGTTCGAGGCTATCAAGTTGTGGTTAACATTATTACTGAGCCAGAGGCAGTTTTATATCCCAGGTGAGCTGATGCAATGAAGTCTCTTAAAGATAGCATCAGTTCAAAGAGGATGTAAACAAACATGTTAACCATACTGTTATTTAGCAGTTGTGCCACTTGAGCTTGTTAACGTGTCTGCCACCATCTGACCTAGAGTGAAAATTTTGAGTCTTGTCAGCACTGTGAAAAGACTAAAAAGCAGAAATATCTGTTCAGCCATCATTAACTTTTATTAATGCTGGTGATGCTGTTGTGTCAGTTGTCAGCAGAACAATTTTCACCTTATAAAAGCAACAATAGTCAGCGTTTGTGGTGACAAATGTCTGAGGCATCCGGGAAACAACTCTCTAAACTCTCAATACTGCTGCTGCGTATTGTATTCTGTTATTAGTCTCAGATGAAATCATTTAATATTCTGTGAAGGACAAAATATCAATACTTTCTTAGTAGTTTTTTGACATTGTGTTTGAAACATAAATATATAAAGAAATGATTAACATAAAATAATAGCTAACCTAATAAATCAAAGTGTTTACTGTGAACACAAACTACTGTTTCTAAGCAAAGATTAATTTTTAAAAAAAAGTGGAGATTATTCCCTTATCTTCTTCTTCATCTTCTTACTATTATCATGATCATTATTGTATGTTCTCCTATTCTTTTTCACATGATCCCTTGACAAAAAAACTTCCTTATGCAAACATAAACGGAGCGTTACTGCAAAAAGCCTTTTCACAGAAGACTTTCTGACATGTCTCTGCAGTTAAAGCGCAGGTGAATATAATAAAAGTTAATGATGGCTGAATTCCATTTTGCTGCTTCAGCTTCAGGGTGCTGATATTGTTCATGCTGGCTCACTGTCACACCATCCTGACTTACTGGGACACTGGAATAGAACTGAGCCACCGTTAATGTGAAATCTGCGCTTTTATTACTATGACAAAACACAATGTGGCTGTGAAAAAGGGTTGGAAATCGGTCATTCATAACCAAGTACCTGAGTCTTTGTTTCCTCAGCAGTCCTCCTGGTGGTGCAGAAAGCCCTGGAGAAACTTTTTAGAGAACATTTATAGAGAAGCAATGCCTTGTTTTAGACTTCTGTCACAACTTCCCCATTTTCTGGCCACAAGTGCAGATACTGTCAATGTCTACATCCTTCCCCTCCTGCATGTAACACATGTAGGTTTGGTTTTGAAAAAATCCTGTAAAAGCATAGACTTTACCCCAAATGGATCATTTGTGAATGGACGCCAGGACTCATAAACTGTAACTGACCAACGAGGATTTTATTAACAGACAAGTCCGCCATTCAGGTTTGTCTGTGATCACATGCTGTTTTCTAAGCAGGCAGATATTGTGTAGTTTGTTTGTAACCAATGGATGTCCATAAAGAGACAAAAATCAACATTTAACAAATAACTGAGTAAGGTGCACTCTTATTATTAGTAGTGAGTTACAAACCTGAATTGCATATAGTCCAATATCCCAATTTGGCCCCATTGGTAACATCTAATGCCAAAAGGTCTTCATTCAGGTGCCTGATGAAACAGTTCCCTGAGAGCATGGAGGACATCAGGCTGAATGAGCATTAGAGCGTAGTATACTCTAGAAGCCATCCAGTTTTTAATATTAGTTAATTTCAGTGTTGGAGGAAGTACTCACAATCTGCACGGAAAATGTTAATGAAAAAAATAGTTACAATATAATCAGGAAAAAGTAAGCAAGTAAAAGTATTTAATGCAGAAAGAAAAATGTCCCCCTGTGACAGTTTTATCAAGGGCGTCACTTTGTGTTGAAACGTGGTGGGGACTTAAGAGCTCGGAGTCAGGTCATGAGACGTGATGATGCGTAATATTGAGTTCACGAACAAGATGAGAAGAAATTTTAATTTTAATTTTTGAAGAAATATTTAGGTCTGGGGGTCCTCTCGCAGAAAATTTTGAGCATTAAACACTTCATTTTGTATTCACTGAAATCTTCTGCACCAATGTAAATGTCTTTATTTATGTAAAGGGAAATAAAACAAAAAATTCAGCTGGCAGGAGACAATTCATAAATATAAAAAGACAGAATATAATGCAGTAATCAGCAGCTTGTTTTTAGCTGAAGTTACAGTGCACATTTACATTGCATTGCATGTTTTCTTATTGTGCATATAAACCTTTCTCAAAGCATTTTTATTTTTATTTCTTGTTGTAAGCAATTTTTTAGAACATTTTGAACAAATGCTTTCAAAACGTAATTGACAAAATCAGCCATTTCAGAAAGTGGTGGGGACATGTCCCCAGTGTCCCCAGTGTAAATGACACCAATGACTATTAAATATAATATCCTTAGATTATTATTACCCATGCATTAATGCAAAAGCTGGGTTTTACTGTTGTTTTGCACTGTATTTATCACTTTGTAAAAGTCTCCAACAAATTATTATTTTCATTATTCATTAATCTGCTGATTATTTTCTCACGTAATGGATTGATTGTTTGGTTTGTAAAAATTCAGAAACTAATGAGAAATGCTGTCACAGTTACACATACCCCAAATTCACACCTTCACAATGCTTTTTTGGTCCAACCAACAATTCAAACTCTCCGAATGATTTTAAAAAATGCATTACAATAATTAAAACAATTAAAATAATTTAACAGAACCATTAAATACTTTTACAAAATATCATCGTTCATTGTTTTAGTTGCATTTCTATGTATTTTTGGGCAGTTTAACTAATAATAATAAAATCATGTTTTATAAACTCTGTAAAGTAACTCATAACTAAAACGCAAATAATTGTAGTGAAGTAAAAAGTACAATATTTCCCTCTGAGATGTATTGTAGTAGAATTAGAAACTAGCATGAAAAGTAAAGTACCTCAAACTTGTACTTAAGTACAGTATTTGAGGAAATGTGTTACACTTCACCACTGGTTAATGTAGGTTTATTCTAAAGTAATAAAACAGTGGGAGACCTCCTGTATTTATATTTTAACACTCAAATCAGTATCCAACAGAGAAACCACTGTACAGATATATGTTTTTATTTCAAGAAGTGATTTACTAACGAACAATCATTGATTTTAATCATCTGAATGCACTGTGCTTTCATGGAAGTTGGATTTTTTTATTGCAACATGTTCCAGATATCCAATAAAGCAAAGTCTCAACTTTGTCTCAGTCCGCCTCAACATATAAATCCAAAATAAGACAACAAGAGAGACACATGAGCGCAGAGAAAATGAGGTAGAGGATTTATTTTCATTTAGTTTTCTTTCATTACAAAAATACCGTAGTCTGCACTGTTGCACCTGAAACTATACAAACATGATGACTTTTGCAGTAATAATTAATAAATAATGAAAGTAATAAAAAAAGTAATTTTTAAACTGTCACAGATGGAAAACATCATATAGATACAAACAACTAGACCAGTCACTGCCAACAACTCCACATATTTTAAATATTTGCGCAAAGCACTGTGTACAGTATAAATCTATTATGTTTAGTTTATTGCCAGCACATATAATATATTGGTTGGTTTTGAAACTTTTTTTTCTTTCTTCATTGATAAACTTACATTATAGATAATATTGTAATGTTATTTCCTTTTGGGAAAAGTGTCTTTATAGGGCCAGTTATACTCCCTTCAAAAACTCCCTATTTTATGCTTTTTGTATTTAGTTACTTCTGGAAATAAATAAACTAAATTAAACTAAAGAAACTTTTTTTTAATGGTATGCTGAAATAAAAGTGTGCCTGATACATATATAGGCCTATTTTAAGATAAACTAAAACAGATAAACGGGATTTCTTTCCATATAAAATATAACAATAACAATATATATATATTATAATAGAGGCCTTTAAGCTCTCCTTCATTCTTCATGCTGCAAGAATTTATAGCTCCGCCTTCCTCGAAGAGTTGCTAGAAGCAACAGGAAGCGACAACCCCCCCCCAAAAAAAGAGTCCAGGCTGGAAGACAAAACAGTGGAGGCCGAAATCGTATCGGGTGATTGGACTCTCAGCACCAGACCCACTGCCGGGACTGTGAAACCTCACCCTGGACCCGACCTGCCAACTGGGACCCGGTTCTGTAGGAGTTATACGTGGCAGTTTAATGAGCATGTCCTCCTCATAAAGCTTAAAGTGAAGCCTTTCTTGCAAGCAGAGATAAAACAGGAGAGGTAAGTAAGGTCTCTGAACTGTCGCTTAAACTGATAGGGATTCATGTGCGTGACACTCCGGCGTGCGGACATGCGTGTCATGTGGAACAGATGTGGAAGTTGCTGGCGGTGATCCGTCTCATCCGCTGCCGTCTCTACTTGTTTTTTTTTCAGTTTTCTCTCCGCCACGTCAGTGAACATGCAGGCTAGGTGGCAGGGAGGGTGTGGGGAGAGAAGTCTGTGTGGCCTGTTGTTTCTTAGCTTTTTAAATTTATTTATTTATGCTTGTTGCCAGTTTAATTAACAAAGGAGCGCCATGGAGGAACACCACGTGTCGGCACAGAGTTCTTTCCGTCTGCCCTGGCCTGTTTCTCTCTGTGCCTCCGCCCACTGGCCTTCAGTGTCCGCCTAGATTAGAGCTGATCAAGGAGATATACATGAATGAAGAGTGGGCGACTTAATGTGAGCTTCCGCCTATCAGATAATCGATGCTGGTGATCAACAGGCTGGCAAATTAACGACCCTCAGTGCTGTGAGACATAAGTGAAACCACCAGGTGCCATAAATTTGCCCCTTCTCTCTCATGTGCTGCTGTGAGCTGTTGTGACACTGTAAAGGAAATGGGGAGATGCTATAAAGGTGGCAGGTCATGTACAGCCTGAACCACTTCCTGTGGCACCAGAGAGGGGGTCCTGATCCTTCCTTATGAGACAGTGAAGGGCTGTCAACAGGCTGATTATGTAATGCCATGACATAGTTTAACCTTCTTTTTTCAAATCAAGTTGTTGTTTTGTTGTTTTCCCCACCTGGAGAGACGTCATTAACAAGACAATGCTGTCAAAGATATTTGAGAGGTATTTATTAAGAACATTTAGTTTGTCAGCCAGAATGCACTGACAAGTAAATTTTGTTATCTGTCCGCTCACTACATATCTAAGTAATACTTTTAAAACCATATTCAACTGAAATAAAGGTATCAGCTCTCTTGAGAATTAAAAAAATATAATAACGGTGTAGTGTGACATTTGTCAGTACAGGGCAGGTTACTCAGCACCAGGCCTCTCTCAGTATTTTCTGCATTCCTCTGTACTTCTTGGCCCTTTTGCTGCTGTGCCGCCTCCCTCAGCGGTTGCAACACAGTCTGCTGCCTACAGTGGAAAGTTGCTCACTTGCAGTGAGCGAGCGGCGGGTGATGGATACCTGAATCAGCTTAATTACTTCTTGTGTGTCATCCAATATCTGGGCAATGTGTGCGCTCATAATACATGATCAAGCTATCGCAGCTGCGGGGGGCTTTCTGAAATGAAGAATCAAGCTCAAACTATGACACTAAACTAGCATTTTAAATTTATTCTTTGGCAGCAGCATCATACCACCATTACAATTAGTATTAGTAAATAATATGTAACATATGCATAACACATTGTGCTTATTTCAATTTTTTTTGCCACTATTCAGTATGTCTGGTTGTCATCATTATCAGCTTCCTGAAAATTGTAACTACATGTATACTGTTTTTTATGTTATGTATATGAATTTAAAACCTGAAGCTATATTTATAGTATTTTATTATAATGAAAAAACTAAAGCTAGTATGATCCGAATTATTAGTGTAGCCTACTAATAACAGCTTCATTAAAAAGTGACTAACTGGAGACAGTCATGTCAGTGGACTAAAAACCTTAACGTTAGTTGTGTTACACTTTAGAATCAGCTACAAACCTTTATGAATAATAATAATAATAAAGGTAAAGACAATAAAACATGCAAAAATGTTTGTATGTTTGCAACCCAATGCATTCAAGTCTTTCTCCGTGTTGCAGAAGTCAGTTGTCTAATTAAGGAGACACTTTCATTTGTAGTTTTATTACTCATTTCAGCCCCTACCTGAATGGTGTTGACTGGAATTTGTATTTCCTGCAGATGCACAGGCCAATTCTTGTCTGCAGACACTCTTGACTCAACTTTCTTTGCATAAGAGTAAGAAATGTGGCATGTTCAACATGAATAATGCAACGCCTCTTCCTCTTATTGACTAGAGTTTAGATCGACCACTTCTATTAATGTGGTTTGGCAGCATATGTGAATATTCTAACCGCAGCAACATGTTTGAGCCCTGTGCCAGTTAGTGTCATGCTGCCATTCAGCCGTATTGATGCGTTAGAATAACACTTTAATACATCCCGTGAGATATATTTAACCCTATGTGTACATGCTGAGTTGTGAATGGTTTGTACAGTAGTTTACCGCAGCTCTGGTGTGATTTGCATACAGATCAAAAAGGTTGTGAATGCGATGCATCAAATCATCACTCTTAAAAAAAAGGCAAATATTTTGCTACCTTCAGCAGTGACTTTGCGCATATCCATTTTCTTCTCCGGGCTTAATCAAGCAATCGTGCTTACAAAGCTGCGGTCCAAACATGCTGTCTCATGCTGAAAAACTGACAGCCATTTAGAGCATTTCGATACTTTTGCAGTAGGGCTGCAACTAATGATTATTTTCATTGTCAAATAATCTGACGATTATAAGTTGTTTAATTTTTATAACTCCAAACTGCATCTCATCTTACAAGCCTGTTGTGTGTATAAAATACATTGTAAAATGTAAAAAAAAAAATGACAATCCGTGTTTCCCAAAGCCCAAGATGACTTCCTCAAATGTCTTGTTTTGTTTAACTTGTCACATTTAAGAAGCTCTTAAAAATGACTCAAACTTATTAATAGATTATCAAAACAGTTGTCAATTAATTTAATAACAATTAATTGATTATTCAAGAAACTGTTGCAGCTCTATTTTGGAGTATCAACTTTAGGAACTGAAAATGTTGGTTAAACAACAGAAGAGAATGAATTCCTTGCCGTTTGGCTTTCTGCTCTTTTGTTTCTGTATTTTTCTCACTCTCCCCTGCAGAAACAGTTGTAGCTCCAGTTTTACTTCATCTCTTTCATACTTTGTCTCTGCCCTAACAAGTCCACCATTATTATAATTTATACATAGTCTGACACAGTGTGACGCTGACAGGTTTTCTATTGACAGTTTAGTATTTGATTGATTGTTAGTATTCTTATTAATATAAAGGGAGAGTTAAACCGCACAAACCGCCAGGCTGCAACTAATAATTATTTTCACTGAATAATCTGCTGATTATTTTCTCGATGTTTTGTCTACAGAATGTAAAACAGAAATTTCCCTGAGTCCAATGTGATGTATTCAAATTAAAAGTTCTTCTTTTATTCAACCAACAGTGCAGAACAGTAATTAACTTCGCACATCTATAAACAGGAGACAGGTGCGTCGGAGGGGGACAAAAAAACGTAGCCTAAGAAAACTCCACACACTGTCTAACTTGCAAAGAATATATTAACACAAAGTTTCGGTACTCGACCTTCTTCAGGCAAATGGTGTTACACATTGAGAAGCCATCTTTTATAGGAGGTGACTTATTTTGTCTCCACCAATCGCCTACTTCCTCATTAAATAAGGCAGCCATTACAAAACATTAATCATACTTCCATGAAATGAATGTAGAAACCTGTATACTGAATGTGCATCAGAATAATATCATAAATGTACTCATACGTCTACATACTCACAAATCTTACTGGTGCCTTATCTAACAATACACAAATAATTTAGAGGAAAAAAAGCAGATAAACATAACACTAGATAAATACATGTGACTCGAAAATGTAAGCTATCAATGAAATCACTAAAATTTCTAAAACAAGAGAAAAATTTGTTTTTTTAAATACACAATACTATAAATGTCAAAATCTTCACAATACTATACATGCACGAAAATACTTGTAGCAGTGCATACATATATAAATGGACACAATCAACAGGACACAATGGATAATGGACCTGATAATATGTGTGCATATCTATACATATCCAGGACTATTAAGGGTTTGAAAGGGGAAATTTCAGAAGAATATGAAGTAAAAAAGGGCAACTCCATATTGCAAATCACAAAAAGCTGTTAAGTAGGAATTCATCATTATTCAACCAACAGTTAAAAACCCAAAGATATTCAGTTTACTATCCTGTATGAAATAATCTAAGAAGGTGGAACCAGCAAATGTTTGGCATTTTTACAGTCAGTCGGCTAGTCGATCAACAGACTGATCGCTTCAGCTGTAGTCACATAATTTTTCCTGTGTGCACCACAGCTGCACGATTTGGAGGAAAAGTCATATTGCGATTATTGTGAACAATATTGTAATGTATTATATATGTATTATATAAAGATTTTAATGTTTGGTTAATAATTCACTGTTATTATAACAATAATGTATTAAATACTACATTCATTAGAATTTCATATACTTTTTACCACTTGTTGAGTATTAAAACCAGTTATTGACATGTATAGCAATTGTAAGTCGCTTTGGATAAATGCAGCAGCTAAATGAGTAAATGTTTTTACAATACCTGTTTCATTTTTGTTTAATCCTTGTGCAAGCAAAAGCTCAGTGTGGGCATTGGTCTCTAATTTGTTAATGCTAAGTACTAACTTCTCAACAATTATTGTTCAACATTTAATGATTTGCTGTAGCACGTCAAACTTTTTTTAATGTACCGCCCCATCCAAGCTGTGATTGGTCGGTTGACGAAAAGTAACTTACAAGCACGTCAGCTCTGTGAAAACTGAACATGTTGAACAACGAAAGGCACAGATACAGCTAACGTTAAATGGCCAGCGAGCCAAACCCAAACCTTCCTTATCTTGTTCCTGTTTTCTTCTGTCTTACTGCTTCAGCTGCTGCAGATGTCTCTCTGTCACAGAGCGACTGGAGCACCAACCTTTTTCTCGGTGTTCCGGTGGCGAATGTTTTGAGCAATTAGCGGAGGGGTGGGGAGGGTGGTTATGATAGGTTGTTGTCTTAAAAGTTACTCACACATTGCTCATAAAACATTTTTCTCATGGCACATAGGCTTATCTGTTTTTAGAGGGACATGGGAGAGCCCGGTGAGGGCGTGGATAATGTGCTGACTGCAGCACACACAGAGAAAACTGTAATACACTTTTACTTTTATTGTTTTCTATTTAACTCTTTTTTTAAAATGGTATTTAAATGTCTTTTTATACTGCCCTATGTTGCTTGTAGGACTGACTATAGGGCCAAAAATTATGTCACGATTAAAAAAAAATCTCATTATTCAATATTTCTTTAAAGTTTAAAGGCTGATTTTAGCTCCTGAGTGAAAAGGTTAATTGTGTGATTAAATTTTCTTTATGGTCACAAAATGAAAAACACTTGATGCCAAACAGATCACATTACAAATCTGAGGTAGAACATTCAAAGCAATTATGATAAAATCCTATTTCAAAAAATATATTTAGTAAATCTTTTTTCAGTCCCTTTTCCTCAACAAAATAAATATCTTAATAGAAATATTAAGTGCTAATTCATTTGTGATTCAAATTAACTAAATCAAACATTTATTGACACTATATTGACCATTTGTTATGCTATGGATAATTATATATATATATATATATATATATATATATATATATATATATATATATATATATATATATATTATGTTGCGATATATAATTATATTGCAATAATTATCATTATTGTTTTATTGCCCAGCCCTAAGTGCTTATATGTTTTATGTAAAGCACTTTGACAACATTATTTTGTTGGTGAAATTGCTATACAAATGCCTTGCTCATTAGGGAAAAGACAGTAGAATTTAAATTGAGTGATATTTTTGCTAGAGCTGGATCATGTTGAGGATATTCAGTCACTTAGCAGGTGTCCAATTTTTTCACATAGGTGGAAAAATTATCGTCAACCTCAAACATCATCAACAAGGTTATAAAATAGAAGACCTAAAAGCAGGCGCAATGGTTTCTGATTCAACCAGTGTGGTTGTGAAAATGGTGCTACTGCTCTGCTCCGTCTTTACTGAGGAGATGTTTCGAACTTAGTACTGCACATACTGATTGCATTAACTGTACTGAAAAAGCCCTGAAGGCAGCAGGCATAGGAGGAAGCAGAGGACCACAGAACCACCATCAGTGAACAGGGCATATGTACTAGGAGTCAAGGTGACGTGTGTTAATGTTAAGTAGGTGTAAGGGGTAACCTGTAGATGGAGCGGGACAAGGTGGGCAAGAAATTTCCACGACACCCTCAGCCGAGGCAAATGTACCCACCTGGTTTGACAGATTTAAGACTGAGATTTGCACAAAGGGAAGGAAGGAGTGGGATGCTGCTCTCTGGTTGTGTGCCTGCTGCCTTCTGGGAGGAAGGAGTTGGTAGAGAGGTGAGAGGAAAGTTTGAAGCAATGGGACAAAAAAGCTGTTTGGGTTGCGTGGTTGAATGCGCTTTCTATGCAGAATCTTGCGTTGAGTGATTTAGTTTTGAAATGCTGTCAGGCACTTTGTCCCGTAGCTTGTGTATAATAAAACATTTTAATGTAGGTGCACTGATAAATTCCACTTTGGATATGACTAAAAATATGCCACACATTTCAGCACTTTGCACCCTGAGTACCTGGAGAGCTCTTATGAGAGCTTCACTCTAATAGAGGCCAGCACAGCTAGGCATAAAATGTTGTGCTCTTAGCTCCAAGCATCGTTGACTCCTGCAGGTGAAATGTCTGAAATATGCCGAGAAGAGTTATTTATTAGCAGCTGGAAAGGGTGAAAAGGGTGGGTGAAGCCCTCATCACCTATATATGACGTAAAGCTGCGCCAATCAATATTTTTAAAATGAAGAATGGCTAAAATGACTACTTGTAACGTGAAAGGGTCGCTTGTCGTGAAGAACCCACAGAGACTTACTACTCCACAATGCAGTCCCCCTCAGCGCTACACAGCGTTTTAGCATCTTTCAGCTCATTGTTTTCTTTTTTTCCAGCCCACAACTCTAATGTTTTTATTCTCACCATTTATATCAAAGTCATTTGAGTGAAAAAGCTCCCATAAACTGACTGCACAGCCATCACTCAGCCGACTGGCAAAATTAGCATCCAGCTGGTTAGTAGAGCATTTAGCAGCTAAAAAGTCAGATATTTCCCTCAGAATTTGGTGGAGACCAACAACAGAGCTAAAAAGAGAGTGAATATTGGACCTACATCTGCCAGAAACACAACTCCAAATGAATGCTAATGTTGTCCTATGTGTGCTTGTTAAGGTTCATTGGAGTCATAAATACTGTATAAGACGGTAAGTGGGCTGCAAAGTATGAAACAAGTATTTTTATTTTTCATAAAGCAGTGTAAATTCTATATACTGGTACATGCAGTCCCCTCCAAAAGTATTGGAACGGTAAGGCAAATTCCTTTTGTTTTTGTTGTTCACTGAAGACATTTGGGTTAAAGCATCAAAAGAGCAGTATGAGACAAGAGTTCAGAATTTCAGCTCTCATTTGGTGGTATTCACATCTAGGTGTGTTAAACAACTCACCCACCCATTTTTCAAGTGAGCAAAACTACTGGAACATGTGACTGACAGATGTTTCTTGTTGCCCAGGTGTTGCCTTTTAGGTTGATTGTCCAAACATTAAATAGCTCTGCATGACTAGTCTCAGTTTTCATCCTTCGTTCAAACCTATAAAGACTACATTTCATGTTTAAAGAGGATAAACCAGCATGAAGACCAGAGAGCTGTCTGTGGGAGAAAAGCAAGCCATTGTCAAGCTGAGAAAAGAAGGAAAATTGACCAGAGCCATTGGCCATAGCAAGCACAACAATTTGGAATGATAGAAAGGCCAAAGTGTGGAGAAAGAAGGGAAGTGCTTGTGATCCGAAGCATACAAGCTCATCTGTGAAGCATGGTGAGGTAATGTCATGGCTTGGGCGTGCATTGCTGCTTCTGGAACAGGCTCATTAATATTTATTGATGATGTAACTGATAATGGTAGCAGCAAAATGAATCCAGAAGTGTACAGAAACATTTTGTCTGCCAATTTACGGAGAAATGCATTGAAACTAATCGGGAGGACGTTTATCATGCAGCAGGACAATGAGCCAAAGCACACTGCCAACAAAACAAAGGACTTCATCAGGGGAAAAAAGTGGAAGGTTTTAGATTGGCCAAGTCAATCACCTGACCTTAAACCAATAGAGCTGCATTTCACCTCCTCAGTAGGAGACTGAATGGAGAAACACCCCAAAACAAACAAGAACTGAAAGAGGCTGTGGTAAAAGCCTGAAATAGCATCACAAATGAAGAATGCAACAGTTTGGTGATGTCAATGGGTCGCAGGCTTGAGACAGTTATTGCAAGCAAGGGTTATGCCACCAAATATTAAATGTTATTTACCTTAAGATTATTTGTTCCATTACTTTTGCTCACCTATGAATACTGTGGTCTAATACAAACCGTGATATGTACTTAGTTGTTTAACACATCTAGATGTGAATACCAGGAAATGAAAACTGAAATCTGAACTCTTGTCTCACACTCATCTTTTGATCTTAAACCCAAAGGTTTTCTGTGAAAAACAAATGAATTTGCCTTACCGTTCCAATACTTTTGGAGGGGGACTGTACATTAGTACCTTTCATCATTGTGATTAATAGCATTTATATCTTTTGCATCTGATTTGTCTCTCAGTCTGTTTGACCTTGGCCATGGCCCACGGCACCAGTATCCAGTATGAACCACTGGCAGAGATCGGAGGAGGCGCTTATGGGACTGTTTATAAGGCCAGAGACACGGAGAGCGGACAGTTCGTAGCTCTGAAGAGCGTGCCGCGTCCAGACTGACCAAAATGGCCTCCCAATCTCCACAGTCAGAGAGGTGGCTCTTTTGAGAAGACTAGAGCAGTTTGACCACCCCAACGTGGTCAGGTAAGACGGGATCACAGTGTTGTGTACTCTATAATTCAGTGTGAGCATTTCACAGTTCATCACTGTTTGTATTGCACGTTGACAGGCTCATGGATGTATGTGCCACCCAGAGGTCGGACCAGGAGACTAAAGTCACACTGGTGTTTGAGCATGTGGACCAAGACCTCAAAACGTACCTAGAGAGAGCCCCAGCTCCAGGATTATCCCCTGCACACATTAAAGTGAGAATTTACAGAAATAAAATATAAACTAAACATGCATGATCTGTCAAATATGTTAGAAATATAGTGAATAGTGAAAATAGTGAATAGGATGTTTGTTATTTAGGGTCTTTTAACCCTTTTTAAGCATGTTCTTATTGAAATATTTTGTTTCATTTGAAATATACCTGTGTGTTTTTGCAGGACCTGATGAGGCAGTTGGTGTGCGGTCTTGCTTTCCTTCACTCTAACCGCGTGATGCACCGAGACCTGAAACCAGAGAATATTCTGGTAACAAGCCAGGGCCAGGTGAAGCTGGCTGACTTCGGACTGGCCAGGATCTACAGCTGCCACATGGCCCTTACTCCTGTGGTAAGAACTCACCTGGACCATTTAAATAATTTGTGTATAGATCGTTTCCTAAGCATACCATAATATCTTTTATTATATTTTCAACATTCAAACATGATACTGATCTTTTTTGTCTTAAGTGGCACTTGAATCAGACACTACCGACTTCATATTACCCTTCTTGCTCTGCCCATGTTAACTTATTATTTGTCTTCTGAGGTAATTTCCTCACAACATAGCATAAATGTGATGGGTTTTTTTACTGTCAAATCTTAGTATGAGCTTCCTTTAATTCATTTTTGAAGATGAATTTGAACCAGACTAATTCAGAGAGGGATGGAAGGGATCAGCTGCAATCTTTCCTGCATGCCTCAGAGGCCTGGAGGCGTACAGGTCCTGAACCAATCACCTTCTCTGCAGATCGAATGATACGCTGCAGCCTGCCCTTGTCCCTAGCAGTGGCAGCAGCAGTGATGGAGGAGGAGAGGATGGACTCGATGGCGGTGTAGAAGTGTGCAATCTTTGTCTTTGGCAGGCTGAACTTCAGTTGCCGTAGGAAGTACATCCTCTGCTGGGGCTTTTTGGTGAGGGAGGTGATGTTCAACCTCTGCTTGAGGTCCAGGGAGATGATGGTGCCCAGGAAGCGGAAGGAGTGCACAGTGGCGATGTGGGAGTCACCCAGGATGATGGGGGAGAGTGGAGCTGGGCTCTTACTATCATCTACTATCATCTCCACTATCTTCAGAGCGTTGAGCTCCAGACTGTTCTGGCTGCACCAGATCACCAGATGGTCGATCTCCCACCTGTAGGTGGACTCCTCCCCACCAGAAATAAGCCCAATGAGGGTGGAGTCATCCGCAAACTTCAGGAGCTTGACGGACTGGTGACTGGAGGTGCACCTGTTGGTATAAAGGGAGAAGAGAAGGGGTGAAAGAACGCAGCCTTGAGGGGAACCGGTGCTGAGGGTCCTGGAGTCAGAGAGATGTTTTCCCATCATCACATGCTGCTGACCGTCTGTCAGGAAGTCTGTGATCCACCTGCAGGTGGAGTCAGGCACGTTCAAATAGGAGAGCTTGTCCTGCAGCAGGGCTGGGATGATGGTGTTGAAAAGCAGTGCTGAAATCCACAAACAGGATCCTTGCGTAGGTTCCTGGGGAGTCCAGGTGTTGGAGGATGTAGTGAAGGGTCACGTTTACTGCATGATCTAGAGACCTGTCGGCTCTGTAGGCAAACTGCAGGGTGTCCAGGAGTGGGTTAGTGATGGATTTTAGGTGGGACAATACAAGCAGAGATGTCAGGGTGACGGGTCTGGAGTCATTTAGTCCAGCGGTCCTTGTTTTTTTGGGGACAGGGATAATACTGGAGGTTTTAAAGCAGGCTGGCACATGGCATGTCTCTAGTGAGGTGTAAAAAATGTCTATACATGACAGAGGTCGCACACCTCTGGAGCAACTAGGGGTTAAGAGTCTTATTCAGGGAACAATGGTGGATGGGTCACAGTGGAGGATTGAACCCGGGTCTCTTACACCAAAGGCATAGTCTTATCCAGTGCACCATCACCACCCCCAGAGACAGCTGATTGGCACAGTGCTAATGTAGATTAATCTCACTGTAATCTTGAAATTAATCTAGATTAAAATGGCTCATTTGAATTCTGCAAAGGCATTCAGAATATGTGTGCGGGTTTCAAGACTACAAACTGCTTGAGAAAGCTATGAATTATCATTACTATGACAATTGGTGATATAAATCATGTTCAATAAGATGGCTGTCAAGGTATCAACAGTTACTGAAAGCTGTAGTTTATGCTGTTTATTAGCAATTCTGTGTACTTGTGACTCATAAATCTTCGTACACAAAGTGCTGTCCAACAGCTGTCTGTGGACGTGTTGCTACAGTTAGTGTGAGTAAATACACACAGTGCGTTTTTTAATCAACCGGCGTATCAATAACTAACCTGGCTAGTTGTAAACAAACAGCTGGCCGAGCGAGGTTGTAACTGGAACGCCGTCAACTCGGGTGTGACGTCATTCCCAGCTCCGCCCTCCGAGGTAAATGGAACGCAGCAACAGCTGCATCCATGTTAGCACGTCAAGGTTGATGTGGTCATTTCACAGTAGGCATACACACAGGTTCTCTCACAGACTTGTTCTCGCCCCTTACAGTGCAATTCGGCTAGGTATATCTGCGCTAAGATATCAAGCTTGCGTAGTATAGACCCAGCTCCCAACCCAACTTTGAGAATAGATTAACGGCGATATTTTTTTATCGCCCGATTAGAGTCTCACGTTAACGCAGCACGTTAACGCCGATAACGGCCCACCACTAATTTTTTTATATAGCGCGAAATCACAACAACAGTTATCTCACAGCGATTTTCATAAAGAGCAGGTCTAGACCATACTCTGAAGTTATTTACAGAAGCCCAACAATTCCCACCAAGAGCAAGCACTAGGCGACACAGGCAAGGAAAAACTTCCTTTTAAGAGGCAGAAACCTCGAGCAGAACCATGGCTCAGGGTGGGCGGCCATCTGCCTCGTTGGGGATGAGGAGAGAGAGAGAGAGAGAGAGAGAGAGAGAGAGCAGAGGGAGGCAGCCTACACAGTATACACATAGAGGTACAGACAGTAAAGGTAATGTAGACTGAATGAAAAATGGTACAGATATTTATGGTAATGTTAATGATAATAATAACAGTAATAATAGCAATAGGACTAGTAACAGCAGTTGCAACTGTAGCAGAGGGCGTCGAGCAGGAACACGGGGGCAGCAGGAGACTCCCAACCACGGATCCAGACTCCACATCCCCCGGCAGTCTAGGCCTATAGCAGCATAATTAAGGGATGGTTCAGGACTCACCTGAGTCAGCCCTAACTATAAGCTTTATCAAAGAGGAAAGTCTTAAGCCTACTCTTAAATGTAGAGATGGCCTCCCGAACCCAAACTGGAACCTGGTTCCACAGGAGAGGAGCTTGGTAGCTGAACGCTCTGGCTCCCATTCTACTTTTGGAGACTCTAGGAACCACAAGTAACCCTGCATTCTGGGAGCGCAGTGCTCTGGTGGGGTAGTAACGTACTATGAGCTCTTTAAGATAAGATGGTGCCTGACCATTAAGAGCTTTGTATGTCAGAAGAAGGATTTTAAATTCAATTCTGGATTTTACAGGAAGCCAATGCAGAGAAGCTAAGACAGGAGAGATATGATCTCTTACTGGTTCCTGTCAGAACACGTGCTGCAGCATTCTGGATCAGCTGAAGAGTCTTAATGGACTTTTTTGAAGAGCCTGATAATAAGGAATTGCAGTAATCCAGCCTAGAAGTAACAAATGCATGGACTAGTTTTTCTGCATCATTTTTAGACAGGATATTCCTGATTTTTGCAATAAATGTCTTTGTTTTAAGTAAAGTCTTAAAAGGTCTATCCCTGTATAATATATTACAGGGGGACATAATACCATATGAATTAATTATAAGAACTTATAACACATTTGTTTGCTTATAAACTTTGCTATAGAGCCTAATGCACGTTCGTAAGTGATTATAACAATTGTTATAATGTCTTATGGAAGCATTATATCATGTTATAAATTATGCATAAGTCATTATAGCGATGACCTTCATAGAAAGTGTTACCAAATTAAATTTTAAAACAGGGCTACCTGGAAGATAGTGTGTTCAAAAATGTGGAAAGGTTTAGCTGAAATGCAGCCAAATTACAAGTATTTCAAACTAAAACATGCAACATGTTTACTGATTTTTGTGTTCCTTTACTTCTGCTTAAATGATTTGGTCTGATCCCTGTTGATGGACTCCGATGTTTGTGTCTCCCAGGTGGTGACACTGTGGTATCGACCTCCTGAAGTTCTGCTGCAGTCCAGTTACGCCACACCCGTGGATATCTGGAGCACCGGCTGCATCTTTGCTGAGATGTTCAGACGCAAGTGAGTCGGCAGAATAATGTAAACTATATGTATGTCATGATCATCATGTTCTAATGCCTGGTGTCTGTGTATACAGTTGTCTCTCAAAAAAGCCAATATGAGCACATTTTGATGTGATTTGTTGAGAAGAGAAGCCTTGGGCAAAGGAACAGTGAATTCGATTTTGGTGATGTGATTCATTAGGTTTAAAAGTAGTAGAGATTTGATTACATATCCTGAAGGTACCTTTGCAAGGTTTGTGTTTCTAGTTTCCTATGTAACTACTTAGGTTAGCTCAGAGTTCAGGTTGCGTCACACACACATTAACCATGTCTACAAAATATGTCTGTATTCTACTAATTTGTTTTGCCAAATATACTTTTAAGGGAAAGTACTGCTTACATAATGTTCACTAGCATTTTTTTCCAAACCACAAAGTGCGGCAGCATTATACTGCACATAAGTCACAGGGAGAGAGTGTACAAACCACAGGACCAGGGCCCATGTTTAGCCTCTTATTTATGTTAGGTTTATGTTACTTGGTTATGATTTTAGGGAAAGACTGTGGCTTTGGTTAAATATAGAATAAGTCTTGTCCCATCTTGTACATTGACAAACAGTTTGCTCACATAATTTTCAAACATGCTGACACTATATTATCAGACTTGACAGAACATCAACGACTACAAAGAATCATGTTGATTATTTTAGCAGAGGGAGGTCTAGATTTGAACTCAAACACGTCAGAAACATTTCTGCGTCAGTGTCAGAGCAGCTGTGATGAGTTTGCCAACAGTTCGGTAGGGTTCAGATTTGATTTGTAAATGGTTCACATTATGAGGTTATCTGTGACTCTGGGGAAATCTGGTGCAGAGCCTCAGACTGTCCGGGAGGTGAACTGGTGAAAAACAGCTGGAACTTTGCCACACACACATTATGTCACAGCACATACAAATATTTTATTTCAGTCTTCCTGCCTAAAGTCTACAATAACTTTACTCCAAACATGTCTAAATAAATTCTGGGCGCCTTACATTTTAAAGGTGAAGTAGATGTTATTGACACATACTGTAGTTGTAGTCCTGAAAACAGGACACAAACCTACTGGCAGCTCACAGACTTTTTTGCAACACATCCAAACATTATTGGTGTTTTCACATCCACAAACAGTTCCTGCAAGTCATCATGTGTGAATTTAAGTCAACTTAGTGCCAGAAAGCTTTTCTTTGTAGAATCTCTCCCAGGTCGGCTGGAGAACCAGCACAGTGACAGACACAGTAGCTCCATCTAGTGGTAAAAATGATACATTCCACAAAGACAGCGGCCAACTTGCTCAAAACAATTGCCTTGGGAACAGTGAGTAAAATGATGTCAGGATTTAATGACAAGTTGATAGAGCTGGGGCACAGTATTTATAGCGTTCTAACTCATAGTATCATGAACAATTAACAAGTCAAGGTGGGGGAGATGTTGCAAACTTAGACAAACAGTAGAATCATTCAACTTGCCCTTCATGCCAAACTGCTAATCTGCGTCTAAAGGACATTATGCTGCTTTTGCACAAACAAGAATTACACAGGTTAATAAAACAACATCTGTTTCTATTAACTGTAATACAACTTTCTGTCTGTTAGGCCTCTGTTCTGCGGAGAATCCGAAGTGGACCAACTTGGGAAAATTCTTGAGTGAGTAACAAAAAGTTTCCGTCACATTTACCTGACTTGTAGATGTATTTAAAAGGGGTTTCTATGTCATTAAACAATATATGTCATTTCAGAGTTATTGGCTTGCCGCCAGAGGAGGAATGGCCGACTGATGTTACACTATCAAGAAAAAACTTCCCCCCTCTCTTACCTTGCCCAATCACTGACTTTGTTCCAGAGATAAATGAGCAGGGGGCGAAACTATTGCTGGTAAGACTGAGCTGGAGGTGCAGCTGTTGGTATAAACCTTCAACATGAGCTAAAATCCTGCCTGGTAATTGATTCAGTTTCAGCTCCAGAGAGATGAATTCAGGACAGTTACAGATAAGTAACCCCAGACTCATGAAGAATTTCCTTCACTCATAGTCTGCTGACGTTCAACACAAGTTACAAGAATTTCATGATGCAACATTAGAAATTCTTATCCAGCTGGTTAAACTAGAGGAGAGAACAGGACTTACAGAAGTTTGGTTTAAAGAAAAGTATTCTTTCTGTGTTACAATTTACAGTGCTAGTAACACAAATAAACAAAAAATTGCAATGGATTAGTATTTAGCTTACTATCTAAATAAGAAACTATAAAATAACCACATTAAAATAATCAAATCCTGATGACCAAAGAAAGCTAATGGACATCTAACTCTCACCAAGAAAGTGTATTAGCTCTAATATCCTGTTTTTCTTTCTTCTACAGGAAATGCTGACCTTTGACCCTTTGAAACGAATATCTGCCCTGACTGCCCTAGAACATCCATATTTCCAGGATGAGGAGACATTAACTCAGACAAAAAGTTGAAATGATGCGGTGAAACATGCTGGGAGAGGTAACAGTGTCTAAGTTTAGACCTGGCCTAACCATAAAGGATTTCAGTTTCATTTAGTGCATTGCCTTTCAAGACGTCTGGGTTATGCTTTGGGATATTTTTGTCACTCCTGCATCAAAAAAGGATTAGAGCCTGAGAAATGGAATTTAAAAAAAGAAGAGGAGTGAACTTAAAGATCACTGGCATGCGTTACAACATGTAGATGTCACAGTTAATGAGGTTAACATGTCATGTCTTTAAGGACAGTACCAGTGTTTTGATTGCCATCAGTCAACAGGGACTGATCCACAGAAATGTCTGTCAGCGCCTCTGAAATGTTGCTCTTGTTATCTTTGTACAGTGTTTAGACAAAAGGAGGCGGAGATGTCGTCTTTGCTCGTTACAGACTGAACAAAGTTTGACAGAAGTGACACCTCAGGGTTAGAACAGCCAGTCGTAAATGATCATTAACTATTTCTGTTAATATTTATCATATGGAAGGAACACCATAGTCCTGTGACAGGCATCAAGCTGTTTGAAAATCATGAGGAAAAGAAAGAAGTAGTAGATGGAAAAAAACTCACAAGAAAGACGCACAAGAGAAAAATACTGGTACTGCCCTTACATACTTTGTCTTTTATCAGAGGACTGGAGGGTTGGATTTCATGTCATACTTTTTTGCTAAAACCACCTGAAATCAACCAGCACTGCAACTACAAATGAATAAAACAGTTTTAATCACATTCAGACTTTATTTGTGTATTTTTAGAATTATTATTATTATTATTATTATTATTATTATTATTATTATTATTATACAGATGACATTCCATATAAAATGAATAAATGTGATTCTATGAAAACTGAAATCAACTGAAATATAGTTTGTGAAAAATGCAATGAACTGTATTGAATACTAATTAAAAACGTAGCTTCATTAAACTGCTTTCGTCATCTAATATTGTCCAAATAAACAGTTAACGAATGTGGCTGTTTAGCGAGAGGTGTTTTCTTTATAGTTTTCTGCCTGTGAATTGCTACTGTGTTACACATAGGTGGACCGATACCGATTAAGTATTTGACAGAGTTGGGGGACTTGTAAGAGGCTGATGTTAAACAAGACTGGGTGCAGCTGGAGCTGAGATATCCTGAAATTTTGCTTCAAAACTGCTCCTACACCTCCCACAATGCATCTCAATATCCTTAATTTATGCCTTATCCTGCCTGCACCCTTATTTTGTAACTCAGGATTTATGTTGAAAATGTGTAGTTTCCAAGTCCGAGCCTTGATGACATTATGCAGGTTATTTTCTCAAACTTAAAAAAAAATCTCCTTGCAGAGCCACAGAAAATAATTAATTCAACTTTCACAGTCATTTCATGCTACTGTTGTAGTACCTCAAGTGCTACCCCAATGTTCCCCTTGAATTATTTCAATTTGTTCGTATTTGTAGGTTAGCTTAGCATAAATACTGGAAATGGGGAAAACGCTAGCCTGGCTCTGTCCAAAGGTTAAAGCTAATTAACATGCTATATCTCATTTGTAAAGTTCATACAAAAACCATGTTGACAAGCTGTTTTATGTGTACTACTGCTCCTGCCACAACTTACATACTTCCAACATGTTAGGGAGCCTCAAAGGTGCTTGTAGGTGCTTGTAGGTCATGTTACCACCGCTGGTCAGAGGCACGCAAGCTGCCGCTTACGCACCCCGCGTTCTCGTCTTTATGCTAAGCTAAGCTAAATGGCTGCTAGCTCGGCTACATATTAGGCTTACACATGTTAAATATGATTTGTTACATGTTTCTAAACAAATAGACACTACAGTATTTATGCTAATAGCATATCATTTGACATATTCCAAAGATATTTACAACAACATTTCTGCTGACTTGCTTTGACTCCAATTTGTGCTTGTTTTATCTATAATCTACTAATTCTGCATCATCACCTGCAAACTCAAATTAGTATCCTCCCCATGTAATTTAATTACATGCTACTTAATTCAGTTCCCCTTCCTAAACATTGTTATTTCCTATTGCAATGATCCATAGACATCCAGATTTTACCCTCCTGTGCATCCTCACTTTGTCACTCAGAGGGGACAGACAGTGAGGCAGGGAGAGAAAGCAGGAGCTGCCCATAAATTGCTTTGCAAGGGGAGAGAAAGCACCGGAGACGGAGCAGATGCATTGGCAGGAGATGAGCAGAGGCTTTTTCTTTCTCCCTCCTGTCTCTTTTGTTGTGTCGGCACAGATAAAAATCTGATGAACGTGGGCAAGGACCACCACCACTAACTCCATCACCTCACTGCAAGCGTCTCATCCCAAACCCCAGAGCTGGATCCAGTTTGGAGCAGGTTGTGTGGCAGGCTAACGGAGGGCTAGCGGGGGGCTGTAAAGCTCTGTGGCAGCGAGGAGAGGAGGGAAAAAAAGGAGGAGGGGCTGTGGTGAGCTGGTGGGCTTCCTCTGCCTCACAGACACATTTTATTGACTTGCTAATTGGATGAGGCACTCGGAGGAGAGGATGCGGTGAATGAGAGGAGCTGCTCTCCAGAGGAGGGATACAGGCACAAGGAAGCACTGCTTGGATTGCGTAAATCCGGCTACTTCATCCTTCTTCTTTTTTTTTTCAATTTTCTGGAGACATAACAACAGATGTTTTTCAGCATCTCCCAGTGACCCTCACACCGTGCATACATAATTTTATGCATGACATTGTCGAATGGAGGCTCCTGCTGCCAGACGCTTCGTGACAAGTGAATGATTTCCATTTTTATGTTTTTGCACCCTGTTCCCAGTCACCTGTTTTTTCTCTTGGACTCATTATCTGAATCTCTTTTCTCAGCCTTGTTTGATGTGCCATTTGATATGAATGGCAGTCTGATGGCGAGATAAATTCTTCATCAGATCAAATGTACAAGGAACTGTGCATGGATTTTCTTCTGGAAAAATGAAGGTATGATATGATCAAAAAGCCAAGACACATATACTGTAGTAAGGTGGCATCATTCAGCCAGTATTCGTTGGAGACCTAGTCAAGAAATGGATCAAGCAAATGTATTGGCTGTTGCATAATTCCAGGCTGAAATCGGAGGCATCAACACAGTAAAAAGAGACGTCTCCTCATATCTGTCCGTGGGTCAGATTTGCACAGAATAAATGAGTTTAAGAAGGGAAGCAAAGCAGAGAAGAGGGGAGGATTATGAATGAATCAGTGGTACTGTAGAGACCAGTAGTAGTGGTGTGCATTGAGGAGGATTAATGGAGGCATTAAAAAAACAGTCTAGACTTGTTTTACCACTGGGTCAGCCTTTTAAAAATATTCTGGAAATTTGCAATTTGATGTATTGCTCTTCTCTTCACTGACTCCTCATGTCTGCATATTAAAAGGGAACTGGGATTTCTGTGCACAGGCCTGACACTCAGTACACGAGGTTTTCTCAGGTGTCTGTGTTTGATCTTGATCCAAGATTTTCTGTCTCCTCTGCTTCAGTCTTGTCCTGGTTGCCATGGCTGAGGTGTCCAGATCTGGCTAGGTCAGAGAGCAGGTGCCACTGTGCTGAGGTCTGCTGTCCCAATGAGCAAGGCAAGCAACCCACAGAGACGCACCACCTACCTCATTTCCCTCACTCTGGTGAAGGTTGAGGCAGTGCCAGAGGATGTAACAGGGAACCAGAAGGAGGCTCTTCCAGAGGGGGAAGGGAGCCCTAGGAAAGAGGAGGAGGAGAAGGAGGAGGAGGAGGAGAGGGAGGCGAGCAATGCCCCTGGAAAGGAGGAAGGGCCTGTATGTACACCGGTGGTGGGAAAAGAAAACACACGGGTGGAAGAAGAAGTGGAACAGGTGCAGATCAAGTATGGCAGCCCCACTGAGAACTGGGGGAAGCCTGAGAGGAGGGAAACTCATGGACACCAAAAAGACATTGTATCAGTTGGTAAAAGCAAAGACACTTCTTTTGTACACCCACCTGTCAGGCAAATGGTCAGAGTGTATGGAGGAACTACCTCTGAGGGAACTGTGCGCAGGGAGGGGCCTCGCTCAGAAGCCTTGAGCCCTAAGACAGAGCTCTACCGAGAGCCCCCTATGCTGTTCCTGAAGGGGGAAAACGGAGCTGACCTGAACAGCCGCTCACGCTGCAGCCTCCCTTTTTCCGTCCCGCCGCCGGTCAGCCAGCGTCCTGAAGTCCTGATGAGGTCACATGCAGGAAGCAACTCTGCATGCTGGAGAGAACTCAGAGAGGCCAATACAAGCCTGTATCACTCTGCTAAGACTTTGGATCGAAGGGATAATCGCATTGGGGACCAGTCCCCCTTAATGGCAGCTACAACTCTGGGGCCTTACAGGGCGTCCTGGGCCGACAGCGACGGCAGGGGCACGCTCATTCGCCCCGGCGTTCCTATAAGCGGAGGATTTTCAGGCGTAATGACCAGGGACAGTCCTCAGGGAGAAAGGTTTAAGACAGTTTCTATTTCCTTCCCTGCACCTCCTGCCACCGATGTGTCCAGGCCTCAAAGAAAAGGCACGAGTCGTACCCTGGATAACAGCGACCTACATTCCCTCTCTGAGGACCTGAAGAAAGGGAAGGAGGGCCAGGGAGGAACAATCCAGCGAGCTCCTCCCCGTGACCGAAGGATGCTCAAGTTCATTAGCGGCATTTTTACCAAAAGTGCAGCTACACCTCCCAGCGTCAACACCGCACCTCCCCTCTATCCAGCTGTGGAAAGGGGCTCGAGTGAAGAGGAAGGTAGGGCCACCTCATGCATCTCCTGTATCTTCACATTTATGATGGGCTTAATGTTTGATCCCAACATTTCTGCTGATGTGATTTCATACATTTTGACTCTTGTTTTTGAGCCTCAAAGGGCTGCACATACTTGACAAAAGAAGAGGAAAACAATTATAATGAGGGCAGTTTGTCACATGAACCATCATTCATACTACTCTGATGGAAAACTGCTCATCTATAAGAATTTGGTGATGGTGGCAAAAAACCAGTCTCATCTGTTGTTTCAGTTCGCCCACTGGTGCTTACTTAGGCTTAAATTTAAGCAGTTAAGTAAGAAGGCCATTCTGTAATGTGATTATGCAGGATCACATATTTATTGTTACTTGCACTGCCCTCTCTGGAGTCATGTGGACCCAAACCAAATGTGCTCCCACTTAGTCCCTGTGATGCTCTAATTCTAATTCTAATTCATTTACTTACCAGTAAACCTTTCATTTATTTGGGCATAGCTGCTGTAAATTAGACACAGTTGCGATGTCCAATTATCAGGTCAGCGTGAATTTATTCTGCTTATTTTCGTGCAAAGTGGATTTGAATTTGGCCAGAGCACTAAAAAAGTTTCTTCAGTGGTCATTTTCAGTTAGCACACACTGTTGTAGTTTCCTTAGATGAAGTAGATGAGATGTCTTACACTGCCAGTATGCACTAGCTTTGCTTTGAGAGACATGCCTACATAAACATGTTAATTGAAAGCTTTACAGGTGACCGGCGTCATGATAGGTTGTGAGAAGACCAACCAGCTGGTGATGTGACTTAAAGCCTATCTGAGATCAGGTCTTTAGTAACCTTTCATGCCTTTGAGGGATTTTAATTCTGCTGGTTCATTACTGCCCCAAGCTCTCAGTGCATCTGAAACTCGCTCTTAGGGCTACACAATAACTTGCAATAACACCATCTGGTGAAAATATATCGTATCCATTAATGAGGTGCTCCTTTTGAAATATCACACAGGCCTATAAAAACAAATATGAGGATCTTCCAGGGGAGCTGCGGAAGGGAACAGCAGACTTTCAAAACAAAACGACATCTGAGTTATTAGTATGACAGGTTAAGTTGTTAACAGAGCCGCATGTTTGCAACAGTTATTGGCACTCATCCCGTTAATATCCAGATTTCACTCCATCATCGCACTAATAGGTAAGCTATAACTCAGATTTATTAATGATGTAGAGCTGAAACAATTATTTGATGATTCGATTAGACTATTTTAATAGTTTATAAATCTTTTAGTCATTTTTTTCATGAGTACCAAATATTCTTTGTTCATAGCTTCAAACATGAGGATTTGCTGGTTTCCTTTGTCTCCTGTGATAGTTGTCAGTGTTTTGGTGTTTTGAACTGGTGTTCGGACAAGAAAATCTATTTGGAGATGTTCGATTTTAGGAAATTGTCTTAGGAAATGTCAGAATTATTTTCTGACATTTCATAGAACAAACAATAAATTTAGAAGAAGTTTTAAAATTTTGTAGTTTGTTCGTTATTAGTAATTAAAAGGGTTACAATGTTATGATCCACCTCCGTACTTTGACACAATGTTTTGGATCTCTGTTTTGAGGAAATTCCCCTAAACCTGACACCCAAACAAACAGAAATTAGTTCAGTCTTGTCAAAAACTATGAAAACACTTCATGAAATATTCAGATGTGAAATAAAGCAAATGATGCAACTTTATCAATTTTTAATCTTTATTTATATTCTAAAGAAAATCATCTTTGACAGAGATTGTGGTTTTGGAGTAAGCTCTGAATAATTTGTCAGTAGTAAGTGGGACATGAATAATTAAGGTTGGGGATACACAGAGCTGTGGTGTTCATCGGAGGAGTGAGGGGAGCAGGAACCTGCTACTTCCTGCTCTGTGCATGGATTTAATCAGCCTTCAAATGGGGCCTATTCATTCGTTGTTGATGCACTATTGTCTTTTAAGTGTTTGTGAGCAGCATAGTCAACATTGTGCCAACTTATTAATAGTTTCAGCATATTATTGATAAAAATTTGACTATTAAAATATTGCTCAGTATTTTCAAAATGTGAGGGACGTACACTGGCATATTTACTGTTTATATATGTGCACAGGTGGACATCACGTCTCTGTGCCTCTCACACACACGTCACTTTATCCATGAGAGACCATTTATTGTATATAGACCCAGGCTGGAGGCTTCTGGAAAATGGAGTTGCCATGGCAACAGCAAGCTGTGAGAGATGCTATTTGGTCTGTGGTGTGACGCTGTTGATGGAGGGGAGTGAGGGGGCGTGGGGGATTGCCCAAAGATGGGGATGAGGGGGTTTAAACTTAGAACGTGTGTCCCCAGAGAGTGGGCCGACAGCGTGGCTCCGCCCGAACACAACGTGACCCAACAGCTCCAGAGTGTGTGTGCAAACAGTAGCTGTGTCGTTGTCTCCTATGGTGATTTCTACATTGATTTACATATGTGGGCACTTTCAGTGTCAGAATGTGTGTGTGTGTGTGTGTGTGTGTGTGTGTGTGTGTGTGTGTGTGTGTGTGTGTGTGTGTGTGTGCTTGTCCACACTGGTTGTCATTTCTTTCATTTGTCTTTCTCTGTTCAGCCTCATATCTCCAGATCCATGGTGTTCTTCATGGCTGTGTGTGTGTGTGTGTGTGTGTGTGCCTATGTTTTATTGAATGCCCATTCACATAAGCACCTCTGCTGTAAGTCTACTGAGGTTAAAGCTAATGCACTCTAACCAGAATGTTAAGTGCAACCACAAACTATATTCAGCAAGTCTTTAAAAGTAGGACTTAGACCTTTAAATTAGTGAACGCATTTCATACGCGACATCAGCTTGTTTCAACTGTCGTTTTCTTGACACCAGCACACTCATCGGTCTTACTGTACCTCCTTTATTTTAGTTATTTCAGATATTTGTCGTCCAAATCTTTGAAACTACTGGAGGTATTTTATCATAATGTACTGGCTGAATCATTTCATTTCTTTCAAGGAAACCTTTATGGTTAAATATGAATATGAGAGGAAGTGACTTGTGATTTATATTTTCTGTAGAGTGTGGAACAGAAATATATCCATGCCTTCAGAATTAAATTAGAGAGTGAGCTACGGAGTAATAAAACTAAGACTATATTGTATCAGTTGTTGTTGTGCTGTAACTCCCACACTGTGACCTTGCTGTCAGCACCACCTTTATGAATATAATTTAGCCTTTTTACAAAATCTTATTTTAGTTTATCTGCTCCAAATCCTATAAAGCATTACTTACTAAACCTACCGCCACAAAATAAATCTGCACAGCTGGAGGATCATTATGATCACAGTTAAGCAATGAAATAGATGTATTTGGCCATAATCTTCACACTATTTATCATTGTGACACTTGGAACATAAAGTAGGTTTTTAATATTAAAACTCAGTCATCATGTTGTCTCTGCCAAGTGGATGTCCTTATCAGTAAAATCAAAGCCAGAAACCCAACAAAAACACAGGTCTATTTAAGTTTTTAAACATTCATGAAATGATAATGGATCATCTTATTAATGTCAAAGTGAAACTACGATGAGGTGGGAGCTTTTCAGGAGTTTATGTATGTTGGACACATTACACTTTTCTCTTTTTAAAAGAAAACAGTTGTCTTTATCAGACTATAAAGAAATGACAGAGGAATGAGTTTGCACATCTATGGAGACGCTGACGTCTGCCTCAACCTAAAATGAATGCTGAATGAGTCACTTGACAGCAGTTATCTTCTATCATTTCTAAAAGAGATTACATTTTTGCCTGACACAAAATAAGGATAAATAACGTGTTCTCATCTCAGTGCATCATTACCGATGCTTTCAGACAGTGTGACAAAGCGTAATTATTTTACGCTAAAAGTACCCTTTAGCGTCCGTATGAAACGGCAACATTTGTTATGTTGCAGCAATACAAAGGAGGCTAACCCTATCTGCTAGGCTACCTCCTGCAGCTGTAGGGTTAGCTGATCAACATGCATAAAGTCAGTGACTTAGGTTTAGGCACTAACATTTCTGATGGTTATGGTAAGGGTAGGGGGCTTCGGGGGGGCTGTCAACACCTTTAACACTAACGCAGCTAGCTAGCTAACTAACTAGCTGTACAAGACGCCTCAGAGCATCTCCCACAGATGCTAAAGAGTACCTCGTTATTGGACGCCCTGAAATGAGAATGGGCTCAAATAACTCAAAAGTAACCAAAATCCCACTATTGATCAGTCAGTATTAAAACATCCATCTTAAGGACTCAGGTACGGTGGCCCCAAAGTGTAAAACACAACAGCATTTGTGAGACTCAAAACCGAAATAGATAGGTACGTATTGGATAAGGATTCCTCGTCCTGATTGGATGTCTGGCAGACAGTCTGCGACAGACAGAAGTAGTTGCTTTTGTTTGTGTTTTCTCTCAGAAAATGTAAGTCTAGCCTAGAATTTCTGCTGGTCTAGCTACTTTGAAGATAGGAGTAGTATTTTCTGATTTGTCTTGTGTTTTGCACTTCAAGGCCACCGTGATCAAGACTTTTCTTTTACAGTGCAATAATTTTACTTATACCAGAGTAGTTTTCTCTTTTTCTGAAATATTTTTGCAATAAGCCCCATATAACGTAACAATGCCAGATAAGGCAGTTCGCTGCTCCAGTATTAAGAATCTGTCTGACCTAATGACTCTGAAAATTCTGTTTCATTTTGGGATATTTGACTTGTCTGATGAAAATCTGCTCCTCTTTTTGAATCAGGTTTCCTGCGACCACAGAGCACAGAGCAAGTGGCATATTCTGTCTTGTTTCACTCGGCACTAACTTCTATAAAATTCATGAAATGAGGGAAACTGCACTGGGAACAAGATGAATTATCTCACCACAGCTGTCTCAATGCTTCATTTTTTCACCTTTTCAAGGCTGAAAAAAGAATAAATGATTTGTTAGAAGGGTTATTTGCATGGTACCCATAAAAGGCACCCAAAGTGGTGTGTCTAACAATGTGAAGGTAAACTAAAGATATCTGCAACACTCACCAAATCTTGTGGACTTATTTATACACTTGAATGATTTTTCTGGGTGCTCACTGTATGGGAGCTGCAGCCTCTCTGCACCCAGTGGGGAGGCTTGGACAACCAAACTCTCCTCACTGTGCTGTGTGCTCGAGCAGTGAGACCAAACCTGGCCAACACTCTTTTGAAAGAACAAAACCCAGAGGGCTCATGGATGTGTTGGTGGTTAGTTTGCATGCTAACAACATACAACATGTAAACAAGAACTGAAGTTATTAAAAGGGTGTTTTCTCTGTTCCTTTTAAAGCAGTATGACATTTTTAAAAATAGTTAGCTGTCTCTCGTCAGTCAGATGAGAAGGCTGAGGATATTTGTGTTTCTAGTACAGAAATGGATGTAGGTAGTTCTTTAGCTAAGCTTAGCAAAAAGATTGGAAGCAGGGCAAAACCCAAATGTTACAGCTTCCAGCAACTCCAAAAGTGTCTGTACTATTTATCCTGTATCTTACATCTTATTATACAGCAGGTTACAAATACATAAAATTGTTACAGTACTGAGCTTATTTACATTTATCTCCCCCTTTTTTGCTGTCATTTTGTTTTCTTCAGCTGTATGCACCAGTAGTCAAGAATGGACCATGAGCCAAACTATTCAAGAACTTCACTTGGTAAGCATTGAGACATAGCTTTTACAAACCTGGGAGTGTCATTTAAAATCAAATTAATATTTTCTGTGTGTGTGTGTGTGTGTGTGTGTGTGTGTGTGTGTGTGTGTGTGTGTGTGTGTGTGTGTGTGTGTGTGTGTGTGCTGCTCTGCAGGGTGTTTTGGGAGGTTTATGCAGCGGGAAGTCTGCTCTGGTCCACAGACACTTGACAGGAAGTTACCTGCAGCTGGAGAACTCTGAGGGTCGGTTTTACATGTCCTCATCTACAACCTTTGTGTGTTTTTCTGACACTAGAACTTTGTCATAGTGAACGTTTCCACTTCTAATACATGGGTGTAAATAATAACATTAATGCTGGCTGCATTATATTTAGATGATCTTGAACTGGGGCCAGGGCATGCTGTTAATGTTATGAATTATTCATGTGCCTTTCCTGCAATAACAAGTCAAAATATCTGCTATGGTCAAAAGGTCTATAACAACTCTGGTTTATTCCTACTGTGTATTTTCAGGGCGCCAGTACATTAAGGACGTCCTGGTTGATGGACAGAGCCACCTGTTGATAATCAGAGAGGAGACAGAACTCCCAGGTGCTCAGGTGGGTTTGGGAACTGATTGAACTTGGTAAATGTGGACAACTAACTAAACATGTCATAATTTTGGGCTCACTATCAGCCTGCTCCTGTGTAGTTCTGAGTACTACTCTTCTCCTCCTCCGTTCTCCTCAGTTTGCAAGTTGGGTGGATGCAGTTATCTTGGTCTTCAGTTTGGAAAATGAGGCCAGCTTCCAGGAAGTTTACAAAATCTACCACCAGCTCGCAGTCCACCGGCCTATTTCTGAGATACCTTTCATAGTAGTCGGCACTCAAGGTCAGACACTCGCACACAACTCGGGCTTTCAGTCAAATGTTTGTGGAGGTGTTATCTATGTGTTTTCTGCTTTTTCTAGACAAGATCAGCAGCACCAACCCCAGAGTAATAGACGACACCAGAGCCAGACAGCTCTGCTCAGACGTACGGCGCTGCACTTACTACGAAACCTGTGCGACGTATGGCCTCAATGTGAACAGAGTCTTCACAGACGGTACGTGTTCCTCCAGAAACCAGACCAGCACGTCAAGGATTCTGCCACAGAAGATGCATGAATAAGAAGGTCACGTGTGTCTTTTTTTAGGGCTAATGCTTAGTTTTGTTGTTCCACAGCTGCTCAGAAGATCATGGCAGCTAAGAAGCAAGCTGCTCTACTGGCGTCCTGCAAATCTCTCCCTAACTCTCCCAGTCACTCTGGAGGCTCCACCCCAGTGTCGGGAGTCTTTCCAGGACAGGTAAAACTATTCCACACTGGAAAAATGGTGTACCATTTACACATATCTTTTCTTACTAAGGGCTTTGTATATTTTAGGCTTGCTTTCAGTTCTAAAAGCTATAAGCATGCTGTTGTAACAAACTCAACAATCTACCTTTTCTACTCAATTGTCACATCACCTCCAAACTCTTCTGTCCGGGCTCTTTTCCACACTTTAGGCTAGTAATGGCGGTCAGAGCAGTGACTACTCCTCATCCCTTCCCTCCACGCCTGTGATCAGCCACAAAGAGATTGGCAAGACAGTGAGAGGGGAAAAACAGGATAGTGCCACACCTGGGTCAGTCCGCAGTGCCACCCGGAGACGCACCTCCCGATTCGCGGTACATACTGGCCAAGTGGGTTTTTCATGGGCCGAAACAGTTGTGTTGAAAATGGGAACACTTGTCAGGATTCGTAAAGACATACCAAGGCCCAGTTGAAGAACATCCTTGTTAGCAGTATAGTCACAGTACCACATTTCACTGTTTCATACAATTTATTGGCAATGTTGTTTCGCCTACATATACAAGCCTTTGTCAAATCATTTAGATCATAGTGAGCAGTTTGCATACAGGGCCTGTAGAGTAGGGTTGAGAGGCATAACCAGTGTCAACAGCACACAGCACCATGATATGGGTTTGGCTCTACTGTTATAGAGTGGCTTTTATTTGTCAAAAAGAAAGACACAAGTGTGTCACACTGCCTTCTAAAACATTTTTCATGTTTTGTTTTGAGATAATAAAAGAGGCAACTTGTCACCCTGCATAGTCTGTAGATACTATTAATTAGTGCAGCTTTAATGTAAGGCAGTATGGCACTGATAATAAACTAATTTCTATAGATGCGGGCAACTCCATTCCAATTTCCAAAGACCTTGTAATGAAATGCCTAATAATTTATAAGGAACACTTCAATACTCAATACTCTCTTCAATACTCTTCATAACTCCTAAATTATATTTTTAACCAGTTCCCCCATTCTTGCCTCTGATGCAGTTTATACTTCTCTTGTCCTTTTGTTTAGGGCCGGCGAGGCAGTGACTCAAACAGAAGGAGTGCAGACTGTAAGGGCGATTTGGGCAGTGGGCGCTCCATTCCCATCAAACAGGTAGGACACACATTTGCACTTGATGCAGAAACAAATATGATGTATCTAATGGCCCTCTGCAGAGGACATCACATCAGCACTCACTTGAAATCAGACGTGTGAAGGCAGTTTCATCATGTGGAGTGCTGAAGTGTTGTGATCTGCCATATTGGCCTGATGAATAGGACAGTGGGTGTTTTTGGCAGCCTGCAGTCATCATGCTGCCGAAGAGTGCGAGATGAACGCACAAGACTTTTGGCAATAAATTCTCACTCTTTCGGTTTTGTCACCTCCATCAGGGCATCTTGCTGAAGCGCAGCGGGAACTCTCTCAACAAAGAGTGGAAGAAGAAGTATGTCACACTGTCCAACGACGGCATACTGTCCTATCACTCCAGTGTCAATGTGAGTCAGCGGGTTAATGCAGAGCCCTGAAGCATTATGCTGCTGAAAGCACCGCCGAGGCCTAGTGGTTGATGGTAATGCCTGATGTTTGGCTTGGCAGGACTACATGCTGAATGCCCCTGGGAAAGAGATGGACCTGCTGCGAGTGACGGTGAAGGTGCCAGGAAAGCGACCACCTCGTGCTGTACCCACCTGCGGCCTTCCAGTCGGGCTCAACGGACGGGTCAAAGATGTGCCAGGACCTGAGGGTGTCAGCCCAGGTCAAAAAATGAACTTTACTTACTTTACATGCCTAGAAAAGAAGAATAGAAAGCATTTAAATTACCCAAATCTGTGAATAAGCAGGAAACACTGACAAAAACACAATCTAAATAGTATTTTGAATCTATCAGAGGCATTATAGCAATAGAGTGTGCATTTACAAATGGCAGTGCACTGCCTTAAGTTAAAGATATTTCATAGTTCTGGTCCTTTTCTCTGTGGAGTTGGGGTAAGTGTGAGTTGGTTAAAATATAGAACCTAATGACCCTGAATAGGAATGAGTAGAAATGTTAAAAAAAGAAACAATGATACAAGGGCAGAGATGGGGAGAAGGTAGGAGTTTTTAGACTTTAGTTGTTTTTGTGGAGTGGGGTCAAACCTCTGGGCCAAAAAGGGGGAAAACTGCAAGGGAATGTAAAATCTTTGCAAAAGAACAAAATGGCATCATAAGAGATTTTACAAGTTTCACAAGAGTATGTGAAAGACTTAAGGACTCATACTCTGTATCTTTTATTTTCTCTGGTGTGCTGAATCAGTAATGTATTTTTTAATTTCTGTAGCTCTGGTTTACATTTATGTTTGTCTACATTACTCTATTATTAAGTGCATGCTGGCTATCATCTCTTTAGTCCCTGTAAGCGCCAGCAGCTTCCTGCAAGTGGAGGAAATGGAAGGGCTGGGGGGTACACTGTTCCTGAGGGGTAACAGAGGCGTGCAGCGATGTCCCTCTACACTGTCTAACCATGCACAAAGTGTTGGTGAGCAATGTGCCTTTTCATTTGTGAATATATTTAGCATAAAAAAACATGCATGTTTTTGTACCAGATACATTTAATTTGGTCTGTTCTTGTGTGATCTTTTTCTCAGACTCTGCAGTTGAGGGGGTGTCAAGCTCCTCCTCCACCAAAGACGTAGGCTCCTCCTCCCCAGTGACGGACAGGAAGAAGCATCGCAGAAAGAAGAGCGTAAACCAGAAAGGAGAGGCGACCATTGGCCACGCCGATGGTAAATGCTAAGAACTCCACGTGTTTTCATATTCACCATATAGCAATAAAAACAACAATCATACTCTGATAATTTTGATATGATGTTAACTATTAAAAAATTAACAATTGATAACTTTACATTAAATTCGATCAATAGCAGTAACATTTATTATTTCCTGTCTTTCTCTTGTTGTCTTTTTTGGGACATTTTCTGTCTTCTCATGCAGCCAAGCGCAAAATGTGGAAACTTAAAAGCTTTGGTAGCTTAAGAAACGTAAGCAAGACAGGTAATGTTGATCTGTCATGTT
The DNA here is from genome assembly GCA_024633595.2 of Lepomis macrochirus. Lineage (NCBI taxonomy): Eukaryota > Metazoa > Chordata > Actinopteri > Centrarchiformes > Centrarchidae > Lepomis > Lepomis macrochirus. The sequence continues at coordinate 27,043,642 of JALXJV020000004.1, read as the reverse complement.
GCATCTCTCAAACTCTGATTGACCCTCTGCACACTTCGGTCTAGGACATACGTATCAGGCTTTTGGCTAAATTACAACTGTTTAATTGACATTCTTTTCATACATTTAAATTAGATTATCCACATGTAATTTAGCATGTAGGAAATTTTTGGTTATAAACATAAAATGACTTGCTTATGTCTTACAGTAGTCAGACATGGATGCTAACCTGCACTGATGCATGCAAATGGAAACTTTTTTAGCTCATAATGTTTACAAGCTATTGATGATATGTCTACATGTATGTGACTACTTGGTGTTTTTCTGTTTTAGATGAGGATAACTTTGACTTCCTCATTGTGTCGAGCACTGGCCAGACATGGCACTTTGAAGCGCAGAGTGTGGAGGAGAGAGACTCCTGGGTCCAAGCCATTGAGAGCCAGATCCTGGCCAGCTTGCAGCTGTGTGAGAGCAGCAAAAACAAGGCAAGAATGAACAGAAGTGCACTCTCTATAGTGAATGCATACACTTTCCTGTACCTTTTTGTAATATTGTCATTAATTAACTTGTTGCTGTAATAGTGACAACTCTAATCATAAAAAGAAGAACAAGTATGTATTCATTTACATTGATGCATTAGAAAAGTCATATGTGTGTATTTCTATATAAATACTTATACACACATGCACTGCACAAGTCTGTATCAACAAGCCCATCCAAACATATATAAACATTATTACACCTCCGCTCCTCTGATTGTACCTGTACATGTTCAGTTCATCCACAGTATGTTGTTTCAAAACAATATTGCCTCAGATTTTATAAGAGATTGTTTTCATTATATCATTATTTTGTGTCCGTTATTTCATGAGGCATTACACCTAATAAAAATTATTAAATATGTGGTTGGAGTCTGTATAGATTTCTCCACATTGCCTCCAACATGTAGAAGATTCCTATTTAGCATATCTATTTGAGGTAATAAAATACTGCTGTCTGTATCTTCCAAGCATATTTTCTCCACATGTGTGAGGCAGTTGTGTTGTGTGCCCCTCTAGAGCAATAATTGCATGACAAAATGTTCTCTCAGTTACTCCTGGAAAACATTACAGCCTATATTTTAATCCACATAACGCAAGCAGAGGCGTAAATACAGCTGCAGTCCTATTATTGTTAGTATTATGTGGCCCCAAATGTACCTGCTTGCATTGAGGAGGACAGAGTAATGCACCTGAGGTTGTGTTTATGCAGTTCAGGGGTTGTAGGGCAATCCTGGTACCCTTATTTGCATAAAATGGTGTCTGTTTGCATCATCTCTTACTACAAGTCAATAGAACAATTCTTTAGGCTTTTGCTGCAATGAAATCATTCGTATAGCAGAAAGTACAGGAAGTGGCTGCAGGAAGCGACCTGAGCTCCATCAAAGATTTAAACATAACACAGTTTTCTATTAACAATCAAAACCAGTCTTTTAGTCTTTACTCAAAGGTTTGCAGCAGAAGCGTTGTACAAGTAAATGTATCCAAGTATGACTACTGGAAGGCAACCGTACATATAAACAACCTTATTTTTAGCAAGCAAAATATAGGCAACAGATAGTAATTGTGGAAACATTCATTACTACATTTATTGTATTATACTACGTAAATTCAAATTTAAAGGGGTGGTATTATGCTCATTTTCAAAATCTTAATTAGGGGTTGTACCAGAACAGGTTTACATGGTTTAATTTTCAAAAAAAACACCATATTTTTCTCATACTTCACATTGCTGCAGCTCCTCTTTTCAGCCTGTCTGTCATACGCTCTGCTCTTGAGCTACAGAGTGATGCATCTTACTTGTACCATATCTTTGTTGGGAGTTGTACATGCGCAGTTCCTAGGCAAGGACTACTAGCCAATCAGAAGCAGAGAAGGGCGGGTTGTAAGAAACAAGGTAGTGTGATCCAAGTCAAAGCCTTCAGACTGCGACCGTAACCTAGCAGATGGTTTAAGTTATTACTTATTGTTATTGTTATAAGTTATAAGCTATAAGTTATTGTTGCCGGTGTTCTGACGATCTATGCTGCCTTGCCAAAAATGCTTCCATAGCGCAAATCGATAGACCTCGGCTCTACTCGGCCCTGCTCTGTTTTCCATTGCAGATAGTACCCAGACATAGTGACGCCACACATAACGGCCGCGATGTAATGTTCAATGCGACACACACACCAGCGATCCACACAGCTCTTAAAATATATACAGTCTAAGGTTAAAACGTTTGAATATTCCTCAGAATGTAAAGACAGATAAGCGGTATGAAAACCTTCCAGCTGTGTTTTCCTCTGCCGTTGTTGCTGCAGCGGTCTGTGTGACTGCAGGAGCAGAGGGCTCTGTGAGCGGGCGGCTGGCCGGCCTCACACGCTCCTCCCGCGGGTTGCAACAGGCTTCCCCCGACGCCACTTGCAGAGCTCCTCAACTCTGAAAATATTCATCACATTTTTGTTCCACCATCACTTCTCGTAAAACTGTCAATATTCGAAATCTACACAGCTGATTTCTCACCTCAAAACTTATCAGAATTGGATTTAGTGATGAAAATCCATTTCGAAAACTGTAAAATAAATGTTGCTGGCCTCTGTCTGGTGGTTAGTATCCCTCAGCTCCTTGGAACCTCGATGGAGGTGAGGTGATACGAAAAAAAGTACCTGGAAGCAGGTAGAGATACAACATTTCTACAATGGAAACCCAAACAAAGGCGAGTCGAGCCAAAGGGCCTCTGGTCAGACTAGCTTAGGGCTGCCTGACCCTGGTTGCATTGTGACATCACAAGTCAAGGAAGTGAAGGGTTGGACTACAATCGAGCTGTTTTCAAGCGGTTCAGAGCAGAGCTTTCTGTGGGAGATGGGAACTCCCTTTGGGTTTGACTTTGGGCTTTTTCACTATGCAAATCTGTTACATGGACAAAAAAGATATATAACTCAATAAAGGAGAGGGGAAAAGCCAAAAAGCATAATACCACCCCTTTAAATGTCCGCCCTTAGAGGTTTATTGATGGGCTGTTTAATCATATTTGTGTGCTGGGTATTTGCACCTTGGGACTCCTGGTGCAGTTTTAGGAGGACTCTTAGGAGAAGCTGGCCTGGACTCTCTTCTCAAGGAAACTGTTAACTGCCTCTAAAGTGGATGAGGGCTAATTAGATTGGCCATTACAAAAAGAACTGTATGTGGTCCTGTCCACTAATGGCCTGTGCTGGTTTCTGTTCTTGAGCAGGGAGTGCTTGCTGGTGTGGAAAAAAATTCAATCATCTCCAAAAATCATAATTGTCACTAATATAATGATTCTGAATAATTACTTGAATCCCTTGATGCATGTCATTATTAGTGTTATGAGAATTGTGTGTCCTAGGAGGCCAAAACCAATAAGTTTATAGCTTTTAATGGTCATAAAAATGATTACAGCCAACTACCACAACCTTTTCAATTTTCACACAGTTTTGAAACTTATAATCATGATTATTAGCAATGAGAGCAGCTAGCAGAGCTATTATCACACAGGATTATTTTACTGGTGTGTTTCTTTCATTTTAACTGTATACTGTGTCCTCCACAGGCTCGCAAGAACAGCCAGAGTGAAGCAGTGGCTCTGCAGGCGATCCGCAACGCAAAGGGCAACAACTTCTGTGTAGACTGTGATGCTCCAAGTTAGTGACACACATTAATAGCTTCTCTCTTTCTTATGTGTGTTCATATGTGGGTCTGGTTTTGGTACCCATTACCCATCTCATCTTTTTTCAACCCTGAACATGTGTCATCACTCCCAAGCACCGCTATTATTTCGTCTGTGCTCATTTCTGGGATGTATATAAGAATCATCAACTACCAAGTTGTCCTATATATATAGGAAAACTTGGTAGTTGATGATTCTTATATACATCCATATAGGACCATATATATATATATATATATATATATATATACATATATATACATATATATCCATATATATGGATATATGGATATATGGATATATATATATATATATATATATATATATATATATATATATATATATATATATATATATAGTTGCCCGCTTTAAGTGGTCGAAAAGACTAGAAAGGCGCCATACAAATACGGAGCATATAGAGACTATATAGATAATCGATCGATAGAATATATAGAGCTTGAAGCCCATCGTGCACTGTAGGAAATGGTTTTGAGAACTGAAGTGTCATATAGAAATGTTTTTGACATTTTGAAGGCAAGCTGAAGAAATGTAGGCTACTCATTACCAAATGCTTTGCTGAATCCGAATTGTGTCGTCATTCAGTCTTTGAAATAACTTTTTTACTTCCGTAACGAAAAATATATGCCAAATTCTTACAATGCTAATTGCAATGTAAATTAACCTATAAGGAAGGAGTACAAACATTTTGACATATTTGATTTAAGTCCAACAGAAGAAAGGGGCTGCCAAGCATATTAATGATGACCCTTAGTTTTTAGAAATGTAGTCCATGTAGTTCATTTATAACCCTATAATTAAAATCAGGTTCTTGATCACTAAACAAAACAAAAATAGATCAAATGATGGATATTCCAGCATTCAGCCAGCCTAATATGTTGTGTGTACCCTTCTTCTCCAAGATCCAACCTGGGCCAGTCTGAACCTGGGCGCTCTCATATGCATTGAGTGTTCAGGGATCCACAGAAACTTGGGGACCCACCTGTCCCGTGTTCGCTCGCTGGACCTTGATGATCTGCCGCGAGAGCTCACGCTGGTTCTCAGCGCCATCGGCAACCACATGGTCAACAGTATATGGGAGGCGCGCACTCTGGGCCGCCGTAAACCAGCGCCTGATGCTACACGGTAAAGATGACTGGTCAAAATAAGACAATAATGTTATGGGGTGTAACATTATTGATGTGACATAGGGCACCTTAGTTAAATGCTTATACTATGTAGTTATGAGCTGCGTAAAAGATTCAGCAGAAAGACAAGAAGCTGTTTCACCGAATATTCATCATTTCTCTTTGCTTTCTGTGCTTGTTCAGCGAGGAACGGGAGTCATGGATCAGGGCCAAATATGAGCAAAAACTGTTTGTGGCGCCGTTGCCTCCTCCCACACCTGGCGAGGGCCCAGACATCACGCTATCTGGCCGTCTTCTCTTGGCAGTGATGGAGCACAACCTCCCCAAGCTGCTGCTCCTTTTGGCCCACTGCACTAAGGAGGACATTAATGCCCCTCTCAGCCTGTCGCTCTCCTCCAGGTCGCTCTTGGCGCTGCGGCTGCCAGGCTCTGCCCTGCATGCCGCCTGCCAGCAGGCCGACATGGTGATGACGCAGCTCCTTGTTTGGGTGTGTTTCCCTCCCTTTCTGTTATAGGAATCAAGAAAACCCTTTGTTTGGATGATCTGACTCATATCACCAAAGAAGTGCAAAGCAGAGGTAGAGATGTCACAGTGAAGGTGTAGTGTTGACGAGGTGTGAAGTTATTTAAAATGTCTTGTTAGTGCATCAAAGCAAACCATCATGTTGAGTTATGCAAAACGGGCAAAATAATCAACGTTCCCCTTCAAGAACCTCTAAGTGATCCCTTCAGCAAAAAAAACGGATGACTCAGCAGACCACACAAGGTGATGTGTATGTGTGAAAGGCACTGAAGCTCAATGAGTCACGCCTTGTTGGAATAATTTAAGACAGTCTCGTCAGGTCTAAGTTGCAATTAATTCCATTTGATAAAATGTGAAATATGGGGTAATTACATAATCTAATACAGTTTATTATCTTCTTCTTTAATTGCCTCCAGTATGGCTGTGATGTTCGGTCCCGGGACGCTCAGGGGCAGACAGCCCTGGTTCTTGCTCGCAGCAGTGGCAGCCAGGAGTGCGTCGACATCTTGCTCCAGCATGGATGCCCAAATGAACCGGCCACGACAGCCGGCTTCGCAGCAGCAGCGACATCCAGCTTTCCTGTTGCCATGACGCCCAGCCTGACAGTTGCCACGACACTCAAGATCTCACACAAGAGTGGCGGCACCAGCTTGAGTTACAGCACCTCTAGAAGAGCAGTGTCATAATCAAAATGTGGTGCGGTAGTGTGTGTGTGTGTGTGTGTGTGTGTGTGTGTGTGTGTGTGTGTGTGCATGCGTTTGTGTGCGTGTGTGTGTGTGTGTTTGTCGCTTTGCCATCATGGTGTCACTCACACTGGCCAGCAGGACTGATGAAAATGTTGCCAGATGTTGCACTCGCTGAGGTTTTAATGGGTGTGTGTGTTTGTCAGGGAGGAAAACACATGCTTGTAATCACACAGGCACATTCAGTCTGCTAGAATGATTTAACCAAAACAAAACAAAACAAAAATTTCCTCACTACACTTTCTACCGAGGGTAGAATAAAAGATAACAGATTCAATAGGAATGTATTGCACTGTATACCAGCTGGTATGATTCATATTTCATCATGCAGTCAGTATTTATTCTCCACTTGATTCAGAATGGAAATTCACCTTTGGCCTCAAACAGCTTATCTGAGCATCTAGTTCCCAGAAGTAAAAAAAAACGCAATAAGTTTATGACTTCATAGATGGACAACTCTGTTTTTCAAGCCTGTCTCTATCTGCTTGGAAATTTCAACATTAAACACATTTACCCTTCTTATCTTTATTGACAGCAAATGTCAGTTTTAAATTCAGAGTGCATATCCTGAGTTACGTTCAACACAGCCGGTCGATCAGTGCATAAGTAATAATGTTGTGTAAGTTGAAAAACAAAAACAAACAAAAAAAACTTTACAGTGGCTGAAAAAGGAGGGGCTGTTTTACAGATAATCAAAATAATTGTATAGAAATTGATAAAATATTGTAATTCTAAAATTTAAAAGTGCTTCATTTTCGAGATTGTTATTGTATGATTTGTACAGTTATGGTTCTGTGTATAAAACTCAAAGGGTTACTCATGGCTGTTCAGAGATTTCCTGTACAGCGTCTTGGTTTGATGTTTCCTTTAATAACCACCTGATTAACTCTTTGACATCCAAGACTGACTTCTATGTTAAATTTCTATCACTGTGTGTGACATATACACGATGTGCTCATTATGACTCCAGCAGCAGCTCATTATCAAAGCGAGTGTAATACTAGACGTGTAAAGGAACATGTGAAATGCCTTGATTTTGACTGAATGTATACAAAAACCAATGGTTTGAGTTTATTGTTTCAAACACTAACATGTGTTATCCAGATTATAAAGTTTCGGTGGCCTGCCGGAACATTTTATCTTTAATTAACTATTATTATTCCTGCTGTGACTAATAGAACTTAAAAGTATGGTTTAATAGATTCAAACATGGCAAAGGTTATGACTTATAAAACTGAGCTTTCGAATGACTATGATTTTATTTGTAAGTGGATGAAAATCCATATAAAATAGAAGAATGTTGCTCAGTTTAAAATTTTTAAAAAAGGCATAAAAACAGAACTGTATGTATTTTTGTGTTAACCTGAAGACTCCGCTGAGTGTACATGTCTGTGATGTAAGCATCTCTCTCCATTTGTATTTTTTTACTCATGCAATGATTCATAGAGCATTCATTATCAATACACTAAGGCTACTGCCCAAGCTGGGTTTGTTTTGTTCAGAATTGTGTGTGTTTTTCTTCTGTGTCTGGGCCCATGACTTGACACTCACTAGCATTTAAACATGAGATCTTCTGGATCAAACCAGTTCTTGTTAAATGCCCCTACTGGCTTTGACCTATTTCTTTCTAGGTTGAAGTCATGGACTCGGTTTTTATATCTTTGCCGAGATGAGTTAACCCCAATCCTCAACACAGCTTCAATTTCCTTTTTCCTAGAGTGCTATATACATTTCCAAACAGAATGTTCTCAGTGGCATTTAGTTTATGAAGCTCAATGTACCAAAAATACACAGAAAATGAAGGCAAAGCTCATCAGCAGCAACAAGATTGTTCATAATAAGACCGGAATTGTTTTCTTGTTAACTCAGAAGACCAAAAGCCAGAGGCACAAGCTGCAGGTATAAACTCAGCCTAGTAGTGTTTAATGAGTTCAATTAAAACAGATTGCATCACACAAACTAGTTCTTACATAGAGATTAGTGGCACGGTAGTGAAGTGACAAAACTAACATTAACTTGCTAACATATGACCCATTTATAGTGGACTAAAGGAGGTAAGAGGTAATAATGTCAACATATCTGAATTAATATATAAAGGTTTTAAATCACATTTCACAAAAATCTCACTAGGCCAAAATTTGTGTGTATGATACAACCCAATCTGGAGTACAAGCCTTTGCATCCTTCTCCTGTGCCCTCGTAAATGACCAATCAACATCAGGCTTGTACATTTTTTACCAGTGCTTTGCTCTTGAATATGTATGTTAAATACAAATACTTACCTCAAAATAAAATAAAAACATTTAAAGGAAATTAACAAATGTGTTACTTTAAAGGTTAATTTAACATAACATTGAAATAGTCTACTATTAGTCTGCTATAAACGGGCACAGCAGCTGTGTCTGTTTATCTCCAGTTCTTGCCGTATCTGTCTAGTTTCAATCAGTATAAACTACTAAAATGCATTCTGTCTGTATTTTAAAGTTACTGTCACATGCTTTGTCTCTCTTAATCTTCTTGTCCCTCCACTGCCTGTTTGTCCACTCACCTACTAAAAGTAAAACACTTGAAAATCTCAGAAGGAGATTCAGGAATGTGTGCCAGGAGGGCTGGGACAGGGGAGAGGGCCTAAATAAGGACATTAATGCTTTACCACTGAGAATACATTTTAGAGGAACATATGTACCGTTGAATCTGGAATGCCATAAATCAAATTTTGCTTTCACTCACATTCACTTGCTAGAAGTTATTTCAACATGGACATTATGACGAACGATATATCTATCACTTTTCAATACATGGTATACTGTATATAAGAAGATAAAGTTGCTTATATGAGTACCAGTGATCTTTGGGACGGTTTTAATTACCCAATGCAGACTGCCCTTCTGTCCTGGGCTGTTTACATCCCATGCCAGTTGGTGATGTTTCCAGTCAGGATGCTTTCTATTGCTCCTCTGTAAAGGTTATAAGAACAGGAATTCTGTGTACTTAAAGCAACATTATGCAAGATTTGGTATTTTTTTGTTTTAGCGCCCCTACCGTTTCAGAGTGTAATTCACCGCTGTAATAAATAAGTACAGCTGTACACATGCATTTGTTATGATTACATTAAATCCGTTTCTAAACTAGTGAGCGAAAAACCTTTGCAAACATTAAGCAAGTGCAACAACAGCAAGAAGGCCAGCTCGGCATCTGAATTGCATCTTTTCAGCTCTTTTACATAAACCAAGCTATATAATGTTGATTAAACTTTCCTTTAGATGATCCTTAAGTTTAAGTCTCATCCTTGTTTGAAATCCGGCCGATGATAGTGGTGTTGTCAACAAATTTCACAACAAAGTTCTCTCCATGTGAGGGGATGCAGCTGTGAGTTTACAGTGTTAACAGGAGGGGGCTGAGCACACTGGGGGGTCCAGTCTTTAGCACTAGAGTGGAGGAGGTGTGTGCACCAAGTCCAATATCCAGTTGCAGAGTGTGGTACTCTAGCACAGAGTGCTGAGTCTGCTGATCAGTTTCCTGGGGAGATTGTGTTGAATACTGAGCTGAAATCCACAAACAGCATTCTATAGGTGTTGTTTTTCTCAAGATGTGTGAGGCTGAGTGGAACACAGTTGAGACAGCATGCTCTGTGCATCTGTCTTTGAGGGTCCAGCCCGACTAGGATGTTGTTCTTTATGTGCTGAAAAACCAGTTTCTCAAAGCTCTTAGTCAGAATGGGGGTAAGAGCCACAGGGCTGTATACGTTGAGACCTGACATGGCAGACTTTTTAGGCACAGGGATGATAGTCGCTGTCTTGAAGAAGGTGGGAACCCTCTCCTGAGAAAGGGATATGTGAAAAATGTTACACCATCAACTGGCTGATTGGCAAATGTTTTTAGTACTTGGCCAGGGATGTTATCAGGCCCAGCAGCTTTACTCATATTCACTCTCAGCAGGACTCTACTCACATCTTTTGTAGTATACTGACAGTGGCCGTTCTTCTGGAGGTAGTTTAGAATTTACAGCTGACTCTTTGGCTACGTTAACACTGTAGGCCTTAATGCTCAAATCTGATTTATTGCCCAGATCCAATTTTTTTAATTGACCGTTCACATACTGACATACAGACTCCACGGCCTGAAAGTGACCCACACAAGAAAAATACAACAACACACACAGCAAGCTATCGTACGTAAGTAAACATGGAGGCTTGGCCCATACTTGCTAACCCTCCTGATTTTCATTGCCCTCTTCCGGTTTCCTTCCAGAGACAATGCTCCTGATCTCTTGTATTTCTCTTCAGTATATGACAAATCTTCACAGCTTTGTTTCCTTTTCATTGCATTCATTACAGTTTCTGGCACTGTACAGAGCATATAAGCCCAAAAACTCTCTCTACTGTTTCTACTCAAACAAGAAGCAGGCACATGACGCAGAATTGTTACGATGGTCGCTCTAGAGTGACGTCAGGGTTGCATGAAAAAAATCTGACCTGTTTCTGACTCAGATATGAAAGTGGCCCAAATCCAAACTGGAAAAGATCAAATGCCATCTGACTTGCACTGTTGCGCTGATTTTTAAAAAAATCAGATCTGACTCACATATGGGCAAAAAAATACCAGGCCTGTAGGCTGAACACAGCCTTTGTTGAGGAGATCAAAGCGAGCATGAAATGTGTTTAGCTCATCTAGTAACGTGGCCTCTCACATGATGTGGGTGCGCCTGCTTTTATAGCCTGTGATGTTTTTGATCGCCTGTCACATGTCTTTGGTGGTGTTGTTGTGTTGTTAAATAGTTAATATAATTCAAAAGCAGGTAAAGTGATATACAGTATGAGGCTGGATCCAAGCTATTTACATGCATGTGACATAAAAGCTCTTTGATCAATTCACGGTTTAATAATTTGTGTGCTGTGGTGCCTTTGAGATGATGCAAGCGTGTGTGTGTGTATGTAGCATCCCCTGAAGCTGACATAACATTGCAGTGCTATGTAATATGATAAATACTGAACACTGAGCAGCACTACTGGAGATGTGCAAGTAACTTTTCAGCTTCTGGCTTTCAAAACACAAACAAAACAATTGGTGCTTCATCTGCAGCAGATTATTTTACTCAGATAGTTACAGAAAATGGAAAATTTGCATTTCTTTACTGATAAGGAAAACAAAACAGTAAAACTGATATATTTGTTTCTCTTTGTGAAAATAGGTTTTAATAGCATGTAAAAGTATTCGTAATACATCCAATGATAAACAACATTTCCATCCATCCATCCATCGTCAACCGCTTATCCTGCGTACAGGGTCGCGGGTAACATTTCCAATGGTTTTAAATATTTATGTAATAATTAAATGCTATTTTTAAAATAATTTTCAATTTAAAATACACTTAAGTATTGTGATGTCAGGTAGCATTCATGTTGTTATGTTTGTGCTATTTATTTAAATCTGCATTTGGCAAATCTCACACATGGTTCTGAGAAGGAGAAACAGAAACCCTGTTGATTTGCACAACTTGTTTTCTTCTGCTAAGTGTTGTCACTGGTGGGAAAAGGGAGTCACAAATTAATATATAAGAGCATTACATAAATATTTCTCCCCAGCAGCAGTGAGTGAGACTTCCATTGAAGGAAAACTGGACACATCCACAATGAATGTTTTGAAAACATTTTCATTCTCATCCTCTCCACCCCCCACTATCTTCTAGGAAGAATAGATTTTCAGAGGAGCTTACTAAAATCACCTCATGTGTTATTTTTTTGGCAATCCTGCATCTCTGTGTGCCACGTAATGTCAAAGCAGTGTTGCCAAAACTTGTGTGACAGCAAAAGAGAACCGATTAGCAACATCCAGTCTCCAAGAAAACTTTCCCTCCTTCATCTGCAAAACGCCAGTTCTTTATTCAAAATAAATACACAGTGCATCTTGCAGTACAGAGGGTAAATGGAGGGTAAATGCTCAAAAACCACAGAGATCATTTAGAAACTAACAGTTCCATTTTCAATGCTTCTTGATGTTAATTTGAGATGACATAAGTGTTGCATTGCGAGACTCCTCTTGTATTAAATGAAGGTAGCCTGGATCGAATCCTTAAACTAGGCAAAGATCTTAGCGATGAACTCCCGGAAACGTTTGGCATACTGCTCGGGGTGAACTGTTGAGATTTCTGCTCCTGCCTGCAAAACACACAGAGACACAGTCGTTCACAGATGACTGAACGGAAAATGGAAGCAACCCTTTACACATTGCAGGATAGAGGTGTAAAAGCTGGACATGGCTAACTGATCCCTTTAAAGAACACTCTCTCACCCCGTGTTTGACAGCTTTGGCAGCATGAGCAGCTTTCTTCTTGGTGTCATACTGTGTCAACACGTCAATCAGACCCATAAAATACACCTCCCTGTGGGGGGCACCTACATGGGAGCGATTCACAGCATTTGGTGAGTAACATTGATCCTATCTGCCGTAGCCCAGCAGGAAATGAAGTTCAGGTGTCTTACAGTAGAGGTATCTAAGTTGTCAGGACTCACCTACAGCGCTCTGAATAGCGTACACATCCACATAAGGGTTGAACTCCCCGGGACCCATGGGCTTGAAGGAGTTCATGTAGCCACTGATACCCTCAGGTGAGGTGGAGATCGGAGCAGGAGCAAAGTCATTTTCATCCTCCTCTTCCTCGTTATCGGATGACTCCATCTCTTCCTCCTCCCTCTCAGCCCGCTCCACATCATGGATGCCCAGCAGCAGGCTGTAGTCCATGATCCTCATACGCACCAGAAACTGCAACAAGAGGACGCACAAGTTATGGCATAGAAAACAATGGCTGAATGCTTCTTCAACACCGTTTCCTTACCTCAGTATCTCTGCTGAGCTTGTCCATGATCTTCTCCTTCTCCTCATCACTCACATAAACTTTTTGCATTTTATTCCTGAAGTCTACGTCTTTGTATGTAGGTAGCTCCTTCACCTGGAAAAATAGAGTGAAGGTTTACATTTAGCCGAATAATCACAATATTTATTGCCATTTTTCTCATTAAAACTCAATCCTACATCCAGTGACATAAAAGTCAAATAACATTAATCTAAATCAACACAGTTGGAAAGATTAAAGGTTTCCACAGCTACTTCTCTGTCTTTTTATATCAAGGTCAAAACAAGAGAGGCTGTGATGACGATTTTTCATTTCTAAAAATCTACTATTAAAATCACATTTGTCACAGTGCACAAACAGCAACAACTACACAATGCAGGAAACGTGACGTCACACTCAAAAAGCCAGTTTCTCTAGTTTGTTGTTAGAGATACAACATGTCAAACTTGGGGGAAAGAGCATGAATTTTAGACTAAATTTAGCTGTTCCCTATGCTCACTATCACACTTTCACTTACCAGGGCTTTTAGAAATATGACTCACAAGCAGTGAACTGGTTCAGGGGGTTGTTGAAGGGCTATTCCACTCATTTTTACAAGTGAACGTCAGTTTACTCTTCAGCAGAAGATAACAACCAAGCTGGTGAATAGAGTTGTATAATGTCTTGTGTGGCTCTGGAGCAGCTTACTTACGTCTGTGGAGGAGCTACGTTACGGGAAATGTAGGATTCAGCATTTTTATGGGAGTGTATTACTACATGTTGAGCAGAAAACCAGTTTATAAGTGTATAAGAAATAAGGAACTTTCTGTCATCTAAGAGTATCTCTTAGATGATAGAAACCTTATACGAGGTAGCTCTACAATTGTTTTGTTTTTTTGTACTTTATTTCAATTGTTTTACAAAATATCTGACCAGGTCACCAAAAAATTAAAGTTAAGAAGCTCGCTAGATACTACCCTTTCAGGATCTAATGCATCATCATTTCACTGAGTCTGGGTCAAATAACATCAAATACAACAGGTTGATTTGCCTTTTTTTGTGGCATCCATTTAACAAATGTGACTGCATCCCCTTAGTAAATTACTGTACCAATAATCCACACAGTTGAAAGTAGAGCTCATCGTACAACCTTAACATAATTTGCGCTCACCTTCTCTTTAAAACTTGCTTCACGAGACACAAGGGACCCCTGAGAAATAAAAAAGACCCACACAGTCACTAATAGGTAACTGTTAGCAAAAATACAACAGAAACCATATTTGCATATTACTTTGCAAAGCTAAAATTGTTACTGGCTATTTTTTATCAATCACAAGCCCCTGAAAGTCAGTGTCTTCATACATAATACATGAATGGCCAATGAAAGCAACAGTGTTTACTGCTGAGGTGGTTTTGGGTCAGGCATTACTTAAAGGCATGAGCATTAAAACTAAAGATTTTTAGAGATTAAAGTGTGTTTCAAGAGAATTTAAATGTTCTAGCGCACCCTATCTTCCTTTTAATAAATCACGTGGCCAGCATTTGCAAGAAAATCAGCTGGTGGAAAGAATTTAATATAATGAAATTTTATTTTTCACACATGTCCAATGACATTAGTCAACTTTGAACTATAAATTGTGGTGGAAAAATGAGACACTATGATCCGCCAGACTGCTGGTGTCACATTAAAAAAAAGTACTGATTACAGTCTCTGAATCTTCATTTAACTATGCACATCCTGCAGGATTTACCTTGAGGTCATATTTCCTGTGTACATGCAGTCTGTGGCTGAACATGTTCCTCATAACTAACAGGTAGGTGTCCTCGCTCTCCACAGTGACTCTGTACATGGCCAGGAACTGAGGGAGCAGCGTATTGCCATGGCAGGTGACAATATGCTGGAAGAGAACAGCAGTGAACAGCCAGCCAGTCAGATAGATAGATAGATAGATAGATAGATAGATAGATAGATAGATAGATAGATAGATAGATAGATAGATAGATAGATAGATAGATAGATAGATAGATAGATAGATAGATAGATAGATAGATAGATAGATAGATAGATAGATAGAGTAACACTGGCCACAGGCCTTTTTCACAGATGACATTTTGACATGTCACAGGAGGAACAGCACAGCAAATAATAAAATTCATGATGGTTGAATTCCATTTAGCTGCTTCAGGGTCCTGGTATTGTGCATGCTGGCTCACTGTCAGAGTCTTGGCATACTGGGACACTCAGAACAGAGGCATTGTTAACGTTAACAAGATTGCTTCTGCTTTTTCTGCTATGGCAAGTAAAAATGTCTGCTGTGAAAAAGGAATATTAGGACAGAACAAATGCAAGTATACTTCATTGCACCACGATGACATTTACATTTACTCACTTGGCAGACACTATCCAAAGTAAATCCAAAGAAATAAAGTAAGAGATATACAAGTCACAAAATATACTGGTAAGAGCTGCAATAACTACCAGTAGGAGCTATTAATGCATACGGCATCAATTGGATATATACCTAGAGGTAGCAATAAGAGTTAACAAATAGTACAATCAATACAAGAAAAATGTAGGGAGATAGGAGAAGAAGAGCACAGGAAGTGCATGTTAGAGGTTAGGGGTGTTATAAGAGGAAGTGTTCTCGGAAGAGATGAGTTTTCAAGAGCTTCTAGAAGTTTGAGAGGGACGCCCCTGCTCTGATGGCGTGTGGTAGTTTGTTCCACCATCGTGGTGGCACAAATGAGAACAGCTGGGACTGAGAATGCTTTGTGTGAAGGGATAGCAGAGCCAGGTGGTGTTCGTTAGTGGAGCGTAGTGGACGAGAACGAACGTAAGCCTGTCTAATAGAGTTTAGGTGGATGTGTGCAGACCCAGTACTCACTCTGTATGCAAGCATTAGTGACTTGAATTTGCTTCCGGAGGCCACAAGAAGCCAGTGGAGGTCCCTGAGTAATGGAGTGACATGAGTTCGTACGGGTTGATCGAAAACCAGACGCAGAAGCTGGGTGGCGTACTGAGTAAGGTAGGGCTTGATTTGTTTTTATAAGAACTTGAAAATCATATTATCATCACTTTCTTGTTGCTGCTGTTTACATTCTCGCAGATGCAAATTCAAAAAATTATGTAAAATCTAAAATTGTTATAAATTTTTATATAATGATAAATAAAATATACTGATACTTGATACTTGATAAGTGAAGCTCAAATGTTTATTTTGACAACATGTAAAGTCAAATATGATTCTCTGTGTAGCTAAATGTCTTTAGAGAGTGGATTTTGCTCTTAAATCTGCTTTCCCATCAGCCTGCTCTTTATAAATGTCAAACAGAAAACGACATGACAGTGTATCTGATGCTTTATATAAGATGTTTTAAATATACAAAAGAAGATATCTCTTCATGTACCATCACTTGTAAAAGAAAAAACTCTCTGAAACTCAAACACTCATCTTTTAGCATTGATGTTGTAAAAACTTTTGCCATGGCAACCAGGGTTATTACAAAAAGAGCCATTTTTATCCTGGTATACAAAAGACACAGGACAAAACGAGAGGAAAATATATGACTAATGGAATGCATGCTCAGATTTTACTTAGTTAATAGACAAACTCACTAAAATGTGGGGTTAAGATGATGTTTTGCTCACTGTGTTAGTCCTACCTGGTGATACTCAGAGAGGATGTTGTGCATTTCCTCCACCTCCTCACTGGAGATTTCTTTTACTACCAAAGTGCGGTCATATGATGTCAGCAACAGCCCAACGCACTGCCCATCCTCATCTTTGAGTGGAGGGCTGCGAGCCAGAGACACCTGTTGGCAAAAGAGAGGATAGAAGAGAAAGGATCTCTGAGCACTGGCAACAAGTGACATCAGCCGTACAGTACATCTGAAACATTTTACATCCATTACAACGTTATAATGTGAATCTCCAACACAAATAGACAAATTTATGTTATGGATGTGTTTTAGATTAGTCTTAAAAATAAAAATAAATTACGTTTTGCACTGACACACAAGGTGTTTAAAGAAATTTCTTGCTTCACTCTTGTAGATGTGCAGAAATACAACCACCACCAGCACACACTTTAAAGTGCACACCTAGTGCCTCACCTACAGTAATTGTGTGCTAAGTAAATGTGTCCTGAGCAGAGTACATGAGGACTGCATCTGCCACCTGGTGCATGCAAATATCACACAAATAAATGCAAATTTTGAAGGGAGCAGACCAATGCATACAGATAGGTGTCTGTTTTTTATATAAAAACAAAAAAAACAAAAACAGTAAAATCTTGGACATTCTGTGTTTGTGTAAGTCTGTGTGTCAGTTTTTCAAGCATCTTGTTACCTGCCTCATCTTATAAAAGCATTTTTGTCCACCTTTTTTTCTTTTCCTTTTTTGCACAATCAAATGCTTGTGAGTTTTTATCTCACCTGGTAATCTTGGTCCTCGATTCCGAAGCGCTCTCGCAGATTTCTGAACACCTGTGGACAGTACTCTTTGAATTTGAACTGTCCTGGAAGATTCTCTCTGAGGAACAAAGAATACATATAGTAAAATGAGAATAATAGAGCTGCAACATTCTTCACACAGCATCTGATCAGGAACTGCACTTGACTGAGAGCTACCAGTCTTCCAATGCTTTATCAAATAAATAATAAAAAAGGTTTCCAACTTTAGATAATTAAGTTTAATGTGAACAAATATAACATTTCAGTACGCAAAACTAACATATTTAAGTCATGTGATCAAAAGGATAACATGATTGAATGCCTGCTGTTTTGTGCAGCTGTTTCTATACTCATACACTCATTCAAAATGAATGCAATCTATACAGAGGTAGTAACCAATTACACATCATGTTTATTTTGATTAATATTATATACGTGTGTATTCTATAATGCCACTAAAACATGAACTCCATGTGTGTTCAGTGGCAGGGTGGTGTCAGTTTTTGTAATTTTCCAAATTGAGAATTGCATCATTGGTTATGTGCAAACTATTTGACTGAATTCTTTTTTTTTTTGTGGTTTCCACATCGAGCAACACGAGTAACACCTCGAGTAACGAGAAAAACCTTGCCAAGGTAGCAGCACTTTAAGGTGAGAAAACATATTTTATTGTTCTTCCCACCTCTTTGTACGACCTGGATTCCTGACTGGATTAAAGGATTATTGAAAGCCACTTCAGTTTTCTACCCTCCATCTGCATAGAAACTGCTTTTATAAATGAATATTATTTTGAAACAGGCTCTGTTAAACACATCTCCACAAAATTTTCTGAGGAATTCATGAATATTGTTATTTTCTGTCTTGTTATCTGAAACTTAATATTGTTCATGTTTACGCAATGTAGTGAAACTGCCCACTGGTTGGAAGTATGCTGGATTACCAACGTTAGTATATAGGCTAGTAGTTTTACATATAGCCTTGATAATATTGCATACTGCAGACCATTGTCCAGACAAGCTACATTGTGATTACTTTCATCTTTTGGATGGCTTCACTGTTGTTGTTAGAGGTAAATCTATTGTTAGAGTAGAAAAGCAGTGTTGTTCTCTAAAGTGGGCTGCAATTTAAACACACGCAGGCAAATAAATCTGTGCAAATGACAGGAAGCAGGATGAAGGCTCCTGGCTGTTGAGTTGAGCACAGTACTTGTTGAAGAGGTGGTTGTTGACTTTGATCTTAGTGCTCGCTTTGAAGTCGTCTGGAAGCAGCATGACAGGTAAGGGCACCTGGCTCAGGTCATTAATCTGGGCATGATCAATAGATACATAGTTAATGAGCATATACACACACAAACCAATAGAAACACGCAGTGGACTCACAACATTAAGCAGCGCACACATACCCACCGAATGGTTTACTCCCCACATCAGCACGCTAAACACGGGGTCACTGACACGGAAAACCTCCACTTTCTGCTGCACAAAGTGTTTCTTCTTCGTCTTCCTTGTGGGCGCCAGACCGTGCAGAGAGTTCGGGGTGGCACCGGGGGAAGACATTGTACTTTCACACTTATCCGTGTCTCGGTCTGTGTGCAGGGTTTTAGTTGGCATCTGTGGCGTCCTGTTTATGTAAAGTAGCCTGAAGTCCGCCTTGTGGAGCCTCAGGCTCAGCAGCAGCAGCAGCCTGCTGGCGCTATGAACCCACAGACACCTCCTGCTCAGTGCAACAACAATGCAAATCACAGCAGGCGCAGAATCAGCATTGCACTCAGTATGGTGAAACAGGCAGAAATAATCTTTACTAATCTTGTGCATGTGAGGTGTGACTGTTTTTCTTTATATAATAATAATAATAGTTCAACCAAAGAGTCATGTTCCCTTCTTCTGTTGGCACAAGAGGTGAAAAAAAAGAGATGTGTAACATATACTTTTTCTCTTATTACTTAAATCATCTTAATCACCCCTCAGATTTATCTTGGGACCCTATGGTGTGTCCTGACGCTCAGGTGTAGAATCACTTTCATTAGGTGTACTATCTTATCGCACCATTTATCTAAATGAGGTGGGAAAAATAATACAACCCCCTTTCAATAAAGTCCAAACACAAATAGCCTCAACAAAAGACAGAACATTTTAAGTAAGGTAGTATTTATGACAATATGGCTTTAGTGGACACTATTGTAATTTCTTATCTGTTGTGTTGTTTCTGGAGCTGATGTAACAAGTGAATATCCCCAGTGCGAGATCAGTAAGGTCTATCTTATCTTACTGCAGCATGCAGTTTTTTCTATTTTCCTCTCTCTCAGTGTAATCACAGCCTTAATGTTGCATAAGTTGTTACAAAGTCCTAGTGCTTTCTGCAACTATTATGGTTTTTATAGCAGCCAAAATAAAATATTTACTCTACTATAGTTACAAAAAGTACCAAGGTACTCAGATTCAGACCTCGTGCAAAATGATTAGTGCGATTGTAAGAATATTGATACATCAGCTTATTGAGTTTGATCTCAATACACCTTTAATCTCCTTTCTGTTAGATTTTGTGAAAAGAAGCATCGGTACTTAAAAAAGTGTGTTTACATGACACATATAAAGTGTCCCCTGTTAGTTAATAGTTTTAGGCTTTCTATGCTATAGTCATAATTCTGCATGTGTAGATGTTATGTTGTACTCTCCAACCCTGCAACGATTCACAATAAACATGAGTAGGTGAGATGCTTCTCCACAGAAGTCTTAAAAGTTGTGCCTTTTTCTTCTTCTTCATCTTCTCTAATGTTGCTTTAAAATCTATTTCAATTGAAATCTTGAGCAAAGTCATTTTATTTTTAAAAAGGTAACAAAATGTTCTTTAAATGTATAAACTCCAAAAAGCATCCACCCATTATCCATCCAATTTCTCTCATGGACATGTTACAATACTGCCCCTCAGTTAAACACACCTCCTCTTACTGATCAAGAGGCATATTTTCTTGACGAATGCCAAAAAAGAAACACATACTAATAATGCCCCCATCTAATTTTGCATTAAATAATCAGGTTTTTCAAATAATACCTCAGGCGTCTGCTCTCATGGGCAACCCCTGATAAATTACTTATTCAAATTGTCAGCAACATTAACATAAATAGAATATCATATTCAAAATAACATAAATAGGAGTACATCTGGATATTATGTACAGCAATTACAGTAACACAGTTACAGTGGTTTCAAAGTAAAAAAAAAAATACTGAAAATACACGTATAAATATGATACATTGGTCCAAATCATACTGTTCCTGAAACAAATGGAGTCAAAATGTTGAAACTTAAAGATGAACAACCTGAATATGTGTTGCCCAAACTGTAGGTGCAGAGTTAAGTTATTGGGTAAGAGACAGTTCAGGTTACTACGGATGTTGATATAAATTTGATACAGTATACCTCTTCATTTAATATATGTATAAGTAGAAAGAACGTCTAATCAATACAGTCCTAATATGTTCAGTAGAGGGCGCAAGGAGACAAAGTTACACTGATTTTGAAGCAGCTTTTCATTGGTAGAGAGCTGCTTCTGGCTGCTGGAGATGTGAGACTGTGTTGGGCTCCTTTAGAGTCTGTGTGGTGTTCCTTCATCTTTTTTCTCATATCGGCAAATGAAGCTTCAGCCTCCTCTACTTCAGCCCAGGCTTTATGCATTCTAACAACTCAGGCCGCCCTTCTGTTTAGTGTTTGAGGAGACTGGCATGCCGTTCAGATCCACACACCAGCACTTGCCCCGCTGCTTACCTCGAGACGACCAACACTGCACAAACAAAACACACAAACAGGTCATTTTTGAAGCTGGAAGTACAAACCACACCAAAGCTTTGTTGAACTGATTTCTGTGGTTTGCTGTAATTAGTCTTATTTTGCAAACTCACCTGTTTTTTTCTGAAGAAGCCACGCTTGTCACAGTTGGGCATGTAGATATCCTGATTTGAGTTAAATAAATGGACATCAAGACCTGTGATAAGTGTAGTCAGCAGTTTGCGACACGGAGCCTGTAGAAAGAGACCAACAGATACACTGACTGCGAGCCTGATTGCATGGTATTTGTGTAATATTTCTCTAAATTATTGAGGTCATTAGATGGAGATGATTTTTACCTCATTTGGATCCTCAGTAGGTGCTGGGTCTAGGATCAGAGACAGACAAAAACATTTAGCATTGATCACTGCGTGAATACCTATTTTTTCTCCTCAATAACAGCTTTCAGATGTGTTGTGTTTTTTATAATGTGCTTTACTCTTAGTTAACTAATTGCACCAGTCATCCTAAAGGCAAAAAATGTGCATATTCAAACCCATATTGAAAAACAAATAAATGGTTATACTACTATCACTGATTTTTGTGTAACAGGATGTGAGCAGTTGGGCAATGGAAAAAGAAACTGTGCAAACACAGGTGTGTTTCTCTGTTCAAATATTCTCTTGACTATTACAAACTCATGATCACATGCTACAGGAAGATTGATTGAACTTGTTTGCTGATTAAAGTTTAAATGTCAACCACTGAAAAATAAATTAGCAACTGGTGAGTTTCCTCACACTCTGAACCTGCACGCCCAAAGCCTGAACGACTGCTTCATTCAGTGTGAACCTTACCTACAGTGTGGCTATTTTCGGTCGGGCTGATGCTGCTGCCATTAATGCAGACCCCCCTTGCCTTCCAGCAGGGCACGAAGGGGCCTCGGCTCATCCTCTGGAGGTGCACAACGTAGACCGTGGGCACAGCTCAAAGTGTAGACCCCGCATGGTTCTCCAACGGCCAGAAAGGTGGCGTTTAAATCAACAGATGGCTGAGTCTGTGTGGACTTTGGTTTACAGGTGGGACATCCTCTGGATGGCGTGGTCAGCGGCACTGGGCTCGAAAGAGCCGGCTGCAGGAGGAGCAGCAGCAGGGTGTTTAGATAGAGCAGCATCTCACACTAAAAGCTGTAAATAGTCCACTTTCCTACAACTGACTTGTTGGTTTCTATGAGGATCTCAGATTAGATCCACCGACTGCAGTTTGTCTGTGTGTCGCAAGGTGGATAGTAATTCCCCCAAGCCAAGACAAAGTGATAATGAGGCTGACAGACACCACTGGCAGCAGCTTTTAAAGAGCCCAAACCTTTGGGGGAAAGGTATGGGAGGGTACGTGATGGAGAATGTTAGTTTTCGTTCTCATTTCCACACACCCGAGCACACCCCGGTTTCCCTTGTCTCTGACACATACACACTCACGCATGCTCATTCCATATGTTGTCTGTCATCGTGCAGGATAGTATTTTCTGCAGCGACATAAATCAAAAGTGACGGCTTTGTATTCTCCTCCATTGCTCTGTCTTTTCCCCACCAAGGGGATCGTTTATTTACGGAGGCAACGCTTTCATGTAATCAACCAATCATGGCTCAGCCGGCAAGAAATTCCCCATTCAAGTTTTTAAATGACTGCCATTCATCATAAAAAACAACATCAGTTTGAACATTGCCACATGTCTGCAGAGAATTGATAAGATTGTGTGTCTTATAATCAGTCACAATTAGTTGAAGCGTAAATCTAAAATAAATCAAGTGAAATCAAGTAAAAGTACAAAATAAAAATGATATCATAAAGCCATCAGCAGTGGTGGAATCTAACTAAGCACATTATTCAAGAACTGTATTTACTGTAATGTTGCAAATTGTGAGATTATTTAATATAATACAAACAGGTAAGCTCCACTTAAACCATTTTTTATGTGCATTAAGGACTTAGTTGTTTTGCTCCAGTACTGTGTAGTTTCAGCTGAATACAGTAGCCTGAGCATGCTTTGAAATGCAGTTAAACACATACATTCAGTAAAAGATTAAAATACTCAAGATAATACAAGTACTGTGAACAAAAATATCCAATCATAGTAACAGGAGTAAAAGCAATTTGTTTCTTCCACCCTTTTTGTCCTTGTTTTTGACTTTGTTATGACTTATTTAAATAGCAACCACTAAACAAACACTTTGTTCACTGAGTGTGTTTACGGAGTCTGTAACTGCAGGGCTTGAGATTCAGAGGAAATAGCCGACGCTAAGAGGCTGAAGGAGTGCCGCTAAAGGTTGGATGACTAAGACATTAATAGCTACAAGCAAAAAGTCCCACCCTGCAAATTCCACTGTCTGTGACTCACAAACAGATTTAATTAGAAGACTCGATCTTAAAAATCTGACAGCCTGTCCTCTAACTTGATGTATTAATATCCAGCTTGTGACTGCTTTGCGTCAGATACAAATATGTTGTTACAAAGGTAGCCCAATACCCATGGATAGAAAGAATATGATGACTTAAATATCCCATAAGTAGAGGTTAGACACTTTGATCTGAAAAGGTAGACCGCTCAGTTAGGGTCAGGCAATACGACCATATATAGTAGTTTCCTATTTATCACTTAATATGTTTGGATGCATAAGGCCTCTGTGGGCAATGCTGATTTCATTGGATTAGTTTGCATTATTGTTTATTTATGATTGATGCTATGTTTTCTTGTTGCTGCTTATTGCCCATTAAATGATTTTGTATGTTTATATTAAATAAAATGTGCTCATTTATATCAATATCACAACATAAAATTACAACATGATGGAACGTTTTATCCATTGTGCTCACCCCTTGTGTCATTTACCAATAGGAAGATAGGCTCACAAACACATCACGTACAGAGGGATCTTTGGTACCAAGCAATCCCTGTCTTTCTTTTCTTTAGGCTTCGCACAGATTATTCCAGAGGAAAGATGTAGCAAAGCAAACTTCAACGGCCTATCCTCCTTATTAAAGAGCCTTACTGGCTAAAAAGGAACTTACTTTGTGATCCTTCCCTTTGCAAAAGTAAAACAATATTTAATTAAATACGACTGTAAAGCAGTCATTTCTTACTGCTTTTAGAATATAGAGAAAAAGTATAAGAAGGCTTCCTTCAGACAGTTACACTATAATTTTCTTTATTTAAAAAAATGTTTTCATAAAAACTGCTGGGCATGAGGTGACTGCCTTTTTTTTGACAAGGTCTTAAAAGTCTTTCCCCTCCAGATTTTATTGATATATGTGTAGTAAAATACACTGCTCAAAATAATTAAGGTAACACATCATAATCTTTACTGTACATTGTATAATTTGTTGAAAACAAAATGACAATACCAAAATCACCAACCGATTGAGGGCTGGATTCAAAATGACACCAAAAATCAAAGGAAAAAAAATGTAAATCACAGCCTGATCCAACTTGCGTAATTGATGGCGACTCATAACGTGACTCAGTTGTGTGTTCGGCTCCCACAGGCCTGTATGCACTCCTGACAACGTATGGGCATGCTCCTGAAGAGACAGCAGATGGTGTCCTGGTGGATCTCCTACTAGACCTGGATCAGGGCATCAGTGAGCTCCTGGACAACCTGTGGCACTACTTGGCGGTATCAGATGCACGGATACATAACGTCCCAGAGGTTCTCAATTGAATTGTCTGGGGAACGTGAGAGCCAGTCAATGGCATCAATACTTTTATCATCCAGGAACTGCCTACACACTCTGGCCACATGAGGCCTGAGTCATTGTCCTGCAGTAGGAAGAACCCAGGGCCCACTGCAGCATCTGAGGATATCAGCAGCAGCAGTCAGGGTACCTTTGGCTAGCACGTGGAGGTCTGTGCGGTCCTCCAAGGATATGCCCCCCCAGACCATCACAGACCAAACCAGACAGCATAACATTCATCACGGCGTCTCCAGACTCTTTCACTTCTGTCACATGTGCTTAGTGTGAGCCTCCTCTCATTTGTAAAGAGAATGGGGCACCAATAGCGGACCTTACAATTCTGGTGTTCTCTTGTGAATGCCAGTTAAGCCGCATGGTGATGTGAGCATCTGGGCTGTGAATACAGGACGTTGGGCCCTCTTGCCCCCTTCATGGAGTTTGTTCAGAAACATGCACACTAACAGTTTGGACAGAAACATGCACACCAGTAGCCTGCTGAAGGTCATTTTCTAGGGCTCTGGCAGTACTCCTCCTGTGCAGATACCAGTCCTGCTGTTGGGTTGATGCCCTTCTATGATCCTGTCCAACTCTCCACGTCTCCTGGTATCTCCTCAATGCTCTTGAGACAGTGCTGGGAGACACACCACAAATTTTGCAACGGCATGCATGGATGTGTCATCCTGGAGGAGCTGGACTACCTGAGCAACCTGAATGGGCTGCAGGTAGGCCTACTGCCTCATGCTACCAGTAGTGACAAGAACACAAGCAAAACACAAAACTAGAGTCAGTCAGGAAAGATAAGGGGAGAGCGATTGTCTGTGGCCAATACCTGCAAACCCATTCCCTTTTAGGGGGTTGTCTTGCTGTTG
Source organism: Lepomis macrochirus (assembly GCA_024633595.2). NCBI lineage: Eukaryota > Metazoa > Chordata > Actinopteri > Centrarchiformes > Centrarchidae > Lepomis > Lepomis macrochirus. The sequence continues at coordinate 27,017,895 of JALXJV020000004.1, read as the reverse complement.
CCTCTCCAGTGCACCTGCTGTCACTTTCATTTGCACCAAAACAGGTGATATTGATTAGACAGATGAATATTCCTCTAGTTTAATTTACTTGATGTTGTACTGTTATGATTTGGGTGTTCCCCTAATTTCTTTTGAGCAGTGATCTAAAGGGCGTATAACATCAGCTGTAAAAACACAACAGACAGAGAGACAGACAGACACAGACAGACAGACAGACAGACAGACAGACAGACAGACAGACAGACAGACAGACACACACACACACACACACACACACACACACACACACACACGGTACTGCACAGGTTAAAGACTACTCACTGGATTTATCCTCTGATGTGATTGGTTGAGAGGGCGGGACTTCCGACGGCGCAGGTTGGACATAAAGTGACAGACTTCACCTCCTTAAAATTGGAAGAAAACCCGAAGGACGACGCGTTACACGTTTCAAAACAGTAAGGAGCCAACATGAGACAGACATGGTTTGAATGGTTTGTGAATAACCCGAGATAAAGTCACGTTTACAGTACAGTATTAGCCATAATGCGCGATAATGTTGTGTCACTGAAAGCAGCTACCCGGCCAACCGAGTCCTGCCTGTAGTCTGGGAAATGCGAAGCTGCGTTTAGGGTAGGCTCGTACATAGGTACATCGGAGAAGTTGACACGCAACTAAAAATTAAAATCGGACCATAGCTGGCATATTTGTTTACTTTATCAAAACCTGTTACTCGTTAGATCCTCGAATGTTTTAGTCGGTCGTGTTTGGGCTGGTAACTTGGTTTTATTATCACTTTGGAGACACTAGCCCATAATTTCACTGTTCATGTCTTAAGAGGAACAGACAATATTTTAAGGTTTTCTAATAATGAAACTGTTTTGTCTGTGTAATACTACGCGGGGGCCTACCGTAGTGTAATGATCACCCACTGAACCAGCAAACATAAACAAATCCACACAGTAAAATATTTTTGGTCTGAGTTATGAATTTGAAAGGAAAAACAAAACCAAGCTTCCTTCACCTGATACACCCAGGCTCTGATCAAATAACATAGCACAGGGGAAAAAAACCCTAATGAACCGCATGTAGGCTAGTACACTAGTGTTTGTGACTGACATACGCTATGTATTTTAAATAATTTCAAAAAGCTAATCATTCTTTAGTTCATGTTTACAAAGTTTCTGTTTTTCTTTGTCTATATATACATATAAACAATTGATTGATCAATCGTGCCTGCTGGCAGTGTACAGTCACTGCCCAGGCCTTTGCTTGTCTCAGGAATGTGGGATTAAACGTAAATGGAAAAACACAAACGCAACGACTCCTCATGGGAAGGGTTTGGTTTGAGGTTCCAACCCAGGTCCTTTCTTGTTGTCAGGCAACATGGGTAGTCATGTTGTGGTCAGAGATGTTTGCTGTGTTTTTAAGGAACCACATTATAATAACTATCCCTTTTCTAAATAGCTCTTATGGCTATAATGGTTGACTGAGCAAACATTGGAGATATTTATTTGAATATTACAGTCAAAACATCATCAGTATTTAAATTGATTTTTGATATTTGTCTTCAGATAAATATCTAATGTAATATCTCTAAAGCAGTAAAACACCTTTTTGATGTGTTACCCTGTGTCCTAGATTGTGATGATTTTCAGACATGGACGACATAAACCTTCATTATCGCTTTCTGAACTGGAGGAGGCGAATTCGAGAAATTCGTGAAGTGCGAGCGGTGCGATATCGGGAGCGGCTCAAAAGGATGCTGAGAGACGGAGACATTCTGAGGTACCAGTGATGTGGAAATGTCGCCATAGGAGTTTGAATTTATGTAGTTTAGTCCCTCATTTTATGCCAGAGCTCTTCCTTCCTTTTTCGCAGAAGTAATGATTATAGTTATGGTTTTGTTTCTCCTTTTGTATCACTTTGTAGGTATCATGGGAATTCAGATGAAGTTGGCTGTTTTGTGGCGCGAGGCCATTGTCTAGAAGAAATCGCTATTATGAAGTAAGAGTCGATAATATCCATTTAGTTCATGCCTATTAATACTACACAGGAGTGACAATGAAATCCAACACGTTTTCTGCCATTCCCACTAGATATAGTCTGTACTCTGTTGACCAAAGGTGGGTGGAGTAGCCAAAAACTGTACTCAAGTAAAAGTACTACTTTGCGAAATCAAGTTAAATTAAAAGTGGTCATCAAAATAACTGCTTGAGTAAGAGTACAAAAGTATTTACTGAAAAATTACCTGAATAGCAAATAACAAATAAGTATTTTATTTGATGTAGCTGTGCATCTAACTGATGATGGTCTTCCTCAGTTAAAGATAAACAAGTGAACATATTTATTTGTGATGAATTGACAAGTCATCATCACCTGATTAGATAACCTGCCACATATAGAACCGGACAATATTCCCAGCTCTCAAGTCCATCCATCCATCCATCCATCCATCCATCCATCCATCCATCCATCCATCCATCCATCCATCCATCCATCCATCCATCCATCCATCCATCCATCCATCCATCCATCCATCCATCCATCCATCCATCCATCCATCCATCGTCAACCGCTTATCCTGCGTACAGGGTCGCGGAGGGCTGGAGCCTATCCCAGCTGACATTGGGCGAAAGGCAGGGTACACCCTGGACAGGTTGCCAGTCCATTGCAGGGCCCAGCTCTCAAGTGTGATTACAAAATACTACATTAATATTATAGTCTGTTAAGTATGCCAATAAGTAAACATTGTTTAAATATACACATTCTTTTTTTATCTTCTAAAATAAATCATAACTTGGCAACCAAATCAGTTTAGGAGATAATGCTGTAATGTTTCATCATTTACTGCCCATTAAATACAGGTGTGTTATCTTCTTAACTTTTGATTGAGGAAGATCATCTGTGGTTGAAACATCATATCATTCACATCCACATGAAATTAAGAGTAGTTTGTCTTTTTCTGTGTTTGCATAATTTGGTCTCGCTTCATTAGGCTGCACCAATGAGTATGACTAGTTAAATGCACACTGTGCGTACACTGAATATTTACATTAAGGCAGAAAGCAGGAGTAGCTTTTAAGCAATATTAATTTAAAAAAACGGACACTGGTCTCTGTCAGCTCAGCGCCAGGTCACAGTTCCATCCCATGGCATCAAATACTGACGCTTTGAGAAAGCCTGACTGAAGCTTTGATATATGACGCACTGGAATGAGACCGGGCTGACTGCACTGTGCCTTACATTTTTATCTGTAAATATTAGCTCCTAGCACTATTTGAATGCCATACTACCATGCTATAGCTTCATTGTTCTGCTTTGAACAGAGTCATGAGGATGCATGAATGCAGTAGGATAATAAGCACCAGCAGACCACCTACCTCTTAACAGATCAGGAATGCATAAAATAATAAATAAAGAAAAGTAGCAGGATGTATCCAAATGTAACCAGTAAAAGTAATGATTTTTTTTCAAAAATCTACTCAAGTAAGATTAAAAGTCTGATGCACTACAACTATTCTGAAAAGTACAATTTACTCAAAAGTTACTTGTACATCTAAAAGAGTAAATGTAACTTGCTATTACCCACCTCTGCTGTCTAATTTTGACAGGTCAATACATTTTTGATTTTACGCTCAAGTCTTTTAATTATGACCTTATCTAATATAAGTTTGAATATGAGAAGCATGCGGTGAGATTAAACAGTCCAATTGCTCAGAATTATTTTAACATAATTCACTTTGTTTTAAATGAAAGTGAAAAGGAATGAATCTAGAGGGGTTAAGTTGTACATACAGTACATACTTTATGTAAATATCTGTATTCAGAAAACATATTGATGAAGTATTATTACATTCTGCAGTATATTTTAGACTGTGAGGAGTGATCCACTCTTTTGTCATATCCAGTCATCAGTAGATTCATTTCTTGTATACTTACTGTCAAAACACTGTACTGTGAAGTTTGTGTTGCCTGCGTTATATATTTATAGTTCTACATTTTAGAGCATTAGTATTTCTTGTGGATTTAAGACACAGGCCTTGTTCTGTGTTGATAGGAGGAGCCTTGGCCAGCCATTGTGTCTGACTGGTTGCCTTCATCTTGTTGATCCACAATGAAAAATAAATTATGACACTTCCTGGGAACAGCACGTATCTTAAAAACAAAGCTCTGTTGAATTACTTGGCAGGTCTTTCTTACACTGTGTGTGCTGGGACAGGGCATCCAGTAATTGCACAAGCTAATGCGGATTCTTCAAGTCAGATATGCCAAAATAATTTACATCAAAGTCAGAAGCAGTGCCAGCGATTAAGTGCCAGTCGCAGCACAAAAAATAGCAACTAGCGCTTTGTTTTTGCACCTTTTCTTGAACAACTTTGATGTTAGGTTAGGCTGTTCAGTCAACTTAGCAAGTTCAATTAGGTTGTAAGAAAATATGTCTTTTGATTGCGTTGTTTTTACTGTAAAGCCTTTGTGTTTAAAAAGAGACAATCAAAAGCTAACTAGGTGTGGTTACTAGGATCACACATAGATTTCCCACAGTTTTTAACATTGTTAAACATTACAATGGTTTATTTACAATGATTTACGTCATACAAACGGTGTTATAAGCCCCAGTACCCCTTAGTTACTGTCGCTGTGCCTCAAACCTTCCACTTCTAGCATGGCACATGTGACGTATGGTTTCACATAGCCAAATAAGTTGCAGCTCATTTCAAATCATGTTGATTTTACTGTTCTTGGTAATCTCGAGACTGTATAGTGCACAAACATCCCAAGACAGTGACTGTTTCTCAGAATTAACCATGTTCAAACTTGCCTAACACACACTTCCTGCCCCGGTATGACGTGTAGTGAAACTGTAACTAACACACTCAACCTTTATACTTATGTGCGCTTCATTATGGTGACTCACTTTGTGGGAGTCATGTAGGAGGATGGAGGAATAGTTTATGTACATGGGCATATGAGCTATTAAATGATAGTGAAGTGGATACTGATGGTAGATTTAAGGATTCATCTGCATGTTTTACACTGATGCAGAAAAAAAGGGATAGATTACTTCTCACTCTCAGGAGATGAGTTTTGAGGTCATGGGAAGGAAGTTTCCTTTTCTCCTTGCCCTGGATTTACCAGCAGTGCTCAGATTGCAGTGCATCTATGTAGGGCTCCCTAGGGATGATGTCATATGGTCAGTATTCAGTTATGATAACAGTCGAGAAGGCAAGCTCTTTACTTTTAGCAACATGCAGTTGTTTCAGCTTGGTTTGGAAATTTCATGAAGTGAAAAGAGAAGCAGTGCCAACCCAAAAAGCAGAATGTAATGGCATGGACAAATTTGAGGTGGAGCCTGAAGCAGCAGAGCATGAAATCTATAAGACTTGGAGGTAGACTGTGGTCCACCACCTTGACTAAAATATCTCAGCAACTGTTGGATGGATTGCCATGAAATTTTGTACAGACATTCGTGGTCTGCAATTTATCCCTCTGACTTTGGTGAACCGCTAGCAGCACCAGCATCAAACGTTTATTCCTACAATACTTTATGCTTATGACTAAATACCTGCAAAATGACATTCTCATCAGCCTCAGCTGTACTTTGTTGTTTAGTGCCAATTAGCCAATATTCACATGCTAACACGCTAAACTAACATGGCGAGCAAACTGCAAATCATCATTGACCATTTTGCCATGCTAGTATTAGCATTTAGCTCCAAGCATTGCTGTGCCTAAGTGCAGCCTCACAGCGTAGCTAGAATATTTGTAGACTCTTTAGTAGTGTTGGCTGCATATGACTGGCTGCACACGATCTGCAGTCTTCGTATAACATCCACCACAAGAAAATCAAAGACATTCTGTTTAGAAAAATACATATATCACCCTCACTGCACCCCTCTCATACTCCTCCTCTTCCTCTGTCTCTACACAGTTTGTTCTGCTTTTGCTATCTGACAATATAAAAGCCTCCCACACATGATGTGTTATGAGTCTTTTAAATTCAAAGTTGGTGTCCAGGGATGAGTCAGTGGAAGAGGAAAATGACTCCTTAAATTATTTTTAGAATAAACATTAATATGTAAAGCCACATTCTATGTTTTGATGCTCACATTTCTGAATAAGAGGCCGTTAGTCGAATGTAATGACACCCTTCCAATCAAAATTGGGGACATTTGGTGAGGTTATTGTTTGAAGACATCACAAAGGTGCTATTTTTTTTTCCTGTTTGTTAACTGGGACAGTTCAACCTGTGGTCTTTGCAGGTGACGATCATTGATACAGGAGTGAGGGGAATGATTGCAGTTGGTTTGGTGCCTCAGTTGTACAAGCTGGACCATCAGCCGGGCTGGCTCCCACAATCTGTGGCTTTTCATGCTGATGATGGCAAGTATGTGACAATGATAATTTTATTTACATGTGCTGTAGACTGAACATGTTCTCAATGGTACATGACATGGAGATGCAGCAGAATAATGAACTTGTAACTAGGGATGTCCCGATCAGGTTTTTTTTTGCCTCCGAGTCATTTGATTTTGAGTATCTACCGATATCGAGTCCCAGACCGATACTTCTATAATACTTAAAAAAAGAATAAAGAAGAGCGAAAAAACAGATTCAGGATGTTCCTTATTTTATTTAATTCACCTTATTTTAACATTCAACAGCTCTGTTAACAAACAGAGCACGTCTGTCAGGTAGCTTGAACAATCAAGTAATAAATAACATAAATTCTTCACTTTTGGACTTTAATGCAACAGTAAATATAAAAGATAAGATAAGATAAAAACAAATAGCTCCTCAACTTAAAATACCCGGCTCTTTCCCATTTTAGATGTGTTGTTTGTGTTTTAGCTGATTCAAGCTGACACTGCTGCTCGTCTTTCTGCCACTCAGTGAGCGTAACTGCGTTCTTTGACATCATGCGCAAACGCTCTATAGCATCTCTGCAGCAAAGTGATGTCATGTTGCACACGTTGCTGTTTCTGTGTGGAGTCTAACTCTGTGCCACCGCATAACTATAGATGTGTTAAAAAATAATGAGAATATATATACATTTATATCCGATTCCTGATCGGGAGGTAACGTCTGATTCCGATCGAGTCTGAAACAACGTGATCGGGCCCGATTTCCGATATCGTGATCAGATCTGGACATCCCTACTTCTAACACAACGCAATGTTATACACCTCGAGTAGGTTTTGCACAAACTCACAGAACAAATTTGATCATGTTTCCTAAAGGACAGGTTCACAATTTTTCCTGTCTGACTTAAAACTAATGCCAGGAACCCATGTGAACGTTGTATAGAGATAGCTTTGTCTCAGTTTTATTTGTGTGAACAGATCAACAGTCTGTGTGTAAATGTGGAATTTGCAGATATAACCTCCACAAATAGAAAAAAAAATTGTAAACTCACAAAAATATTCTGCATATACACAAATTCCACAAAAACAAAACATTGGATGAACTCAGTTAATGTACAAATAAGCCAAAAGCATTTGTGAATATCTTCCTAACATTTACAACTTTCGAACAGGCATTTGTGAATCCAGTTTTTATTTGTGGAGCTTGTGGATTTTCTTTGTACACACTTTACATACTCAGTTTTGAGAGACACTTTCCACCAGTCCGAACGAAAATCCACGTGTATCACTCGTTTTTCGGTTAGCATGTGATTGCCTGCTGACAACGTCATTTCCACGTTAAATCACCAGGAAGTCACCTTTTTTTAAATGTTATGCCTTCATTAGAGCTTTGACAGTTGAGAGATGATAGGAAATGAGGGGACAGTGAGATCTAGAACGACAGGAGTTGAGGAAGTTTGGGTTCATGGCAGAGATCTTTAGGTCAGCAGCACTCCACATTACCTTCGAAAAATTCAGTAATATTACAAACGCTAGATATTAGTGTATATGTACTTAATTTCATTTATTTTATTTGCTCAGGACCATAATCATATGGTATGGAGCACAAGACCTAACAAATGACAAAAAAACAAATGTTTACAGTAAATTTCTTCTTTATTTTTTGTATTCGTTAGTCTTAGGGGCTGGTGGGTTTAGAGTGGGTGTCAAACATAAGCTCCATCACCAAGACACCCACAATAAACTAACCACCTCTCATGCCAGTGGACATGGTGGAGAGCTTTAAGTGCCTCAGCATCATCCTGGACAATAAACTGAGCTTTGATCACCACATCACAGACATCCAAAAAAGCTGCCAAACACTCGTAAAGCACAGACCATAGCACACGACCCCTGCCACCCACTCAACCCTGCTTTGTCCTCCTACCGTCTGGCCACAGATACAGACAGTAAACAAAAAAAACTGACTTACTTAGAGGGATATAATGCAAATGGGCTGCTGATTTTGTACCATTTTTACCTTCATTTTGTGTTACTGTGAGCATGTTGTGAGTGTCTTCTGGTGTTTCTTTGTGAATATCTGCATCAACATCTGAAAATATTGAGCCTTAATGATTACCCACTCAACCTCTCCCACCTGTCTTTCCACAGGCTGTATAATGGCAATCCTGTAGGACAGCAGTTTGGTCCAAAATGCTGCAGAGGTGACCGAATCGGTTGTGGAATATCCCTGGACTCTGATGATGGCCAGTTAACTGTGTTTTTTACCAAGAATGGCAAAGAAGTGAGTGCTCCATCACCATCATATTTCTTTACCTTAGACAGAATTTATTCCACCATTACAATTTAACTATTTATTCATAGTTCCAAGCTACTTTTCCAGTACTGTATCTGAATGTGTGCCTAGGTCGGCAGTGTGGAAATCCCCGCATCTCCTGATGCTCTCTACCCTGCTGTGGGAATGCACTCTCTGGGGGAAGAAGTGCTGCTGGACCTGAACGCTGAATGGGGGATGGAGGAGGATGATGGTCAGATGATAGTGGATAGTCATGAAGAGGACTGGGGCCGTCTTCATGACGTCAAAGAGACCGGCACGGTAAGTCCTGTGGCAGAGAGATAAACAAACAAAAAAACACAACCAACAAAAACTTAAAAAATGTGTGTGTGTATACACAAATTAAGGGAACAGTTAAAGAGCTCATATTGTGTTTTTTGGTTTTTTCCCTCTCCTTTATTGAGTTGAGTGATATGCCTTTTTGTGCATGTAACAGGTTTGCAAAATGAAAAAGCCCAAAGTCAAGGGAGGTTCACAGCTCCAATAGAAAACTCTGCTCTGAACTGCCTGAAAACAGCTCGTTTGTAGTCCAGCCTTTTCTTCTGCTGTGCTGTGACGTCACAGTGAAACACACGTCATAATGCTCGCCAAGCGGCTAGTCCGACGCCCTTAAAAAAAACAGGTGGATAAACACTCTGAGCTACAGCACACAGTGACAAGACGTCCGCCTGCTGACTCTCTTCTCCCTTCCAAAAACTAGCTACCCTCCAGGCACTCAATGGACATAAAGTTGTTACTGTGATGTAGAGACAGAGCTCAGTTAAATCTTTATGGACATGATCCATGATCATTTGTCACAAATTAATAACTCACTACTCTGAAACTCTTGGTCCAGTCCATGTTGATAAGCTGGTAAGGGGAACATATACACCTGAACCGAAGCCGTGTTTACCTGCTTCTCACTGACCCACCCTTGTCTGCTTCTGATTGGCTAGTAGCCCTTAACTGGGTGCTGCGCATGTGCAACTCCCAACAAAGATCTTGCAGAGGTAAGATGAATCACTTAATAGCTAAAACGAAGCGTTCAACGCACAGGGTGAAAAGAGGATCTGCAGCATGATGTGCAGAATGACAAAAAATATGGTGTTTTTTGAAAATTAAACCATGTAAACCTGTTCTGGTACAACCCCTAAATAAAATTTTGAACCTGAAAATTTGCATAATATAACAACTTTAAATCACACATCACACCTTGAGGAACGGAACCAAAAACACCAACCAATTGATGGCCGGATTTAAAATTATACCAAAAATCAAAGTAAAAAAAAATTAAATCACATGCTGATCCAACTTGCGTGACTTTTATCACGGCAACTCATAATGTGAGTCAGTGTGTATGGCTGTCTGGGCATGCTCCTGATGAGACAGCAACATAAACTCCATGTAAGGATAAAAAACAACAAGGTTGTTGTGCTGAAGCCCATCAGGCCCAACGAGAACCAGATTGACATTGGGTGAAAACACGGTCAACATCACAAAGGCTGGAGTCACACTTCAACAGCTCCAACAACTTGATTACGTTATCCGGTCCAAAGTTGTATCGCTTTCCACATTACTTCACCAACTAACACGACCCATATTAATATCCTGTGTAACACCGGCATTATGTCCCTGAAGAAATGATGTAACGGTACAAAACAAATGTGGAGCGATTTTGTTTATGCTAGCCTTGAAGCAAGGCAGGGCAGTCAGCTACTTTAGCACGGATGTATCGCTGTTTCGTAACATTCAAGTTAGATTTATTGATGTTTTATTGATACTCTACACAGATTCTTCACCGTCTCCGTCGCTGTAACTTACTTGACCCTCATATACAATAATGCAACATACACAGCACAGGAAAACAACACGGTAGAAGATCAATTCATTACAGTAATGTTACTTACTCAATCTAATTTAAAATATTCAGTCCAGCTCACTAACTGCTTCATTATCATCCAATACATTAGAAAACATACATGAGCTGTGCTGACATTGCTGTGCGTCCATATACTTCATTCAGATTTTGCCCATTAGTTTTTAAAGTTCCAGTCATACTGTAAAAAGACGATCTCTCTGGTTCAACTGCATCGGTTTTGATGACCATATTTTTGAAACTGTCCATTGTGAGTATGAGATTGTTCTGGGAGTGCAGTCCATGTTCTCCATGCAATCATTGGAGAACTTTTTTAATAAAGAGTTTGGAAGAACACATAACCCTAGCCTGTGTTTATTCTGGCCAACATGTCCAAGACCTGACACATGAAGTCACTTACCGACTCTGCCTCCGCCTTTCATTTGATTTATTCAAAATTGTCGAAGTGAACAGGAATTTATCAAAAAGTCAATTAGGACATCTGCCTACAAATATATTATCAGTGACCCTATGTGGAATTAGTGGATCTGCGTTAAATCAAAAATCAGAAAAATCCATATTGAAAGTCAATAAGGCAAAGTGCAACTATTAGATTGCAAGTCCTAAACAATATCAGCGAGTCAATACAGACATTCAGACGTAAATATGAGCTTTTACTAAATACTAAAAAAAAGAAGAAATAAACAATATAACCAATATTTAATCTGACATGCTCCTTGACCTCCTCTCTCTCTCCCTGGTTGGGTCTTAACCGCTCCCTGTGACGGCAGGGCTGCAGTGTTTGTGTCTGACTCAGGCATTAATACGCACAAAACCTGAATTGAAAGAGGAAAGCATTGCAGCTGAATAGCCTTTAGGCAGGAGCCTAAATGCCACCCACACATTTAATTATCCTTTTATTTCTACAAATTTGGCCCTGCCCTGTATGAATGCAGGCCTCACAACATGCAGTCAGTTCTTCCTGCAACTCATCAATCACACATGTGCACGTCTCTAACACTACATGAAAGCTGTCAAGACAGAAAAAAACAAAACATGACGGTAACAAAGCAAGGGTGGTGATCTGGAGAGGTGTTCGTGTGCTTTGATGTTTTATTGTGATATATAAATTTTTGGATTACAGTGTTTTTAACTTCCTGGTGTCTGGATTTATCTATTTGAGCTCCATTCTCAGTTTCTCAATTGGTCCAACACTATATTCCATTTTTCCGTTTTTCAGACACAGGTGATTGTGTGTCAGACATTTATTGCACAGATTCATTTTTTTGTACAAATAAACTGAATCTGGCACAGCTGTTTCATGATTGGTGAATTATTTTACTATCATCTTTCATCCAAATGAGTTCAGCTGCAGTTACAACACACTGGAGTGACAGCATTTATCTGTTGAGGTTGTGCTTACACACTGAAAAGAATCAGTCTGTAAATGCTAATGAATGAGAATATTTTAAATAGGTGTATGATTTAAGAAAGTAAACCAGCATCATGTTGTTATTGGTGTAATCTGCTTTGTTAATGAAGGTAGAGTGAATTTAACTGGGCAAGTTGATAACCATGTTAGTAATTAGATGTCTGTAAACGGATTCATCTTTGGTGGTGTTGATTTCCTCTGCTGCAGGAACTAAACAGTTATCAGTTAACTTAAATGTTATCTCTGCTGGCTTTGCTTTAAGTACCCAAACAGTACGGCAGGAATGACAAATCCAAATCCTGGCCTGTTTTTCCAGGAAAGAAAAAACTGAGTGATGTTGCGACCTCTTTTTTTTTTCATCTCATCATCAAACATCCCTAATAGAATAACATGTGAATAAAACATTCTCTCTCCTCTTATTCACCTCCGGTCTCTACCGACCTGAGAAGGGAGCAGCCGCTAAGCCAGTGCAAAATCGGACATGCTATCACTAGCAGTGAAACGCAGTGTGCAGTCTGGGGAGTTTGTGAGTCATAATAATAATTTGAATAATTTCAACCTCCAGTTTTGTTGGAATACCTAAACATATAGTAGGTTACCGGCCTGCTCCAGTAGGTGGTGATTACTTATTTAAGTAATTGAAGACACATAATTATTCTGGTTTAGATCTAAAATTGTGTTTATAATGAATTTGCATGGAATAGCAAAGTAGAAGTAGGTAGTTTTTATGCCGCATTGACTTCAACAGACTGTGCTGTTTGAAAAAAACAAACAAAGAATGAAAGTAGTGCACGATGCATTATGGAGGTTAGTGGAACAGAAGCTATCCCAGAAATGCGGCAGGACTTCAGCTTTCTATATGGGACAGTTTAAGGTGAGCATACAAAACAGCAGTCACAAGTGCCGATTACAGGATAATGTTATATGTTAAGACAATATGTTATAGTAACACAAGTAGAGAACGGTCATGATGTTTGCTAACTGACTCAGTAAGGTCAGACCAGTCCACAATTAGCTACTGGTCACACATAAGCAGGTATGGCTGTAGAAGCAAAACCCCTGAATGTCTTGAATTGAGCAAAGGTGTGTTTTGTTGCTATTGATTTCAGCTTTTCATCTCTTGGACTAAGATTGTTTTTCTTCTTTCAAAAGTCACATAGTTTTGTGGCATTCCTTACAAAATTGTGGCAAATGCGAAGCGCATATGTGAAAACATTTAACATTAGCAAGCAGTTTGCTTTTTACTGCAGCCATGAAGCAACATTTGCATTCATTTTTTGGCCCCACCACAAATGAAAATCTAACAATCACTCTTCTTTTATCAACTCTTGAGAGAAATGTCTGTCTCTTTACCTATAAGATGCTCCACTATCAGCTAGCTAATCGCTAACGTTGTCTGTCCATAAGGTAATAGAGGCTAAAAGGCACATAGACATTTGATCCCTTATTAAATATTGATTGATACAGCTTTAAATACACCTGAAATTAAGTGTTTAATCATTAAAGTCACAGCAGACTGTAGTAGTTAAGTATAAAATAAAGGGCTTTTGTTAAATAGTGAACATGAAAAAAAAAGACCTCAGACTCCTTTGGGTACAACGTGATACTGTTATCATTTCTATATTGCATTCCCATGCTAAGATACTAACAACTGTTTAGAGACATGAATCCAGTTTCTGTGTTGTCCGGTCATAACCTGTATGTGTCTGCATTACTTCCACAGCTGCTGGAGTACGTGGGGAAAGGGAAGAGCATCGTGGATGTGGGCTTGGCTCAGGCCCGTCGGCCTCTCAGCACACGCTTCCACTACTATGAACTGGAGATCACAGATGCTGGAGAGAAGTGTTACATCGCCCTGGGACTGGCACGCAGGGTAAGAGCCTCCTCGTTGACGCACTGTGTTAGTTACTGCACACACACACTGAGGTTATCTGACGGTAAAGAGACCCCCTCTCCCCCTTCGCCAACACACACACACACACACCTCGTCATTGCTGTCCCTCACACTTCTCTCACTGTTTCCAGTCTGAGTGATGGATGACCGAAAGAGGAAAAGCTAACAACAGAATAAATATTGTCTCATTCAGCCCCTCATCTGGTTTTCCATAGAAAGCAGATTGTTCCAAAAACCTGATTGTTAAGTTTGTCTGAGTTTCTTTTTGTCACCGTACACAAGAAGGTAAAAATAGAGAATAGAAATAAAGAATAAGAGAATTAAAAGTATGCAGGAGTTCTTCAGGCTAAGCAATTAAAAGTTAATCAGTTGACAGCAAGTGATAATCTTATTTTGGAAATAAGTTGGGTCTGAGAGGAGACTTGTTGAAGGTTTACACCACAGACATGCAGTCAGCTGAAATCATCATGAGCCGTGCGCACTTTCTGTTTTAATATTTATACAACAGTGTAATTATTAAAAGACAGAAATGAAATGAAGTGCGGCTCAAATAAGGCTGCTCTCTCTGCTGGGACTCGTCATTTTCGGTTACGGACACTAATTGATTGAGCATCAATCTTGCTAATCACACTGCTGTTTTGCCAGCGGTGATGTTGCTCGCAGATCACTGTAGCACTCACCCTTGACATTAAGCTCCCCCTGACCCACCCGCCCCCCTCAGCCGTTACGTTACTGTGTGTGTGTGTGTGTGGGCATGTCGCGCCGCCCTCGGGTCAGGCGGTGTGGAGAACAGAGCTCTGTCATTTCGCTGATTATTTTCCAGGAATTGTTTTTCTCCATGTGTCTGCGGTTTTGGTGGAACATTATAAATCCATCAAACGGTCATTCCTGAGGTTTTGCTCCATCCCCGTCATCTCCTGCAAGACGCAGCAGTCTGCTGATGGGAAGCAACTCTCTCTACAAAAATCAAAACAAAGGTGTCTCTCTCTCTGTCTCTGGGTAACACATGCTTAACAGTTACTAGTTGCTGAATGGTTGTTTATACTGGATAAAGGAGCAATTGTTTATGGTGCATTCCTTTTCTCTCTTGTTCCTTCGGGAGGAAAAGTCTTTCTTCGCACCAGTCATTACTGACACCTTATCTCTTTAATTCTGTGGTATTCCTTCAGTCTTCTCATGCCTCCTCCTTCCATCACCTAGTTTCCTTAACTTCTGTGCCCATCATCACATCAGTGGTTTGCTTGCAGTGGCTTAAATGGTTGCTTAGGCCACCTAGAATTAGCCCACTGTTTTGCTTTAAGTCTATTTCAATCCATCTTCCTGTAAATAGCTCTTGGAAGTACATTTAGAGCAACTTAAAACCAGAGTCAGATTCTGTGTATGTGTACGCAGAGTTATAATAAGGCCAATAATGCTAATTCTGACTGTAATATGTAGATCTGTTTTATTACAGGAAATCCAATTCAAGAATCCCTCCCTGCATAAAAGTCACCGTAGTCTAGAGTAGTTTTAACTGATCAGTGTCTGCTTGGTGAAATATGATGTTGGATGTAATCTTAATAGAAGTGACACACCAGGATGCCCAAAAAGCATTTAGCTTTGTTTGAAGAAGAAGCAAATACAAGATGAGAACTTCTGAGCAGATGCCAACAACAAATCATATCAAACCTCAAATAACTGTTATTTATGTGTTTAATAATCTAAGATGTGCAACCCCAGAGGTAATAAAAACTCTTAGGAAAATATTTTCACTCTTCTTTGTCAAGATATCTTGATCGAAACATATATTTGTTTTTGTTTTTTAACAGCCTGGATTTGAATTTGTGGTAAAACGGTGACATTGTTCAGACTAGTTGATGTGTGTGTGAATCACAAATCACTTTGTCTTTTGTTTAACAGGACTACCCCAAAAACAGACATCCAGGTTGGAGCAGAGGGTCCATAGCCTATCATGCAGGTGTGTTGTGGTTGGTGCTTGATGATCTGTATCTGGGTGTGTTTTCTCTGGGGATATGAAATTTGTATTACAGTACCATTCATCATTATGGGCAGTGTCTTCTGTTCAATTCTATATTTTGTAGCGTACACATTCATTGTGTCACCAACAGTCACATTGTTAATGCCACCAAACTGTCACATGCGTCTAGCAATGGTAGAAAGTACAGCTCTGTCAATATTTTATTATTATTGATAGCCATGTCAATAATAATTTAATATTTAAAGGGTTATAATTGATTTCTGTGCTGCGTTCTTTGGCACTGCTGAAAACTGTTTGCACTAAACTTATGAGTATTATTGTTCCGACTTAATATTTGATGCATGTACTTCCTCTGTGTCTGCGTGGGTTTCCTCCAGCAGTCCAATTCACATAGGTCAGGTGAACTGGAGAAGCTAAATTGCCTGTAGGAGTGAGTGGGAAATAATTTGTCTGTCTGTACAGTGTGTGTCGGCTGAACAGGACCAGTGGTTCAGAAAATGAACGGGCGAATGTGACGTCACACTGCTCAACCAAACAAAAAGAGCAATGGCAGATGTTGTCTTGTGTTTTGAAAGTTTCCTCTTTGTCTTACATGTATGTGACGCAAAGCACTGATCTGCTGTTGTTCTTCATAGATGATGGCAAGTTGTTCCAGGGCAGCGGGGTCGGGGATGCCTTTGGACCACGCTGCTTTGAAGGCGACATTATGGGCTGTGGGATCATGTTTCCACGCGACTACAGCCTTGATGGTGGAAGTGAACATCATTATATTGTTTACAAAAGCACTGTGCCTCATCGTGTTCAATCTCTAATTGTCTTTCTGGGTTCTTACAGATGACGTAGATGACTGGGACTTCGATGTGCTTCCCAAGCCCAGTGAGGTTCAGAATGACTTGTATGCAAGCAATGACGATGAGGAAGATGAGGGAGAAGATGTGGAGGGGAGAAAGGTCACGGTGAGATGTTGTCAGAGTCGAAGAGTATAAAACCAGCGACTCTTAAACCTTCAATGCAAATATTGTTATGATGTCTTTGCTGTCCCCTTGTGTTTGAACAGGTGTTCTTCACCAGAAATGGAAAAGTGGTGGGCCGGAGGGAAGTGGCCTTACCTGTAGGAGGCTTGTACCCCACGATTGGCATGATGAGCACTGGGGAGAAGGTCAGAGTGGACCTGCACCCCCTCAGCGGCTGAGCAGAGTGGACGAAATAAAAACCGAGCGGTGAAATCAGAGCAAGGACGAATGATGGAGCTCCGGTACATTTTGGAGATTGGAAAATACATAATACTACTCAAAGATGTTACTTGAAAAGTCACTGACTGTGGCTCCCTCATGCTGTAAGAGTGATCAAACATTCTGGCGGAAAGTTTTTAGTAAGAGTGATCAAAATAATGCATGTTAATGTTACATGCGTGCCTCAAAGAAGTGCTTCATAATGAAAATGGTTTATGGGAAAACCAGGGGTTTGTAAATGTAAAGCACTATTTTCGACAATGTCATCACAAAAAGTAAAGTTAATAAAATAACATGCCAAAAAAGGGTCTCACCAGAATAATGAATGTAAAAATCCAATCAGAGCCCAACTAACAAGTGGACCCTCTTGTCAGCAATAACAAATTTTAACAGATATGTAGCGCCACTCTCATAGCCTGCAGCCATATTGGAGGCCTGCTGTTCTTCTCCCTATTGGTGGTGCGTTACTGACACTCAGTGGTGAGAATTATAGTCTGAAGAATAATGCTCAGAAAGTCTTCCAAAAAAAAAAAGAAGAGTAGAGGCACTGAATGAACAGTGAGTAAAAGTAGCTGCTTGATGGCTGTAGTTCTGCACAAGTGTGGGTGCTTGTTCAGACATGGGAGTCATTACGGCATATTTTCTGGCAGGCGTGCAAACCGCTTGCAGTAGGAATTATGTGATAATTAAATGTAATACCAATTTGTTGAAATTGAAATCCAAACCATCATTAAGACCTGCTTACTGTAATAATGGAGTAAGCAGTTTTAAAAGCAAAAAATCCAAATCATGTTTTTATGTCATGACTAGCTGTTGTCCTTTTTTAAATCAGATATGGTTTTAACCAAATTGTAGATGATGTACTGTCGTAGTCACGCCAACATTTTTGGGATAAACATTTGTGACAGTAAAACCAAAATCATGTTAGAGAAGGAACCCCAAACATATTTAGAGATGACAGTATGAGTCTGTTGATATATCAATCGGTTGATATTGCTTTAAATGTGTTTTTCCAATATAGACACATTTAGTGTCAACGTGTACCTATACACATGTTCTTCAATCATGAATCTCACAGGTTGCCTTACACACACACAAAGAAACCAAGAAAATTACTGATCTCTATATTTAAGTTAGCAAAAGTTGCAAGCCAAACTCAATTGCCTTTTAATAAATTGAACTTCACAGAAGAAAATACACATTTTCACGATATGATTCGTGATATTGAATGTATTTTCTGTGAGGAATTTTGGTTGAAATGGATAGCAAATGTTTAAAAAAAGGGAAACCCATGAGGACTAAATCTCCTGCGTCTTAAACTCTGTCAGGGCAAGAAAAATTGAGGACTAAACATGGTATAGTAGTAAATTTGTTATTAGTGCAACAAGATCTGAATGTTGAAAGTGAAGCCATACTGTAACTAATATTTGCTGCTCTCAGGTATATTTGACAATCTAAATCAAATACCTTGTCTTTTCTATGGATTTTTGTGATTTTGCTGTAAGTTGAAATCAACCAATGATTGCCACAAACCAGTAACGCATTTTTTATTTTTCTGTTTGGTGACAAACTGGGTTATTGTTTTACTAACAAATTGATCTTTTTAAAAGTGAAGACTGTTAAAGTAGAAAACTTTGACTGTTTCCCCCTGACTCTTTACAATGGTGAAGGTGTAGTTCTTTTTACACACACCTACCCTTTAGCAAATAAAGGCGCTGCTTCTAGTATCAATTCAAACTACACTTATAACAGACCTCTGTGCTACAAGTTGAGATATATTAATAAAAAATATAAGAATAGGCTGTAATGTAAAAGGGTTTTCGTTTTACCTACGTTTCTATATATTATTGTTTCCATTTTTTATCTGTTATAAACATTACTTTATTGATGTTGTTGAAGTTTTACAACCAGAGTGATTTTAAAATGTTTGACCTGAGCAAAGTGCCTGTGTGAATTGGTCTAGTCTGGACGCTGATACACCTGGTAGTAGGACCCAGGTGTAGGTTTTTAGTTTATGCTGACTCTTGAAGTTAGTGGAACCAAATTCACACTGAAAACGTCCCTCCAAAGATGCCATATGTCTGTAGACTCTGCAAGTCACTGAAAGGATCTAAAAAAAACACCTCATTGGATCTGTGAAGTGGACTCCATATCCTGCCGGGATATTCATTTGAATAAGGAAGAATTGCATCCATGAAGTGTCTCCCTGCTCAGCAAGAAAATGTAAAGAGTGTTCATGTGATGCTCATGTGCTGCTAATATCAGCCTGTACTGTAAACAGGATGTACTCTGTATCATTTTTCACAGTCATTGTCTAGTTTTGGTGATTCATCATCTTAGTTCACGGGAGCTAATAATGGTGTTCTGCCACACGCTGTTACTATTCAGCCCTACTTTATCTTTTGTGTAATAAATCATGAATGAAGTTGAATCAGGGCATCTTTCTCTTAAAGCAGCCCTCGTGTACATCCTGTCATGTATGTTTCATCATGACTTTTCTCTTGGCCCCTCTTGTCTCTCTTCAAATGAAGCATTCAGATATACATGCCAAAAATAATTTTAAGATATAAAGAATATTTATATTCACTGCACCAATGACTGCTTTCGCTCTTTTCTGTTGTGTTTCATATGATTCAACATTTATTGCTGTGTTGACTTAAAATACAAATGAGATAATCTTAGATGTTTTTTAAAAAATGAAAACCAATATTTCAATCCACAAATTGTGTATTGTACAATGAATATTCTCTTCTGTATTAGTTGTGGGTTGTATTACGGGGTAAAAAAAAACAAACCTTATAGCAGGTGATGAATTGAAGAAGCTGTTCAGATAAGTATATAAATTATGGCATATGTTAGGGCTAATTGATGTTGGACATTTTGTGTCAATGTCTCGAGTATCTTAAAACTATTAAAATATGTAGATTAATTAAGTACTTAAAAGAGTCATGCTTATAACTCAAAATTAAGAGCTACATAGCATTAACAGGGCTTAACATCATGCTGACTACATGAGCATGAATATTGTGAAATCTGAAAAGTCTATTTAACCAAATTCTGTAAAGGAGATATCAGTCATCCAGTTAAAGGTCACCTTTTTGGCTTAAATCGTGGCTGTCTCTTCTCAAATGGAAATGAATGCCCCTGCCAGCATGAAATGATACTGGTAACAAGACATATGTTAAATAAGATTATATTCTGACTATAGCCTGCAAGTGAGGAAATTCATTTGAAACAATGATCTATTGTGAAAAAGTGCACTCAACAGGAAGCTGGTAGTTATATTTTTCCAGATGTACCATGACCCTGTTTTGTTTACCTCAGTGTGCATGATATATATATATGTTCCTTGCCAAAGATAGAAAACAATGGCACAGTAAGTCAAACAGCTAGTGTTTGTGTAAGATGTATCATGAAAAAGGCAGTGTCAGCTTTGTGCAGACTCTGGATTTCATCATTGAGATATTTTAATTATGATTCAACAACAGCCCAATGTGTCATTATACAAATTATTAGAAAATGTTCTGCAGTGCAAACATATATTCCGTGGCACATTTTCACATACGAAGTGTTTACATACCATATAAACTGAATCACATTTGAAAATGTTACACACAAATCTAGAAGGCCCAAAGAGATGACGTACTGTGTACTGTGCTATTATTTTAAAAGGATAGCTATAAGCAGAAACCTTGATTCATTATATTTTTCCTTTTATTGTGATAGGAACAGTTCAGCAGAGGATATTCACTTAGCAATTTCCGTATAGCTCTATGTGTATTTTTACCAGAATAGTGTTATTAAGGTGTACTGACTCATCTGTAATGATATATAACGATCTTTAGTTACTTATGACAGCTCAGGTGGTGGGAGTAGGTAAAGGCTAAATAACAATCAAAGCAGTAAACTGCAAATTGTCAATGACAGGAGATAAAGCAGAAAGGCACAGACACTGACAATGTCTTCATCTGTACTTGTGTGCGCTTTTCGGTATCTGCTTGATGTAGAAGAGACTGTCATTAAAAAGCACTTAGAGTGCCACATAAAAGTATAATAGGTTTTGGACACATCACCTGCAAATATACGCCACTGATATTGTCAAGGGAGGAGGTCCAGAGATGTAATGACTTATTTTAATAGAGGCCCATCTTCCAGCATAATCAGGAGTCATATAAAAACTGTAAAATATAATTTTTACAGTAAATAATTAAAAATGTAAAAAAAAAAAATCAAACATTTGTACTTTAACAATTAAAGGCAGTTTTTGCAATATATATGCAACAACACATACATATTACACACCACTCCTGTAACATTATAAAATCTAGCAAAACTATATTTGTGATCTACCAATAAACTGAGAAAACAGAACTGTTAAAGGGTGGATGGACGTGACAGTAAGATGCTAAGATGTGCCTAATGGTCAGAGTCCTCCTCCTCATAGTAGCGGTTCCTCTTGATTATATCCTCTGCACTCAGCTCCTCTGCATTGCTTCCTTCTTTGTCCTCTTCCCAGGATCCCACATCCTGGGAGGGACGGTTCTGTTTTGGCTGCAAAGGTGAAGAGGGGGACTGCGAGATGTTCAGGGAGCCCTCTTCTACCACCATCTTGTCTGCTGCTGCCTTTCCTCTCTGTGCTTGCCTGTCTCTGTCTTCCTGATGCTTGGGTGCAGTCTTCACGTCCTCCTCTGCTATGGTGTCATGGGCATTTTGTGCATCTTCACTTGGTATTTGAGGCATCGCCGGCTCTTTCTTTTCCTGCTGTTTAACCTGCTGAAGCTCTGGTTTGTTTTCCTTGGGTGGTTCTTCAGATGTGTTTTGCTCCTCCAATGATGCCCTCCATTGCAGCAGGGATTTGAGAGGTCGACGAGGCTCCCTGGTTCCCGAGCTGGTTGCCGGGGTGGGTTTAGCCGCGACTGTAAAAGGCCGAATGCGCTCTTTTAGAGAAGAGGTCCTCCTTAGGCTCTTCAGTTCAGCACGATCTGAACTGTGGAACGATGGTGACACATCTCCCTCTGGGGGCCACTTGGCTCTCCAGGGTCGGCCTGAAGCAGTTCCCTCTGTGACTGGACTAAGTGCTGCTGTTCCAGAGTGGCCCTCATCAGTCGGGGGAGGCCAGGCAATCCTCAGCCTGCGTTTCTCAGCTGGCTTCTCTGTAGACTGGAGCTTCTCACCAGAGCTGGCATGGGTCTGCACACGAGTCTCCATTAAGGCTTTCAGGTCTGTAACCTTAACCTGTGGGGATGTTTCCCCATTTGGGGTTGGCTGGTTGTCTGTGATACTCTCAGCTCGACGCGTCACAGCTGCTTGTCCCTCTTTTTCTTTTGGCTTCACCACTTCCTCACTTTCGTCTCCGTCAGCTCGAGGCTCCCAAAGCTCCTTGTGAGGCCGATGGCCAAATCCCTCATCGTAGTTGCCTTTAGCTTTAAACAGCTGGTTGTAATGGGGCTTGCAGTAGACGTTACCGTGCAGAGAGGCAAAGCTTGCAAGACTAAAAATAGAGAATAGCAAAGACAATATTTTGCAAATTTCCCTGTTTGTGGTTCTTGAACAGTCAGTGATAGAGGAGATTTAAAATACAGTTACTGCTTCCATCAAAAGACACGAGGAAAAATTTAATCAGTCAGGCAATGTGCAACAAACCTGAGCCTTGTGCTGCAGTGAACACAGCGGAAGCAACTCTTGTGGTAGACATGCTGAAGAGCCACCAGTCTCTCCAGCGGGTACACTGTCTTTAGACACACGATGCACGTCTCCTGCACTGGTGGGCAGAACTTCTAAACATACAATAATAGCCACATATATCAATAATGAACAAGGGTTGAAATTGGTTTTCTTCTGATAATTCATGCATGTCTCCTGCTTGTTGTGATGACTGACTCACCCTAGACGCTTTGAGTTGCTCGCTGCTCTCCCCTGAAACAGACACACTAAACATTAGTCTCGTCTGTTCGATTTCACACTTTAAATTACAGGTAATGCTGTTTTAATAACATTATCGTGAGAATGTGTCCTTGGAGTATGCACCCACCATTACACTCAGGTGCAGGAATGTGTTTCTGATTTACTGGTGCAGATGCTTTTGAAGCAGGCACATCTGTGGCCAAACCCTGGAAGAAACACAAAGGCAAAGAAAAGAAGAAAACAAACACATGTGTAAACAAGCTGTACGTTATGAAATGTTATGTATTATCCCTGTTTCTGGTGTGGTAGGAGCAGAGACATTTTAGAGGTAGGAGGAGACAATTTAAAGCAAAAGGAAGACAGAAAACAATGTTTATGCACTTAATTAGTGGGTTGATCTGCAGAGAAAGACACATAAATCACCAATACACAATATTCCCTCCATTTGTAAACTTAACGTTTGGCTTGTTTACAAATTTGGTCAGAGCTCTGTCATCTTAAAAATCTGGTGCATGAGACTTTACTCAATTCAGACCATTTTTAATAGTCTAATCTTATCAGACTTATTTCATTGCACACTTCATATAGAGCAGGTCTAGATGATACTCAATAATACACACACACACGCAACTCACAGAGCGAGTGGTGCTTTGTTTAGAAACAGCAGCCTGGAACTTGGCCATCTTCTCCCTCAGTGATGTCGACTCCAACACTCTGTCAGACACAGATAGGCCTAAAGCAGAAGAGATGATCACACTTAAAGCATTGACGGCAGCTATTCTGCAGTAAACTCACGCATTTCATTAAAACAACTAATGATTGGTTTTCAGTT
This sequence comes from Lepomis macrochirus, assembly GCA_024633595.2. Lineage (NCBI taxonomy): Eukaryota > Metazoa > Chordata > Actinopteri > Centrarchiformes > Centrarchidae > Lepomis > Lepomis macrochirus. The sequence continues at coordinate 26,994,092 of JALXJV020000004.1, read as the reverse complement.
AAGTATTAATCATAAACCAGTTGTGGCACACACTACTGTGTTCCCTGAAACAACACTGCCCACCCACGTATGTACATAGCCCTAAGTTTTAAAATAAGCATGTCTTAAGGTTAAGATCAGACAATTAGTTTTGGGATTAAAGGTTATAGGTTAGGAAGTGACAATTCATTTAATTACGTGTATTGTATCACTACGGAAGTCCTGAGAGGCAAGTAAAAAAAACAATTCTGGTGATCCGTATTCTAAATCTAAATTGTTATCTCTCCTGTGTTTAGGACTTTTACCAGGATATATTCTTATTGAGCTCCTTTATTTCATCTGTGAAAACAGGTAAAAAAAACTTTTGAGCAGGTAAAAACATTTTGGTTAGCTTTCATGTTTTCTTCCAGGTGAAGCGCCAATTTAACAATACATTTCTAGCCAAAAGAAAGACAGCAATGTTACATAGCTAGCACACATTTCATAGTTTTCACATGACCTCACATTCCAAGGAAAACACTCCCATGGAGGGCAAAAAAGACGTTATTTTTCGCTGTCTGCCAACCAGGAAGCAAGTGACACACTGTTACTTTGAGTTTTGGATTTACAAAATGCTTGAGGGTTGTTGCTTTCGGATTTACTAATTGAGGAGGAGACAAGCCTGGACTGTGTTAGGTGAGGGATTTCCCAGAAGGTAAACGTAAACATATCTCAGTCGAGCGGCAGCAGGGACCTGGCGATTTTTAATGGTAGAAATGCAGCAGCGGATGCAGTAACGTTATATGGATCGGATATGACCAACAACACTAATTTTTTTTTCTCTATGGGGGAGTCATGGTGTTGGTCTGTTGTTTTGCCTTTTAGGTCACTGCGCCTGTCACGTGACTGAAAACTGTGAATATACTGTATGTACTTTGTGATAAGAGTGCACAGAGAAATTTAAACTCACCTGGAAAAAAACATGACTGCTGTCAGTCGTATTTAGCACATGAGGTTAGAGTTGCACTTCAGCATCTTGGCCAAAATGAATGTTACAACAAACACTTCCAGACAAAAAAAGTTTTTCACCTGGCAAACCCTTTTTATTACCTGTTCTTAAGTCATTAACAGGAGACAAAATGATTAAGATCAGACTTAGAAAATGAATCACCCTCACTTGCTTCTCAGGGCTTCCATATATCACCTACACTGACCTCAGTTAATTTTCCAAAGAGCTGTGTGTGTTTGTGTGTGTCTTTGTTTTTTACCGCCATGTTGGTCTGCGTCCTCTGATGAAGTGCTTCGTAGTGTCATCCTGCCACACTGTAAGAGTAAAATGACTGGTAGAATCAGAGGTCCAGTTTACAGAACTAGTGCTATAAATGTTATATCTGTTCTGCCATATCAATTATTACATTTGTTTATCTGCAACATTATAAGTTCCAAAAAACTGCCTTCCTGTCCTTTAATCAAACATTACTATAAATGTATGAGGTGAGGAAGTAACAAAAAATTTAAAAGAAAATGGAGGTGATGAAAATAAAATTTCCCCATTACTCAACACGCTGATAAACCACCCATTCATCAAATTCAGTGCCCCATGTTACATATTTTCAAAGCAAATGTTGTCGTATTCTGTCCATGCCAGCCATCAAGGCTTTTGTCATACAGGAGTGTGCGTGGTTTCATCTAAAGTGCATTGGAAAAACGATAGATGCAGGGCAGACAGGTGGAAACAAAAATTGCTGGCTATAAACAATAAACACATTTTTTGAACTTGCTCATGAAATCTCAAAAAATCTTTAAATATTATTTTAAAGACCACCATACAGCTCTGTAAATTAGACCTACATATAAAATGTAATTTTACTTGTAGTATTTATGTTAATTACTTGTAATTGCAATGTACAGAAAATATTTTTACAGAAACAACATGTTGTAAAAGTAAAGGTCAGTTTGTGTGTGATTCATGCAATTGGGTACTATTTTAGCCTCTGTCAATTATTGTAAAGGGTGAGAGAAAGTCGGAAATTCTAAGCTTCTGAGTATGTTAACCTGGTATTCAGGTTAAAGTGTAAGTTTCACAGCCTGTATGTGAGGCATGAGGCACAGCCTGTCCTATTTCCCGTGCCTGGATGACACATGGATATTACAAGTCATCAGGACTAGTGGAAAAGCATCCCACAGGTCAGCACTGTGTTGAGGAACATGACCAGAACCTGAGTCCTCTGTGTAAAACAGAAGGTATGAAAGGACTGTGTTCTCATAAAAGAATAAAAATATTCCTAAACCCCCAAATTTACAAAATTGTGTTTCATGTATTGTCCAGAATTCTTCAGATGTGCAGCTTTAAATTAAAGCCTTCAGGGAAACACCACCATTCTGCCTCCATGTTCTACCTTTACTCAAAACATGAAGACCTTTGACACCGTATCATAAGGTCTCCTTCCAAACACCAAATCACAGACACCATCTCAGCAACACTGGACTTGAGACAGAAAAATGCCAGGTAACTACAGCCACCAACATGCCTTTTAAATGCAGTCCAGAGAACCAAAACTGTTCCACTGCACTTACTACTACTACTAAATAATAAAAAAATAGCTTTGTGTGTGTGTGTGTGTGTGTGTGTGTGTGTGTGTGTGTGTGTGTGTGTGTGTGTGTCCACACTTCACCAACACTCTTGTGTAAACAAGACAGTTTCTGTCAGCAGTTATCCTGCACACAAATGAGTGGAAAACAGTTTTGGCCGAAATAAAAATAGCCTATTGGGATTGTGGAGTCCTACTGTGCCACTATCTTCCTCAGCCACGTAAATCTGAACACCAACTGGATTATAAAACACTCAATTCTTCAGTTAGTCAAGGGCAAGGGTGCATTACCTGCAGTACTTCTTTCCCTCAAGAATATGATGTGAAAGTAAAATAGTATGAAACATCCAAGTTTCATACAACTATGGTGTCTGAGACATTTGCTCATGTCCATCTGGGTCATGTTTCTGAAATGTAGTGAGGCCCCACAAAGAACTGTGATTTCCACAACAATGACATTAAAAAACAACAACTGGAGAACCACAACCTCAAACTGAAGCCCAGGACTGCCCTCCAGAATACACATTGTAGCTAATGACAAGCGAGATAAAGACAGTTGCTTCTCGGACGTGATTCTCTGAAGAATGAACGGCCCCTAGGTCAGGAATGTCCCTGCATTCCTCAGCAATGGAAGGTGAAGAGTGGGGGGCTTGTTGCTTTGGGCTCAGAAGGAGAGACACACCCAGAGAGACTGAAAGGGAAGGGCAGACACGGGTGGGGAGAAAATCCAGGTGGAACAATACTACTTGGGAAACTGAGAATGAAAGGACATGAAAATCTTAGCCACATAACTACCCTAACACTGAGTATGTCTGCACAGACAGCAGGGCCAAAGAAAGGAGCTTGGCTTTAACTGTTCAATAGTATTGCTGCATGGAAAACATATCATTATGGTCAGTCACAGGTGACTCCTTATCTATTACCTGTAAACCAATTACACAGTCCCAGATTCACAGTAGAAGTAATAGTGCTTTAGTTTAGTATCAGTTGTTTTTGATTTAATGGACAAAATGGACAATTAGACAAACTTACCGCAGCAACAAGCCTTGCAATTGGTTAAGGGTTCCTCTAAAGATGCAATTAATTGTGGTCGCAAAAGCAGCTTCAGGCTATGCGACATAAAACTAGCCGCATGTGAAACAGTCTGCTTTTTTTTCTTTAGAGGAATGTTTTACATGGCAGACCAACATCAGTACTGTAATATGGTGAGTTTTAATGCCTAAGAAACATGGCCAGTGGATACACAGCTGTCACAGCTGTCAATGAAGAAAAGGCTAAGAGCTTTATTCATGAATCATTCATGAAGCGAATATGATCAATCAGTCTTGAATGTATGCATAAAATGAGCATTTGTGTGCCAGGTTTGCAGGCTCTCAAGTTAGGGTAAGCGATTCTAATCCAATACACATCACTTTTTGTCAAATTCAGCAAACACCTCCTAACAGTGCGCCTTCGGAAAAAAAATCTGGTGCTTGTAAACAGCCCTGGCTCTGTACATGGGAAACAATGTGACTCAGACCGACACTATTTCAGCCACTCCAGGGATGATTTGTGTGTCAGGTAACGTTAAATTACTCGCCCACGGACATTCAGCTTACTTTCCAGTTTGGCAAGACATGATGTTGTTGTGGTGTTAGCTATAGTAGCAGGGGAGTGGTGAGTATCGCTGTATGGAGCCGGTTTGCTGACTCTGTGACTGTCTCACCCTCTCTGCATGCTTCATGTTAGCTTTGCAGCAGCAACTGCAGTGACTGTTTACTAACCCATAAATTAGCAAACGTTAGTAAGATTAATTGCTGTGTTGTTGTTTGCTCAATATAATGGTATTTTATGTATCCAGAATGGTTTACCCACCTTTAAATAATGTAATGTATTGAGAGGATTTCTGTGCTTGATTAAGTGTTCATCTGTGCTTCAAATGTACTGTGTGTGTCTTCTTCTACCGTCAATCTGTCTGTAATTACCTTGGTCTCCTCTCCCTTCTCAAACTTCATCTTCAGGTTGTTCAGTGGCACTCGGGGTTTTTCATAAGAGGCACAGGGGCTGGTTGGAACTTGCTCATGTGTCGGCACATCCCTGTCCATCCCTCTCTGTTCGTCGCCTTTGGATGCGTCTGGAGCTGCTGAGGGCTTCTGGACACGATTGGCTGCAAGTTGACCTCCCTGAGCAGTCTGTAGGCCGGGGCTCTTTAATGGAGGACAGTGCTCAGTGACAGAAGCAGCTCTGGACAGAGCAGGAGGCTTGCAGTGAGAGCTGGACTGGCTAGGCGGTGGGACAGAAGAAGGCTTGTCCTGACCAATGTTCCCTGCCTGCTCCCAGCGCTTCTTCAGAGCACTCAGGTTGGCTGACCGCAGGGAGGGTGCCGCACTTTCAGATGCCTGTGGGGAAGATATTAAAAGCAGTTAAATTGTGAGCAGGTCAAACTCAAAGTGCAACAAGTCTGTAAAGTGTACTAGCTATATTATAAAAGTATTCCATTTGGCAGCAAAGCTTATACAATACTAAATATACGCTTAAACCCCAATCCAGCAATGATGGAGTAAAGGAAATGCCGGGAACTGAACTTGGCTTCACCGACAGATGAGGTGAACAGCTGTTCAAAGTTGGTCCAGGAAATAGATGCTTTGCTGCAGCTGCTAAAGGCAACGATTGGTCCAAGATGAACATAGCAGGGCTGAGCATGCAGGCAGATTTTTTCGGCTGCATTTCTTTTCACGCAACAACTTTACCTTTCCCAAAAAACACTGAGCAGGGCTCTGTTCACCACTCAGCCATTCATGTCAACAAAACACGTTGAGCAGCAAACAGCATAACTGAACAACAGGCGGCTCACTATAGCTGTGTGTGACGCAAGACTTCCTTAATTATAAAAGAGGAACGACAAGTTGAAGAAAGAGGATGTGGACATGTGAATAAATCTTCAAAATCATAAGTAAACTAATCAAACTAAGCAAACAAATCGTGAAAAACAATGTGAGCTTTTGTAGACAAAGCTTCTCAAATGATGTCAGATGAGAAAAAACATGTTTTTTATAAAAACCACAATTCCTCAAAAACCAAATTAATTAATTATTACTTTGAGATGATTATAGATGACAAGCTAACAAAAACACACAATTAGACCCCAAAAGACATAGTTGCCTTAGGGTATTAGTACATCATATGAATCTGGTACATCTACAAATAAGTTAAATGAACATGCACAGAGACACAAAGACAAAAGTAAAAAAGGAAAGAGGAAAGAAATATGAATAAGAATCAAAGGATTGAACAAAAGGGACAAAAATCCCCAAAGTGGACAAAAACCAGTCACACAATTACTCTTTGTGAGGCAAGTCCGGGGTGAACGGAAAGAACTGGACAGTGACAAGACTGTTCCTGCTTTTTAAGCAAACAGAAGTATAAAAAAGAAACCTCTGTGGATGCGCTGGAGTGGTCAAACGAGGTGTAAGCATAACCAGACAGCAAGGAAATGAGGGTCCTTTGGTTGGTCCTTCTCTACAGGTCAGTGTGCTGAGAGACAGTGAGAGGCAGAGCTCTCCCAGATGTTAACAGCTAGGCAAAATCTGCTCGTAACAGCTAGCCCAACCCCTTTAACACCAGTAAAGTGAATGAGAGAGAGAGAGTCAGAATACCCAGGAAACCAACCAGAGCAGGAAATGATACATTCAGGGAAAAGTTAACTCTTTGCTCATTGTGACAGCTTAAATTTTTCCACTTACAAATGACTTCTGAACATAACAGTACTGAAAATTAGTGCCACTTATCTTCACAGAATGAATCAAGTATTGTAGATAAGGCAAAAAATGATACAAAATATGGAATACAAGACAATATGAAAGGAAAAACACCAGGACAATTAAAGTGCCATTAAAAAAATCATCACATAAAATCAGGAATGAGTCGCAGCTGAATTTTACACAGACCTTTAAACACTACTCACAGCTCAGATACTCTGGAAGGTGGCTCCACACGCGGTAATGACAGAAACTCAGTCAAATCTGGACTTGAGTCCACATAAGTGCAGCGCCAGAAGAGACACACCACACAACATCAAGCAAAACATTTGCCATTGATTGCTGAGCTTTAAAAATATTTGCCAAAAATGTTACGTTTATATGGACTGACATTGGCAGTCTCTTTGTTCAACACAATTTAAAACTAATTGAACTGTATGCAGATGAAACTGACTTGATTGACAGATGTGTTAAGGAAGATACATTAGCTTAAGGAGATACACACTGTAAAAGTGTGAATGGTTCACTACATGCATTAGGATACTTTGACTTTCCCAACATAGAGGACACCAAACTAACCAGATTCTGGACAGACAGACCACTGTACCTAACGCATCTTGTGGTTTTGATGATTGATTGAATATGCAGCGATAGTTGACTGGAAGACTGACCACAGTTATTGGTTCCTCTCTCCAAGTCCAACAAGCTCAGAGACCAGCTGATACCATGAGGGCAAATTTTGAGACCATCAAGCCTGTTTGCAGATTCCAGCATTGGAGGAGCATGCACCGAGAAATAAAATATCTCCCCAATTTGTTGCGAAGTCCCAAAATGCCTGTGGTGGTAACTGGTCCTAACACCAATTTACTAAAAAAAATTAAAATAGGAGCCACTAAGGTGAACAGAACAGATTTCTCTGATGCTTATCACAATTTTTTTTCTTTTATCAGAAAATCTTATGGACAAAATCATCACAGATGCCCTTTGCAAGTTAGCAGAGCCCAAAGTGATGTCCCCAAACTCTATAATGATCAGCTTTCAATTACATCAAATTCAGAAAATCTTCACATTTGAGAAGTCAAAGTCTTTTCTGTCATTTATCTAATGGACTACTTGTTTCATTGTTGTTTAAGAAAAGTCCACCCTTCCCCCAACTCCTCCTCTCTCACACACACACACACACACGCGCGGGCAAACAGACAGACAGATGGTTATTTACGCCGCTCATTCAAACTTGCCTCAGACACATCAGGACACGAGTGTTATCCTCAAATATCTTAACTAGTATCCCTGTCATAGTGACATCAGCTCATTTCCACACATACTAGTGGTTTCTGAAAATGATTACAAACTATGATGGATCACGCTAAAATGTAAATTAGGATAAAGAAAGAAAGTGACAACATAAACTTGTGGATAAAAAATTGCCAGCCAGATTAAACAAAGACCATAGAAGCTAACAAGCTTTTAAAGCAGCTGGCTCTCTCACACAAACTCACACACATACAACAATCACCACATCTACAGCAACATTACCTTATATTTCCTCATGGTATTAGCTGATCAGTTTATGCTTTGTTTATCAGTCTTTCACACTGCAGCTAACCTACAGTTGGAGCCACAGAGAGCATTGCAAGGGGATTACTCTGTAGTAGGATTATGGGTTTGATAGCCTGCCCATCACAACAAGTGGCCAATGAGAGGTCAGTTAAGACAAGCCTTTTGGCCCAGACAGTGTGTGTTGGCATGGTGAGTGTGTGCGTGTGGGTGTGTGTGTACTCCTCATCTCAACACGGCATAATTAGTTTAGCACCAGCAGCAGCAGCTACTGAGTAAACGAAGCAAGACATGCAGCAAACACAAACACCTCATTTAATCATGTAGTTTGCTAGGAGAGGGGCTTATCAATATGCTGCAAACAAGCTGTATCATAGATTTAAGAATGTAAATAAAAACTTATTATCTAGTGAAGTGTTTCCGTATATCAGATTCAGTAACACCTGTACACTACTCTTTCATAAACCCCAAGAAACGTCTCTAAGTTGAAATGAAACGTCTCCGGCATCCTGTATGGGAAGCTTTACAGAAATACTTACTCCTTTTTTCTTCTCTGCACTTGACTCCTCTGCAGCTCTCTGATACCTGAGAGAGACAGACACAACACTGACCTCTGGTGACAAAAACAGACACCAAGAACCTTGCAATGTGTTCTTTATAATTAGCTTATTTAAATATCACTGCAATTTAGCTTAATATTAAATTTTTAGGGTAAATGTTTTTAGATGAACTGAGTATTTTTATGTATTGTACACAAACTCTCTGTAATACAAAATAATAAAACATCATTTTAAGGAGGTTTATTTGTGTTAATTTTTAGTACATCAACGTAGATCAGTACATTCATAAGAAGAACTCATAAATTTTGTTTTTTCAACATAACATGCAAAAACACTGACTGAACAGCAAATGTCATCAAAAGCAAGAAGCCACCATGTGGGCCATATATGACAGCATTATCTAGAAATGTATTTAGCATTCATTTTTTTGTATTACAGATAGTATTACAAGTGTAAATTCACAGCAAACATTACTGAAAATGAGGTGTTACTCACTTGGAGAAGCGCTCAGCAATGGCATTGTTTCTCCCTCGGCCACTCAGTGACAGCTCCTTCGCAGTGACACGCACGGACTGTGTCACCCAGGACCGTCGATTGAAGGGACCGCTTTCCATCTCTGGCAGCTATCTGAATACCTGAAATACAATTACAATCACCATTAGCCATGTTCAGTGTTACACTTATTATAACTTCCCTTCTAAATCGTTTCCCAAGCCTCTAGAGGATAAAATTGAACTCCAGTCATAGTGTACCCTTAATCATCTTACGCACGATCCAACATTTGAATTGGAAACCAGCCAGTGAGGCAGCACTGTCCTGATAAACCCTTGCTTCTTGTAGCCAGAAAAAGGTACAGTGCTCATCAGCCTACTATAAACAAGTTGTGTGTTTTAGCCAGTTGAATCTACCAGACTGTGCCATGCAACATCAGACAAGATTTACATAAAAACAAAACAAGGGAAAAAATCTAACTTGATCTGTACAGACTCTTCAGAGTGAGATCATGTGTGAGATCACTGATTTGCCAGATGCTCTCCATCAGTTTACCTCTTGTCGCGCCCCCGCTACGTGACATACATATGTGCCCACACATACTTTAAAAGTGCTCATACAGGTAGGCATGTAAACAAACAAGTCAACACGTTCAGACTTGCACTCCATCTCTCGACGCTTGATTGCTAGACAGAAATGCAAACTACAAGTGGCTAGTCTGAGAGTGAGAACATCAACATCATCATCATCATGAGAGGGTAACTCGACAATGTTCACAGAGGACCTGAGAAAAGCACCTTCAAAAACCACACAAGGTAACACACACAATACTTCTTTAACTTTACTTATACAAACCCACACCTAACTATGTGTTGCAGATGGATGACGAGCCTCTGGTACAAATTCTGTGTCTGCCAATTTCCTTATGTCAGGCCATGGATCCCTCTTATAGTCTTCAGATGCTCAGTATGTTATAACCATGTGTTTAAATCACCACTGCACACAGCTGACAGACTCAATAATCATTTATCTTACTGTCGGAGCCTTTTCACTACGGTGCAGCTATTACGTCACCACTCAGATGCAAAGCGATACCAGTGACAAGCAGTTGGAGGACTTTGGACTTAAGTGAATTTCAACATAGCCCTGATTTTAAACACTCCGAACTTCTGTCTATATTATCCACAGAATCCCCAATTTAGATGATGACAACATGTAGTTTTATATATTACACACTAAAGTGGGCAGTGTGTAAGATATGGCCAGAATTACAGTTTAAAACATTAGAAAAATGAACCAACATTATTAACAGAATGTGAAGGCGTAACAGCTCTGAGCCCATGTTTTATACACAAGCACACTCGCTCCACTAAAAGCAAATTGTTGTCTTGTAAACTTGAGACAGAGGAGGGAGGAGGTAAAATGATGCCCCCTATTTGTTTGGAGCATGTGGCCAGGAATTACACATTGATCCTTTAACAATATGTAATTTATATAATTTTATGTAATTACATTCATTTACTGTCAGGCTATAGTTTATGGGCAGAGGCAAAGATCAACAAAAAGCCAAGATAGACACAACACAATGATATGAAGGATGGGCCACTTGCTCCACATTAGTTAACTGCTCCTTCTACCCAGTTAGTCTTTCTGCAGGATATCGGTGGGCTGGAGCTTGTTCCAATTCCAGCATGCACTGGATGAAAAGGTAGAGACACACCCTTAACAGACTGGTAGACTCAGGGGGACTGGGCTCAAAGTTGCCAATCCACCTCTTTTGCATATCCTTAAACGGCTGAAGAAAGCAAGAGCAACTCAAGGATAACAAGGATAAAAGAACATTTGAACTCGACTAGGGTTAAGAATCAAATTCAAGTTTTTCTCTATGTAAGTGCACAAATGAGAATAGCAGATCTAAACAGAGGTGACATCTGAAAATCAATACACAGCAGGAAATGTTGATCATTTAAATAAAGAACAGGGTGGGGTCATAGCGTGCTCTTCCTGTATGTGGAAACATTTCAGATGATTTACATTCTGACCTTCTTCCGTGTTACCTGGTTTGCCGGCCTGAAAGTAAAGAAACTAATATGACCATTTAACTCTGCAGATCATCCTCACAGATGAGGTCACTATTCAAATCCAAATTAAACTAAACAAACCACTATTTGTAAGTAACACATTTCTGTTCCTATAAAACATGTGCAAGTATAAAACATAATAATAGATTTAAATGTACCTGTAATTGATTTAATTGACATTTTTTAATGGAATTTATTATTATTATTATTATTATTATAGGTCAGACATAAAAACAATAGATACAGAAAGAAAACTACAAGTATTCTGCAGGTGACTATCACATAATAGTCAACAGTTTTTTGCATGACAAACTTTAAATGTAATCTTTTATAAATTGCCACACTATCAGCTTCACAAGGGTAATTTGTTTTTCATTTCTGACAGCTCCACACCACCTGGGATGATAGGCTATTACTTATGTTATGTGTTACTTCTCTGTATTCATGGGTTGGGAGAAAGAACATTGACTAAATCATTATGAATCAGAGGTGTCAAAGGCAATGTGATGCAAAGCTTTTAGAGAGGTGGTCCTGTTTCAGCAGGGGGTGAGGTGCACTGCAAGTGGAGCCTTGAAACCATTGCGGTGTATCTGATATATGAGCTTTTGAAATCTGATAATCTAATCACCAGCATTTAGCTTCATCTCCATCACATGTTATCAGGCCAAGGTGGATACTGACCTTTAACCCTCACTTCAAGCCACATTCTCCTTAACAACAAGTAACCACAACACAGTCAGATACAGTATGACTCATGATAAGGTGGAGCGGGCATTGTCTAACACATGATTGACCCAAGACGCAATTATTATTAAAAAAAACACAGCACAAAATATGTTGCTTATATGGAAATAACTGAGTTTAAACTGAAGCATCTGCACTGAAGCAATGCAAAAAAAACAGAGATGATTTGTGTTTAAGATTGACAGCCCTGATCAGAGGCCAACATGTTATCTGAAGAACTTTAATTCCACGTGTATAACACAAAGAGATAGAGAACGTGACTTTTGTAAAAAGCCTAACTACAGCTGCTTAGATTAGGCCCAAATATAGCTGCGTAATACTGTAATATCATTTCGTTACATGTAAGTTGTATTTGGACTGAGGAGTAGGGTATATAAAGTGGCAACCTAAACCTACGCAGACTCAGCAGCTGGACTGGTCTGCCATCGATTATCTCGAAAGGCAGCGAGTTCTTCGAGCAAGACCGAGTAGTTACATGTATGCGCACGTGCGTTATTACAAAAATCCACGCCCAAACCTAAACACTCACAAGCTTATAAGGATTTTCAAAAGTACACAGGTTTTTTTGCAAAATCCCTAGCTAAATCTATCCATGTTTCACATCCTTGCTTTTGAGTTTTGTCTTACCTGTCGAACTTCCGTCGAGTCACTCTTTTCAGTGAAACCTTAAGACACCTGACACTTGCTGCTGCCGCTGCGTCACCGCCCGGTGTGGACAGACAAGGGCGGAGTGAACAGAAAGGTGTCGTGGGAGTGGAAGAGCTGGGTCACGTGAATTTTTACACCAATGACCTTGAGTATTGCATTACCCCTGGTACGTTAATTTTATGTCTGTGTGAGCGCGCAGGTGCTTCGCGAGGTGCCCTATCATACTACGGACCAAAAAAAAATTCCTGAGAACAAGCTATACTCGCCCTGCGAGTGAGAAAGCAAGCACTGAACAAGTCAGGTTTCTGACAGTCCAGTGACAGAGCGGCAACTGATTCTCCAGAGACTGACAATGCAGTGATCCCAGAGTTTGGCTGAACACTGCTCTTATTTCGTTAGACTAAATTAAAAGACTAATTGAAGTGCTTGATTAAACTGTAAAATATGCTACTTATAGTAATATTAATAACGATAATCATATTAAAATTCATACACAAAATGCAGCTCGAACTGCAAACAGAATGACAGAAAGAAAGGCGCAGACATCCAATACATTTTGAAACAGAGCTGTGATTCATGGATTTTCATGCTCTAAATGGGTGACAATATCAGAGTTATATACAACTTTACAATCGGCTATACACTTTAGCTAAGTGTCTGCAGAACAATCATTCCTTCGTGATATCTTGATTATTAATTGTAAATGGGAATACAAATAGGTTGCTGCTCCAGCACATGTTGCATGGGGTGTTTGAATTACATTTGCCTTCCAGCTGGGTGGTGCTGTGTGAAGGGAGACCATGGGTTTAATTTGGAGACCTTTCTTGATGCTCCAGTGTTGGTAATCGTCCAGTATGCCTAAGAGTTCAAGAGCAAGACATTGTATCCTTTAGCCCCAGAGCTATTGCAGTAAAGTGGACTGATAACTGTGGGGCCAGGAAGATATGCCAGTGAGACGACGGTTTTAGAATGAGTTTTTTTGATTGTGAGCTTTGTCTGTTATCTCCCACCCCACCAAAGGAACAAACACATATCAAATGTTCTACTTCACCTATTGAAACAATAACGTACTGTGCTTTTGCCCAAACAACATGAGAAAACATATTTATTTTACTGTCATTATTTTAAACTCATAATAACAGTACCTATTATAATATGTCCGCATGATTATGGCTGGTCATTGATGTATTAACAACAGGTATTATCACATGTAGATTTATCAGCTGATGCACTGATTTAAATTGTTTTGCATATAGCCAGAATAACATATACTTGACCGAACATTTTCAAATATTACATACATTATTCTCCCTCATTTGGCAAGCAATTAATCATTTTTTAAAATTCTTTTCTGAAAATGATGTTGAAACATACAAAAAAACAGAAATTCATTCACCATTTTTGAAAAGGGAATGAACATTTTTAAAGTTTTAGATAACCATGCAAACCAATCATAACGCACAGAAATATGGAGAAAAGTGCAGAGCAAAGAAATCAATGCTGACACAATTGACGGTGACGCCATATCGCCCGTTAAACTGCAGCTTGGGAGGAGCTTATTCACAATATTAATTAGCTAAAATTAAAAAGATCAACGACAAAAACATAGCACTCATATAATAACAAATATTAATTTGGCCATACAGGAGCAGCAGGGCTGAAACAGTAAAACTGCATGCTGTCTGCATGTCCCTGATTTCTGTGGGTTTAGTGCCCACTCCTTCCTTTTCGTCTGCGTCTCTGCAGCCGTCGATTGTGTCAGCTACAAACTGAGAGGCCAGCTCAGCAACACCCGCCGTAAACAACAGCAAATGTCGACATAACGTAAAACCTCCCCAACAATAATAAAAAACAACGGGTTAACAAGCAGATTGTGCTCGCACTCTGTGTTCCCGAGGAGCTGAAAGAAGAAGATGACCCTTTTCTCTCCGCTTGAAGAGGCTGTGCTGCTGTGTGGGGGAGTGGGGTACATCCTGTGGCGTTTCCTGTGTTTGTAAACTAGACGCTCTTGCAAACGTCGGGCGAGTGAAGCTAAAAAAAAGGTAGATACATATCTTTTCATTTTTCTTCGATGCTCGGTGAATTTTGACTGTGCATGTGGTGTCCTGCTATTTCATCTGTAAACAGCCACGCTCGGAAATGTCAGCAAAGAGATTTTGCCCAATTTTACACAGCGTCAATGTTAGCCATTGCTAGCTCGCTAACAACCGTTAGCCTAATCATCGAGAGGGGGAGGAACTCGCAACGACGGCCATCACGAATGTCTTTATCGCCCAATCTTGTCTTGAACCAGTGGTGTCTTATGTTATTAGCATGGTGAAAACATGCATTGGTCCAGTCTGCAAGATAGATACTTTCGTTAAACTACCGTGTCAAACCGATGACCAGGTGGGCTAAAAAATGTTCCGATTACTAACATTTCAGTGGGCGAGGGCGCCAGCGAGCAGCTAGCTGATGTTAGCTTGGTCAACATCAGCAAAACTAACGACTTGGTTGCGAAGGCCAGCTCAGTCAGTGCAGAAAAAAAGACAACCATTTTTAAATCAACATTATGTTAGGGTTATGGTATTTCGTTTGCTGGCAACTAAAACAACGACAGCCCAAACCCTAACTATACGACGTAATGTTGCCTTCTAATTAGCGTTGGACAATGTTAGCGGTACGCTAGCCGTCTATTTTCCTAGCAACATTAGCTAGCTAACCAACGCTAATGGCGAAAGCACTGTAGCGTTAAAGTATACATCTGCCTCCATATGGCTGACGTTACAGATAACCTTTTGTGATTGCATACAAGCGTTAACGGTTTCACAATTTGAGAAAAGAACAAACGAGGCCAAAACGTAGAGTTAAAGCTGGAGAATCCACCAAAATACGGAGCAGCGTTTCTTTGAGTGATGTCGTGGCCTTCTCGTAACACAACGTTAACTAACTTGTTAAAAGAAACCCATATGAAAATGCAAAACGTGTGATTTAATGTACCAGAATAGCTTGGGTGCAGAGCCAGATCTTTGCTTGATTGAATGTGTAAATGTTTATATATGTTGCAGCCCTGTTGTTAAACGTTAGCTTTTACATTCCCCTTCAACACTAAATGTGTTAAATGAGTTACAACCACTCATTCTGTGTAGGTTTGCACTTTCAAAGTGTTTCCATTTAACTAAACAGAAAAACTAGATTTTTCCTCAACAGTTATGCTTTGTGCAGGGTGTATTAAGTAAGTAGTAAGTAATTAAGTCATGTAAGTATGTGTTTTTTTAATTAGAGTGATCGCTGTTCCCTAATTTTCATGAAAATAACAGAAACAGGTTCACAGCAGATAATAAATTATAACTGCTCACTAACTGTAGTGCTACAGAAAAGCAGTAGCAGTTTTAATGCCCTCAAATCAGTTGATGCTAACACCACTGTCATAAGTTGCATAAATGTAAACACCAGTCATTCAACTTGTGAATGATATAAAGTAATTTTCTTTAAACAAAAACACACCAGAAAATACATTGTCATTTATAGCAGTGTTAGATAGAAATAATTGTCTGTTTTCGAAATACTGCATTGGTGTTTTTTTTGTTATTTTTCTCACCAAAATAATGTGCCAAGACATTAAACAAGGATTCTAGACAAACCTGAAATGCAGAATATTGGAATAGATTATTTAAGAAATATGCTCAACCCTATCAATAAGCAGTTCTAACTGTGTTTTAGAGGTGTTTTCAATATCATGTAGATCCAAAGTATCACATTTTTGTTGTGTGAACTAAAACTTAAGTTGCCGATTTCCCTGCAATGTTTCTTCAAACATTTCAGAATGCAAGGTGAAAATCCCAGTTTGGGTTGGCTTTAAATTATTCTGCAGTCCGCTGTCATGAACATCAGCTAGACATGCAATTTTTTCATATTTATAACAAGATAATGTTCTTTATTTTTATTGGAAAAAGGTCCTTTAGCTATTGAGTTTTTTTATTAGGGCTTATTCAGAAGTACATAATTGTGGAAGTCCAACAGTAACTTATCATGGTCAACTGGCATAACTCCAAAGAGAAACAAGGCAACAGGGTAAATATATAAAGTAGGATTAATCAAATATTGTCCAGAACCAACTCTTTATGGTCAGTTTTTAATCATAAGTATGCTATCTAATTTCTATGAACAAAAATGAAAACTAACAAAAAATAATATTGTGTTAGTCTCTATTTTGTAATGTTGAAATGTCATTATGAAAAATGACCATCCTAACTGAAGTTAATGAAATGTGAAACGATAAAGACAGCGAGTAATGCTGTTGTAATTTAATGTTTGTCTGTTTCATCCACATCCTCCTCTTCCTCAGTTTTAATGCTAGATGAGTGAGGTGGGGTGTGGCTTCCCACCAGCCCGACCATCCTGACTGACGGATCTCTGGATGACCTTGTCCCCACCCCTGTCCCTGCGCTCACATACACCACAGCAATGTCACATCTGCCCAGCAGCTCAGTCCGCGACCATATGAAATGGGTTTGTTTTGAGCAACACCAAAAGTGGTGACAAATAACTTTACTTGCAGTCTTGTGTCACTCAGGATGTTGTCGTTCATGACTAGCTTGGCAAATGCCATGTGACCGTCAGTATTGTCAGAGATGCAGATTATTTCAAATTGCAGAGTGTTTTTAAATAGTTGATGTCGTAGGTAAAGTGTTTCTCTTTGTTCTTTTTCTTTGCAGGCGGGGCTGCTTGGTTGCGAAGCGGTCCTCTCCAGTATGGCCCTGATGCAGGCTAGCTCCATGGCTGCTCCGCCCAAAAAAATGATGGCTCCACTTGGCCATGGACCACCGCAGAGAGAGGGACCTGACCGTGGCCCCCAGAGCCACATGATCCTCCCATCCGGAATGAGCTGTCCACCCCTGGTTAGGACCCACTTGGGAATTGGGGCTGCTATGCTTTTAATACTATGAAGGGTGTAAACCCACTGCCTTTATGGAATTAAAAAATTCAGCGTCGGGGGACTTTCTATCTGAGCTCAGTCATGATGGTTCATTTTTCTTTAAAACAACCCCCACTTCTTATTTTAGTGGTGTTTTCACCTATAAATTGGAATATAAGTCTGTCATACATGCTTTTAATGATATAAAAACAATCACTAGCAGGTTATGTGCAAGGGTAAAACTTTACACTTTAGAAGCACTATATATCCCACTGTCCTTACACCTTCAACAATACTTTTGTTTATTAAAATTAAGATTTGTTTCAGATTGACAAAACCTTGCCAGTATATGAATTATATTCCTCCCCCAGTCTGAAATTATTCAAATTGTTTGAAATCATTTTGATTTTGACTAATAATCAAGACTGAAAATGTACAAACCCACACACACTAATACTGGCTTCTGCTGCTGGAAGCAGCAATATGCACATACTAGAAGTTCAGATTAGTCAGGCTCAAATATTCTGTTTTTGGTTTTAAAGCTAAAATATCTGAAATTAGGAAATAATTGACTTTTTTTTTGGATTTGTAGCTTATCCGGAAGGAAGGTGAATTCCAAGCTCCCCGCCTGCTGGACGAGAAGGAGATGAGGGCCAACGAGGACATGCAGCAGAAAAAAAAGAACAGGAAATCAGTAACGCCCTGTAAAGTGAGAGAACAAGAGGGAAGGGGTGGGAAGGTCAGTGACTGTGGTTGCTAAATAGGGAATGGTCTCCTTTTTTTTTTTTTTTTTTTTAGTTAACATTTTTCCTTATTACATAAAATGTGCCGTTTAGCTGCTTGCACATGTTTTTGTAAAAGCATTTAACTTCATTCAAGTGCGCCTGACTTGGGAGCTTTCATGTGTGCACTTTTTGTTTGTGTGGGGGTGGGGGGAGGAGTTCAGGGAAGATGTGGAGGGGGTGGAGGCTCTCTAGAGAGGAAAGAGGGGGAGGGGAGCAGAGCGAAGCGGAGCACAATAACTGCAGTTGTGTGCATAACGGGGAGCAGTAACATGAGGGCATTAGGCCATCGGACGGGTCTGTGGGGTCTTCCTCAAATAAAATCTCAATTGAATGTAGTAACAACAAAACAAATGTTCATGTCTTGCTTGTTCATACCAAAGATAACTTAGGTTTTAGAATAGATAAACCATTAAAAGAATATACTTTTTTTTTTTTGCTTTTGTGTACAAAATCTTAAGAGCATTATATATATCATATGCCTTACATTTACTGAAATTTCACAGGAGTTTTAGATTTTTGTCAGGTCTGAGCAGTCATGGGTGGGTATGTTTTAACAGATTGTGCCATTGTGTTTGTGGTTTGTATTTAATAGTTTATATTATTAGTGCACTCACTGTTGAGCTGCCATTTAAAACCCATGTTGAACAGTTATTCTTTACTGTCCTCATTAGGGCACAGGTGGAGATGAGAATGGTCCATCATCCAAAGTGCAGAAAAACTTTATTTGTGATCACTGTTACGGAGCATTTAGGAGCGGATACCACCTGAAGAGACATATCCTCATTCACACAGGTATGGGTCATGCTTGGAACAACTCGAATTTGCAGTTAAGCCAGAACAGCTTTTAATGCTTGACTACATGAACCATTTTTTGAAAGAGGCCCTGAAAGCTTGAATTGAACTGAATCTAGGAGTGTGCAGCAGATGTAAGGTTTTGCAATGGCCTGCTAAAAAAACAACCTTGTTTGGTAATAGCTTTTTCCTCACAGCTAATTGGTGGTATCTGTGGGGACTTTGACTAAAACTGGTGCTCTTCGGTTTAGGGGAGAAGCCGTATGCTTGTGCCGTATGTGACATGAGGTTTATTCAGCGTTACCACCTGGAGAGACACAGCCTCATTCACACGGGTATGCGTCCTTTAACCGTACCCATATTACATAAATCGGACTACATCTGTAGTCTGTCACTTGAATCAATGGACAGATGCTCAGGGTTCATTTTGTCTGTGGACAGTAATTTCCAACAAAGCCACCCCCCCAAAAATCTGTTCACCCCAAAATATAAAGCACAGTATTTCTTACAAATATTGGTCCCCCAACACCAGGAAAAAAATTACAGAAGGCGGTGTAACACAGTGTGGTCCAATAGTCCAGAGTCCACTATTAAAAACTGTTGTTTAAACATTTATGACACATTTTGATTTCCTTTTTTGAACGTCTGTTATTTGCCTTAGTCATAGCTGATATTTTAACTGGTATCAGTTGTAGAAGTGTTTGCAGGATTTGAGAATCCACATTATTTTAGCATTATTTTAGAGGATCCCAGAGATGGTGGATGTGCATTCCTCCTTTTTCTCCTGAATGTTAAGTGGGATTGAGCTCTGCTGCCTGTGGAGGGAGAAAAGAATCTCTCTTGTCTCTTACAGCAAAACCTAATTTCTTCCTGTCTTCAGCTTTGACGTTGTTTGGCCCTGTGGCTGTTTTTGACCCATCGTTTTAACTTGTTTTCGTCAACTTGTTTTAAAAAGTTAAATAGGAATTTCTTTGGTTCATTTGTCTTTGCATTGTTCATGTAAATGGTGTTGGGCCCTGGAAAGATGTCAGCTTGTTACACTGGTCTTCCCATGGTGTGGTCACTAAAGAGTAACCACACCCAGGCTAATAATCCTGCGTGTTCTGCTATTTAGCAGTTGCTGCATGCTTTGTAAACACATTGTGCAGTACAACACTTTACAGTGCACTATCGGGCAGTGCTGTGTCACAGCTGGCTGTGGTCATAAGTACAGACCACATCAGACTACCCACACTGTTTGACCATCCGACAAGCAAATCTGTTGAAGCATACTGCAGCTTTATCAAGTCTACCATGTTGTGGGCTGGATGATTTGACTAGAGAAAAGCTTTCGCTATAAAACGTTCAGTTAAGTTCAGAAGAATATGTGCTCTTACTAAACAGGACCACTTGGCTCCACAATATTGGTTTCCTCGCACCATGTTACCAGACCAGTAGAGAGAATGTTAAGTTGAAACTCAACATTAAAGCATAGGAGACCATATTCATCTTGTCATCGTATTGTATTCTCTTTTGAAAGACCAAAATAATTCTCACTATGTATCACAAAGAACACTTTTTGTTAAAAATTCAAATTTTTGTGACTTTTCTGCATGGATAAGTACTAAATAAGACATTCTTGACACAACTGAGAAAAACAAATTAAATCAGTTCTACTGCTTAATGATAAACAGTTCTGTAAACAAGACTTTTTGATAGTGGACTTGAAGTGGACTCAAACTTGTGGACCCCAGTGTACGTATGTGAACGCCTTCAAGCACAGGCCGCAAAAACATGCAAGATTTATTTATTTTTTTGTTAATTATTTTTGTGTGTAATTTTTTCTTTGTCAGTGAAAATAACTGCATGGACATCAAAGGACTATGTTCTTAATTATTCATATACAATGAAAGTTCAGGACTTGAGTTGCATAGTGTCAGTGTTTGCATTGCACCCTTTCACACAAAACTCTTTGTTTTTCATTGTTTAAGAAGTATGCTGTGGGTAAGTCAACTTCCAACCTAATCGTTTTTCCCAGTCAGTGGCTACTGCCCCAGTGTTCACCAAAAGCACTGCTTCAATAGTAAACTAATGTTGACCAAATGTGCCCAACTCATTTAGCATGATTTATATGTATATTAATATCTAATTTTAGTCCAATATCCTATTAGTTTGAGTAAGTGGTTGCCCTTTGTGGCAGCACTGCATCTGTTCTTTCTGCTTTCAACATGATACATTTTGTGATATATATATTTTTTCTTTCTCCACATTTTGGCTTATTTGATAGACTGACTAGCTAATAATGTTATGCTCTGTGTGTGTGTAGGGGTGAAGCCGTACGCTTGTTCCATGTGTGACATGAGGTTTTTCCAGCGTTACCACCTGGAGAGACACAGACTCACTCATACGGGTATGCGTCCATTTACCGTACCCAGTTCAAGTTTAGAAACTTTATTTAATCGGGTAGTTTCTCATTAAGATCAGTCTGAAGAACCACACAAACAACATAGAAGCAAACAACCCTGTAGTATTACATTTTATTCATTATCCTGCAGTAAGGGGTCCTAGGGTCACTGTTTGGCTGTAGGAGTTCATGCCTTTACAACATTGCCTTTTTCCCCCAGACACACTTGATCTCAACCATCTGTCATTAGTAAATGTACAAATATCAGTAGTACACTGAAAGCTGTAAGAGAAATAGTAATACCTATATGGTTTAATGCAGTCTAACACAAACGCCCGCAATAGATCCTATGTAAAGTAACATAAATCAATTCAATTGAGTGGACACAATATACAAAAATCTTTTTGCAGTTGAGACAATAACCTTTAGAGTTACTACATGGTTGCATCTGTAACCTCTGTTACAGCGAATGGCCCAATATTTAACTTCAAGTAATGGCATACATTTATTGTAATGCACTGCATGAATAGATGTAATTAAACGCCTGACATGTAAGTACGAGATCCCGTGGACCCCTCAAAGTGTATTATCCCTCTTGTACCATTGCTGATCAACTTAAATTTACTCTGTTTTTCTATTTGATTTTTTTAATTCTCCGAGGATATTGGCTACTTAGGCTCTGCCATGCTAGCAGTGCTGAGATAAAGCTAGCTGTTTGTTACCATACATTGTGAGCATAGTAGTGTACCTTAGTTGTACATGTTTTGCGTATCCTGTCATATGTTAACTGAGATTATGAATAGATTTCTCCATTAATGAATCAATATGACGACATAGCTGCAGTATAAGACATGGGAGTGATTGGTCACAATGTCTTAAGGTCAAAATAATGTAATTTCGCAGATGCACATTTTTCAGGAAACTAGCTCACTGAAGTTTGTGGGAATCTGGTTGTGCTTGGCTTTACTAGACACTTGAATTTTCAAATTTATTGGTTATTTCAAGTTAATATTTTAGTTTGTGTTAAAGCCCTCCTGCCTGATCCTGCCATATTTGAAGTAGCTGATTAACTTAGGCCATGGTATATTGGGAATAGTCCTTTGATGTCCGCACCTATTTTACATGCATGATGGCTACACAGCTGGCGTGTCTTAGCTGTAATTGTCTGGCTTTTTAAATATATATTTTTATTATGTAGTTGCACAGTTGCTTATACATATGCTGCAAGTTTATGGCGGAGATCAAATTGGAAGCTTTTGAAAGTTAAGGCAGATTATCACTTTGGAGTGCTAAAACAAACACTTCAAAGCAACATATGCACTTTACTGCCAGCATGAATTGAATTAATATGCACTGTGTGGACGTTAAACCAATTCGCGATAAACTGCAACAAATAAGCTCAATAGAAAACAGTGTTGTCGACACTCGTATTAGTGAACGGTGGAAAAGTGTGATAATGTTTCTTCTTCAGCTGGCCAGTGTGATCACCGTCTTAGACGTTTCTTTGCTCTCTTGCTCCTGCCTTGTATATATTGTTTTAAACATGCTCAGCTCATATCCTGTTGCTGCTTTTGTTTCACGATGTACTCCAGCTTATTTGAGAAATGAATGCTCCCTGTAACAGAAGACACTTTCACTAATTAGCAGTAAAACAAAAGACCCCTTCGCATGACGCTTGATGGGAATGTGTAATAACTGCCAGGTCCCAGTGATTTAATGCCTGTGAATGATGCTCTGTTTTTGATGCTTGAAGGAACCTCTTAGCTAATGTGTTGATACTTTGTGTATGTAGGGGTGAAGCCGTACGCTTGCTCCATGTGTGACATGAGGTTCTTCCAACGTTACCATCTGGCAAGACACAGCCTCACTCATACTGGTATGCGTCTGCTTACCCTGGCTCATTAGGTAGTGGTGTTTTTAGAAGTGCCTTAACTTTTCCCACTCATAACGGTGTAAACGGAGATTTAGGGTGTCTAAAAAGACTTCCAGCTTCAAATATTCACATTTTCAGAAACACAAAGATGTATCCAGACATGTATTAGGATAGGAAATGTAAATACATGCATACATAGTGGGGCACCTGAATGTATAAAACATCAGCTTTTCCCCTGCTGAATGCTCTACTTTGTTCTGCGCAATTAATTTGTTATTCCTAATTTTTTTTAAGAGATCGTCTTTTTGTTTGACGGAAATGACCCGTGGTCACAATACACATGACCGTACGCTGCAGGCTACATGTATTGCTAAACAAGCATTTGTGTCTCAGACTGATGGTATAATGTGTAGAAGCAAAAGAAGAGCTATTCTAAGGGAAGAGTTGATGGTTTTGTGTTGAAACTTATGTTTTCTAATTCTAGTTCATATTTACGTACTTTTTGTGTGTAGGGGTGAAGCCATACGCTTGCTCCATGTGTGACATGAGGTTTTTCCAACGCTACCACTTGGCAAGACACAGCCTCACTCACACGGGTATGGGTTCATACTTCTTTGCTACATTAGAGCCCAAAATACCCAGTTTACTGAAGTTTTTATCTATCCGTTATTTATAGAAGTACGTGTAGTCTGTATTTTTTTTTTTAATTTTCACAAGCACCAAGCAGTGTTAACTATTGAGGCATGCTGGAGGAGTGCCTTTAGTTTTTTGACATACATTCTTTGACAGACTTGTTTGACCTTTCTTGCATGTCTGCATTGGAAAGCTGCACTGAGTTCAGCAGAAGGGCGTTTTCATTGAGGTCCCTCTTCTTTTTTTTTTTTTGTCGACGGATTAGAAAATGTTAGTGAAAGACATTTCATGTTGCATCATACTGGTGCTACTGCTTTTGGCATGTCTGGATACATGATATAAGCGAGTGTGTCCTGTTCAGTTCATTGTGTTGTTTTTTACAAAATATTTTGCTCTGTGTGTGCAGGGGTGAAGCCATATGCTTGCTCCATGTGTGACATGAGATTTTTCCAGAGATACCACCTGGCAAGACACACTCTCACCCATACGGGTATAAGTTTTACTTATCCCTCTCACTTGACAGCATCAGGGGTTGTAGATATTTGCCCTTGTGTGTAGGCAACACCTACCTGTGAGAGTACTATGACACAAAGCAAATTGTAATTTGTATTATTGAAATCACATTCTTAAATATGAACGGTTAAAGTTTATGCACAAGTAGATTTTTTTTTTCTGGTGTACTTGTATCAGCTAACAGCTTTTTAGGGTTGACATAATACATTTTATTTCTTGTGTGGCTACTGTTTGTAAAATGACATATTTTGTGTACATAGATCATGAGACCTTTTCTAAAGTTTGGTACTGTGTGCATTTAGGGGTGAAGCCATACGCTTGCTCCATGTGTGACATGAGGTTCTTCCAGCGTTACCATTTGGCAAGACACAGCCTCACTCATACTGGTATGCTTGAATTAATTGTTCCCCTTTCATAATGAAACCTTTTCATACAAACAAACTACACATGATTTCTGTGAAGCCCCTCCTATATACAATACCATAATTATGCCATTGGTTGTAAATTAATTTCCCCTTCTAAAAAAATGTTGATTAGAATTTTAGGCTTTGTTGGAAAACTGTCCACTGAGAAAGTGACTCTCTCTGTCAGTTATCTTGTTTTGTGTGAACATTGTAATGGTACAGTGCATGCATATTGTTCAATACTATATAACATATCCAATGAAAGTCACATTACACTTAAAAGCGTTTTAAATGCAGGCATCAATAGTCTAAAATGTTGAGAAAGAGGCTACATTTCTCAAGATTTTACCTGGAAAGACAAAGAGTGTCTGGCCTGACTAAATAGTGAAATGGCATCCTGCAAACAAACTGTTGATGGTGGTGAAAAATCCATTTTAATTTCATGTTGAAGCTTTTTCAAGTTACCCCATATTCAAGATGCACCTGAATATTACTCAAGCTGGTCCGAACTGCAGCATGTTCGCCCTGTTTCTCTTTATATGATGATGCACCTTAAGGCTTGATGTCTGCAGGTTCTTAGACTCTTTTTTTTGTGTAATGTCTCTTAACAGAATTTTGTCTGTAATGAAGCATGCAATAATAAATGTATTTTTAAATGTTGCTGTTCTTGAACTTCATCAGTGTGTTGAAATACGTCTAACATCCTTGTGCTCTGTTTAGGGGTGAAGCCGTATGCTTGTACCATGTGTGATATGAGGTTTATACAACGTTACCAACTGGAGAGGCACAGTCTTACTCATACGGGTACGTCCTCATTTTTTGAACCTTAACCCTGTCTTTCCCTGACTTTGGTCATGCTTACGTTTTAATGTTTACATGGCTGCTTCAAACTCGAGTTTGTATTGCTTTCTGTCTCTCTATTGACATGTTGCATGAAGCTCCTGGAAGGAGATTTATAAGTACTTGCATAACAACACTTTTGCCCCTACTTTGTATATGAAATGACATAACATGATGACCAGTGATGCTAACATCACTTTTTGTGCTTAAAACTGGTCATTGTTAAGCTTTTAGCTGTCTGCAAGGCAAAAATAATTAGCATTACTGACAGTTTTCATATTTCAATCACCTCAGCTCTAACTAGAAATTTGACTTTGACACAATAAAGCATTGAGTATTACACAGTCAGCACAATAGCTGAATGTAATGAAGATTATTTCATTTGAAAAAGCTGCATGAAATATTGATAGATGTGTTCATGAAAAATGAATCAAACAAGTATCACATAGAATTTAAGAAATGTAAGAATGGAAAAACTAGGTCATGGAAGGCGTTATACTGAGCTGTAGCTACAGGCCCGTCACTCCCTTCAACTGATCAATTTGTGTTACTAAAGATAAACAGGAACCAGATTGGCAGGTAATCAAATAGACCTGTTCATTTGAATGTGTATGTGGCCTGGTGGGGGAGCGAACAAACACTTATGATAATGGGCCTTTAAAATTAGTTTATATTCAGTAAATTCTTTTTTTCCTCAAAAAAAAATTAAAACATGCAAATTTAGAGCTGACCGCTCACAGCCAGTCATTGTGTCATTTCACATCCAAAGTAATGGTTAGGAAATAACATGTGGTCCTCTGTTGTGAATAGTTTAGTCTCATTCAGTTGTATTAAAAACAGGCTTTGTGTAAGGATGTTCTTTATTTTGTCAGTCTGTTTTTACAGCGCACTTCTTAAAATTTGAAGGGAGACCATAGTCAATGGTTCAGATTCGCTTAAATCACAAGCTAGGTTCTGTGTGATTTTATTTTTATTTTCACAGCAGTTTCCGTTTCTATGAATCAGTTTCACAAGCTAGGTTCTGTGTGATTTTATTTTATTTTTATTTTCACAGCAGTTTCCGTTTCTATGAATCAGTTTTAAATCAGTTAAATCAAAGGAGTTACTCTGCAAACAAATGTCCAATCTAAATGTGTTGTGCATAGTTGTTTTACCAACTGCCTAAAATTGTCTAACTTCTGCGATCAGCGTTACAGAAATTGTAAAAAGTGTTTACGTTAACACATCTATTCCAGAAATCTGGATGCGGTATGTTGAAATTATATGAACACAAGCACCTATTGGCATCGTGTGGAAAAAAATTTAGCTATTGTGCTAGTTGGAATTTGCCCATTAGGGGCTTTGGTTTCATCTCAATCAATTGTCTGGTCATTAGATTTTTAGGTTTGAACGTTTAGTTTGTGCACAGGATTTTTTCATTATCCCTCAATTTTACTAATTTAAACCTTCGCCTTAGACCTTTTAGCGATTTACATTTTACATCAGATGTGAATACCATTTCCAATTGGAGAAGCAGATTTTTGAAGCGTGCTGGAATTTCCAGTATAAACAAAGCGCTGATAAGTGCAACCAAACTTTACTAAGCAATTAGTAAAGTTTACCGTCGATCATTTTTGGCAGTTGAGTGTTTTTATGCTAAAGTTGGTACTTTGTGTGTATAGGGGTGAAGCCGTACGCTTGCACCATGTGTGACAAGAGGTTTTTTCAGCGGTACCACCTGGCGAGACACAGCCTCACTCACATGGGTATGCGTCAGCCAATCTTAACCCAGTCACAAGATTAGGATGCTGCAACATCTGTGTGCTTGATCTAGTCTTAAATATATGTACTTATACACAAATGATTCAAGTGTAATATCTTAATACATGACATCACCATCTCATGTGTTGTGTAAGTGGATTTTAGATCCCCCTCTGGGAATGTTTGTAATTTGAAACAAGCATCTTATAATATAATATTGTACCCTTGTAAGTCATTTTAGGGTATGACATTGGTTATTAACCACAGATATCAATTGAGTCCATACTGGTACTTTTTAAAATTTGATACAGATCTATTTATTTTCTCTTGGTGGCAGAGACACAAAAATAATTCTCTTGATGCTCTGCGTCTAGGTGTGAAACCTTATGCTTGCACCATGTGTGACATGAAGTTTTTTCAGCGTTACCACCTGGCGAGACACAGCCTCACTCATACGGGTATGGGTCCGTGCACCGTGCCCATGACATTCAATGTTAGAAATCAGTGTGCACATTTAATTCAGTTAGTTCATTTCAGACATACGCCTGTTGCATTTTGGGGAAATGTCAATATGAAGTTTTAGCAAGGTCTCCTAGTCATGTTAGCCATTATCAGTTGAGCAGGTTAACTGTAAATTACTGTGTTTTATTTTGTTTGTTGGTAGCTGTAACACTTTGAAATAGATAAAGGCTTTTATGAAGAAAATATTTGAAGAAAAAGTGTTGGTTTTTGCATGAATTGGCAATTGTGTGGTTAATAACCAATAGTTTAGATATTAATTCCTAAATTTAAAACGTGAAAAATGAGGCAAGGTAATATAATATTGCTACTTTGCATTTAGGTGTGAAACCTTATGCTTGCACCATGTGTGACAAGAGGTTTTTTCAGCGCTACCACCTGGCGAGACACAGCCTCACTCATATGGGTATGCGTCCGCCCACCTTACCCATGTCACTGAGCTCAGCCTGTAATTACATATTGTTAGATACAGAGTCAGCCATCCGAGGTAGTTGTCAGTTACTCTCTGAAACTGTTCAGTAGAACTATTTCTTGATCAAGCCCTACCCTTCATTATGTGTGCAAATGCAACATGAAAGCAAGTCTTAATGTGTAAAGAAATACAGGACTGCAACATCATCAGCTCATGTGATGTGTTAAATTGTGGATTTGAGAATTGGTTCACACAGTTTGATTTGGTTTTTTTATTTGATTCGGAGGAAAAATAACCATTAAAAAATTCTTGAAAAGTAACAATTGAAAAAAGTGGTTAACAACCCATCAATTCTGAATAGGTATGTTAAGTATGTTTCTTATTGATGGTTTGTAAACACAAAACAAAATACAGAGTCTGACTTTAATACCTTAATGCTCTGCGTTTAGGTGTGAAACCTTTTGCTTGTACCATGTGTGACATGAGGTTTGTTCAGCGTTACCACCTGGCGAGACACAGCCTCACTCATACGGGTATGCGTCAGTGCACCTGCCCCTCACATTCTGTAGATCATCATTATTACATAGTCCTTAGTGTGCTAATATCAGCAGCGCAAACAGTTTCAACACAGATGTCTTGTTTTCGACATTGCCATATTAGTAGCTGTGGGTAAAACCGTCAAGCAAGGTATTTGCATTACTGTAACCTTGACTCTAAGTAGGTTAAGAAAATGTACGTGTAATAATATTAATTGGTGTCTCTGTAAAACATTTAGCACCTTATTAGAAGGTTCTGTAAAAACCCTGACCTTTAAAATTGCTGCATCTTTTGGTCACCAAATCGCTTTTCAGAAAAATGATCTTACTAAATCAGCCTCCTTTTTTTTTTAAATAGGCATAACCATTAGTGGTGAAATGCACAATTTCTTTAAAAGCCAACCAACATACATTTCAAGACTGATCAATAGGCTATTAACATGAGGTACACAAAAGTAAAGGAATTGATCGCTCCCTGACTGTGACTGTAACTCTTTAGAATAAAAATGGCTAATCATTATGATTGACGACTAAAACGGTCACTTGTGTAGTTGTCTTTGCTGGTAACTCTTAAGTGTTACATGAAGGGAACATTTGACATATGTTTTTGTTTTTGCATGAATTGGCAAATGTGTGGTTAATAACCAATAGTTTAGGTCTTTATTTGTTAAGAATGGAAATTGAGGTCAAGTAATATAATATTGCTACTTTGCATTTAGGTGTGAAACCTTATGCTTGCACCATGTGTGACAAGAGGTTTTTTCAGCGCTACCACCTGGCGAGACACAGCCTCACTCATATGGGTATGCGTCCGCCCACCGTACCGTTGACACTGAGATCAGCCTGTACTTAACATTATACCCGATACAGGGTCAGCTGTCTGAGGCAGCTATTATTTAAAGTTGTACATTTTTCTTGATCAAGGCTGTCCTGTTTTTATGTGTGTAAATGCAACACTAAAACTTTACATGTTAATCAATACAGGACTGTGACATCATCAGCTCATGTGATGTGTTTAGTTGTGGATCTGAAATTTGATCAACAAAGTTTGATGCATCATTAATTGGCTTTGGAGAAAAAAAAATCAACATGTATCCTTTTTTAGGACATTTTCACATAGAAAGTAAAAAGTGGTTAACAACCCATCAATTGTAAATCAGTGTTTTAAAGTACGTTACTGATTGATGGATTGTGACATAGAAATTAAAAGTCCTGAAAATAATGTATTGATGCTCTGCGTTTAGGTGTGAAACCTTTTGCTTGTACCATGTGTGACATGAGGTTTGTTCAGCGTTACCACCTGGCGAGACACAGCCTCACTCATACGGGTATGGGTCCGTGCACCTGCCCTTCTCACATTTTATAGATCACCATTTACTCTTTATTGTGCTAATATGAGAGATAGGTTTTGCGTGGTTACAGTAGAACACAATCTTTTTGTAGGCGCTCATGTTAGTTGTTGTTTCTAAGACGTTTAAATTACTAGCATTTACTCACATTTCTGTAGCATTTACTTGAAACTAGGTCAAGTTTTTTGGCAAAAGTTGCCCTCGAGAATTGTTGTCAGATAGTTTGAACCTCTTGTGTGTTACACACATGTCCATGTCCACATTCTTAAGAAAAAATCCACCCAGCAAGTTCAAAGGTCGACTAACTCTGCCTATTCCTGCTAGCTTCAGCAAGCCCTGTGAAAACTATCAGTAGTAGCAGTAGCTAGTCTTCCCTCAACAAAAAGTGATTTTGAAGAAAATGATGCACGTCCATGGCATTGCTTCCCTATGCGTCCACTGTCACGGCGGTAGCATGCGCCTGTCTCCCTCCCCATGAACTTTAAATTCTATCTTGATTCAGACGCTGTTTGTGAGAATCCTTAAGGCTAACGTTCAAGTTATAATTTATACAAAGTCTCTTAGTTTAGATTCAGTTCAGTGTTGAACAAGCCTGCAGAAAACGTCTCAAATTCCACTTGTGAATTCTGTTTTTTCGGTCTCTAGTTTTGCAGTTTTTAGTAAGAAAGTAAGTTAAGGATCAAAAATACATTAAAAAGAAAAAAACACCTCCTCAGTACATTTTGGGCTGACCAAATCATTTGTTAGAAATACATTTTTTTACCAAAAAAGAATCTCAAAATCAATATTCTGTCTTTTGTGATACACACAAAAGTGCAATAGCTATAAACTGTGCTCTCAACAGTCAATAAGCATAACTGCAGGCCCTCGAAACCCAGCATTACTAACTGTCTGTGTCACTTATGAATCATTTGGAAAGGACTATTCAATTGTTTTGGCCAATCAACAACATAGAACTCCCAAACAACATCTAATTCTACCAAGACTACCCTCAGATATCATTTATGATAACATTTGATTGCATTGAGGCAATTTGTAAAGTAAACAAAACTCTTTGTGCAACCTTAGAAGCAGATAGTTGCTTTAGAGGGATCTTGATATCCAGTAATTACAGCTTCAAAGTCACGTTCAAAGACTTGTGCGGGGAGGGGGGTGATTCATTATTTGTTATTGTCTTTGTGGCGTAAATATAACCATAATAGATGGAAGGTTTGAGGATGCTGAAATAGTCTTGTTGCTGCTGTGTTAAGTGGGGATGTTCCTGATGTTAATTCAGACAAAATAGACAGTGATTAAATGGTAATCTCACATTTGATAGATCTTGGTGTTATTGCTTTGAAGCGAGACATGTTTAGCTTCACATTGTTAAAATCCGACATAACACTACTCACAGTTTAACTTATGTTCTTAGTTGCATGTCTGAATATTTCAACATAATTACAAAAAAGGAAATGCAATACATACTAAGAAATGATGAGCTATAATCTCTGCCAGTAATTTAGTTCTAGTGCTAGCTTGAGTTTGAAAGTTGTATTTCTTGTACCTGTGGGCTGTAGGGCTAATATATTGCTCTGTGTGTGTAGGGGTGAAGCCGTATGCTTGTTCCATGTGTGACATGAGGTTTATTCAGCGTAACCACCTGGAGAGACACAGCCTCACTCATACGGGTATGCGTTCCTTTACCGTACCCTTATCACTGAGAGAGGCTCTGACGCTTGCAGCTGAACGGGGTCACAACAAACTCGAGTTTGGATTGTCAAGTCATTTGATGGGATGTTGAACCAGGCTCAAAATACTTGCCCTGTTTTTTTGGGGCCACTATGTTGCGTAGATCTGGGCCACGAAAACAAGAAATTCCACTCTGATCTACACATAATGAGTTGATGACGAGGCCTTTTTAATTAAGTCAATCATTTGACGGATGCTGAATCTACACTGTTGAAATTTACTGATAGGGCAATTTTTTTATTTTCCAACTTTTTGTAAGTGTTGGAAATATAGTTTGTAAATAAAGTTTAGTAAGTGAAAGTTGCACGCTGTTTGTTGGTACCAGACGCTAAAATTGATGCATTGACTGTGTATTTTTGTGCTCTTTCAGGAGAGAAGCCATTTGCTTGTGACATGTGTGATATGAGGTTTATCCAGCGCTACCACCTTGAGAGACACAAGCGTGTCCATAGTGGGGAGAAGCCTTACCAGTGTGAGCGGTGCCAGCAGGTACGTGCAAATGGAAACACAGCAAAGTGACCCTGACTAAATTCTTGAGGCTGATTCATACTTCTGCATCGAATCTACGCTGAGACTTAGGTGTAGCCACGTACCCTACGCCCTAGTCTGGCATGCAGCTCCCAAAAATATAACTACATGTTGCAGAAATGCAGACCCCAAGGACTGTGATTGGTCTGCTTAGTAGCATCGCATTTCCTCCTGGCCCCCAGGAAGTGGTCTGTGCTTTGAAGCCACTTTTCCTGGTGACTGTAAAATGATGGATACATTTTTTTGAGCATCACAATCAGCCAGCAGAAATCAACACAAGGGAACATCGAAGCCCCACCACCAACTAGCGTTTTGGTGGTGTAATTGCATAGCGACCCAGACCCCAACACACGAGTGTAAACGACAGTGTAACTTACGCCGTTGACTCGACACAGAATAGAAATCAGTCTTTACAGCCTTTGTGACAGGTTATGTTGTTTAAATTGTACACTACGAAGATTGATTTATTGAACTGATTTACATGCACTTTGTGTATTTTGAAGAACTTTTCACGGACAGACCGGCTGTTGCGGCATCGGCGGTTGTGCCAGGGTCGCAGCGTAGCCAAAGTAGAGAACCAGCCTTGCTGCGACCCACGCCCTTACCCCCAGGAACCCCCACCCGCACCCCCAACCTGGAGTCCCCTGCACCCCCCTCCGGGCCGGCTGGCGGTCTGACATTCCACCTTCTCTACATCCACAACACCGCCAGAGACGGGACAAGCCACAGGGTTTCTTCTTCTCAGCTCTGTGCTGAGTGATGCCACACTCTAGCACAGGCTGGTCTTGCAGCTCCAGTCTTGGGATTACTAATGACAGAGGGACATTTGTGTTTTTGTTTTGTTGACTTTTAATGTGGTTTCTTTTCTCCCCTGTTTTTTTTAAAGATGAGACTTTCTGTGATGAACATTGGTCCTGTTTTGTACTATTTGAGTTTTTGCAAAAAAAAAAAAAAAAGTTTTTATTGTTATCTGCATTTGGTGGTACTCGGGACAGGCAGAGGGTATTGTTTATCCTGACATGTTAGCAACAAAATGGGATGAAGTGGTGAGGAGTTTAAAATATTTCCCTGTGTGGCCCATTTTGGCTCAGAAATAGTTGTCACTTCAGTCAGTATTAGTACAAGTGAACTTTGCTTCCAGGTAAAGCAAGGACCCAACTCTGACATCTCAAGTAGACCAGATCTTGCTTGCCATTACAGCCAACATAGTGGCATTAAGGCATTTTACTGGAAGCGGTATCTGGAGCAATAGGATATCCCTGACTTAATCAACACAGGAAGTACAGGTTTGATCATCACTTTGTGTAAATTATTAATTGAAAATGTTTATTATTATTTCAATATGTGACTTTAGTGACAGTTTTTTCCCCTCCGGCACAAAATAGGCCATAAAGAAGCTGAAAATTAGAAAATGGTTTAAATACGGTCTGTAGCCACGTTTCCAGTGAAATCCAGAGTAACTTTCTAAGTGTGTTTTTATTAAAAAAACAACAACTTCATAACAGTAAACCAGGACTTCCAAGAAGTGGATGATGAGAGGGCAACCTGTAGTGGACTTGCTGTGTGTCAGACATGCAGGGTGGAGTCACAGGAGCATCACCTGTGTATCTCATGCTCCGCGTCACGTGTGACATGCTGATGACTCAGGAAATGGCACAGGATGGCAGCCTTAGTAAGTCGTCCTCCCACACTTACTGACGCTATTGTACGTTCAGCTGTGTATGTACAGTGCGTGTGTGTGTATATACAGAGATCTCCAGTACTTTACAGAAAGGTGTCTCTCCTTGCTCTGTCCATGCACCCTGGTCTAAAACCAGTGCAGGTTGGCCACTTGAAGTCCCATTATGTTGTTTGTACAGATTCTCACATTGTGAGATTAGCGGGGTTATACAAAATCTTGTGGCCTTAGTGTGTTTTTTTTTTTTTCTTCATTTGCCTTTTTCTCTGCTGTTTATTATTGTGGATCAAATGTATTTACTGAGACAAGACAGCCTTTCATCATCATGCTATATGTTTTTTATCCTAAAGCTGTCATGGTTACAGAATGTTGATGGCTTCAGTGGCGCTAAAACAAACTAATGTGTTCTCATGTCGAGAGAAGTTGTCTTTTAATGATAATGAATATGTTGGGTCATTGTTACTGATTACAGTGTAACACAGTATGTAATCCTGAAGGGAGCCCCTGGGAGTTTGACAGTCCTTGTAAGAAGTCAGTGGTGCTAAATTGTTCCACACTGCTGTGCTTCCGGTCACAGGCCGTAGTGCAATCAACACTTTGCTCGACTCTGCTACACACTAACAATTGCCTTTTTTATCCAAATATTTTGTGGTTGGTGTGTAATAATGGATGTCTGTCATGTTATTTGGTTTAGCCTTAAGTAAGTGCGGATACACAAATAATCATTGTAGTACTAAATGATATTGTAACGGACGATTTCTTTTACCTATGATGACCTGTAATCGTACTCTGTTAGTCTTTGGCGGTCAGGCAGCAAAGAGCCGGTTGATCAGGACCACTTTGCTGTCAGTTGAACAATTTCTCAAACTTGATCCTTTCTGTGACTGGTGAACCAGTGGGATTGCATTTTGAAACTGGTCTGTTTAACCCAGAAATGTTGGTGCTGGGTGGGAGGATTAGTCTGCCTGGCTGAACGTATATGTACATATCAAGACATTACACCTGTTCTATGATGCCACAGCGAGTAACAGGTGGCTGAAACCATCTTGGGTGATTTCAGGGCACTGCAGTCTTATTTTATTTTTTGTTTGTTTGTTTTTAAATTTAAAGGTCCAGATAAGCTTCAGACTGAATGTGGAGATGAAATCCCAGAGTGCATTATTTGATCTCTGATTTATGGGATGAACAGATGTTTGTGTTTGATACAAAATAGAAGCACAGAATACTGAGGTATGTGGCGCTTTACCAAAAGTATTATTGTGGAGATTTTTCTTTAAATGGTTCATTGATGTCGAGTCAAAGTTGTGTTACGGTTAAAGTGTGTACAGAGATGGGATTCAATGTGACTGAGATGAAGTAAAACCCAGTGGTGGCAAAGGGGCCAAGTTTGAGAAATGCATTCACTTTACTCTGGAAACACTATTCCAAATCTGTGGAAGGGATACTGCTGGCACGAGCACATACTGAAATGGCTAAAGGGCAATACAGTATAGAGTTGACGTCACTTGTTAATACCTTTTTGTCATTTGTTTTTAGTATTATCAATCTCATTGTTAAAATGCAATAGAATCCTTGAGTCTCAGATAATTTGTTTATAAGATTGAGGTTTAATTTTGTCAGACAGATCCAAGGATTTATTTGTCTGAGAATTTCTCATCACATTTTTGATGATTGTTTCAAGGACCTTTTTTTATTCTGATGAAATTGTAAACACTGGAGTGAAAGCAAGAGAAAAAAAAGACAAAAAAGAGAGATGGATATTTTTTTCCTTCAGACTGTACTAGATTTTAGGTTTTAGACAAAGCCTATTTCTCCTCAACTTGACACAGAAGATGGACAGAGCAGATTGGATCAGTACAGTCGAGAGCCCAGTATGTTCAGTAATTTTCACATTAGAGGCAGTAGTACCACAAGAAAATGTTTTCTTTCTTATACGAAGTCCCTGGTATTTGTAGTAAATTATATTGATAATGGTATTAGATGAACAACAGCATAACAGTAGCTATCACAGATTAGTTGTTTTCTTTTATTAGTCTTGCATGCAGAGTTATGGTCCTCAGTTAAGATAGGATCTTGATATTGATTATTTTGTGTAGGAAAATGAGTGCATAAGAATAACTTCCTAAAAAAATGTTACAATGATTATTGTAAAATGGGCTAACTAATATGTACCCTTGTGATCCAATTAGTTTCAAGTATATGAAAATCAGAGGAGAGGCTTCTTACTATTATGCTGAAATAAAATAATTTGTAAAGGACTTTTGAATGCTTACTGTCTGTGTTGACTTTTCTACTTTTTTTTAATTTTATTTCACATGGTAAAGTAAAATAGTACACAGTTCAATAAACATGGAAAATCCTTAATCAGCCATTCCAACATTTAAAAAACCCTGTCACTCATTTTATTAATATGTGTGGAGTGGTCTTTCAGAAAGAACGGCTTGTTTTCTGACTAAACACAATCACGCAAAAACTTACATTTTTTTTTTTTGATAAATGCTTACATAGTTAAAGGGGCACAGTGGGAAAGTCTCAGGGTGATGCTAGAAACCTTACGTAACCTTTGTGTCATTTTTTGACACAGAGGCTCTTGTGTATTCCCTGTTTTATTTTGGTGGAATCATTCCTCATGTGTCCTTGTTAACCTCTTGTCTGTGTTTCTGCTCTGTGCATTAGATTGTATTTTCTTGTGTGTCATTCATTCTGTTTCCTATTATATTTTGTTTCTCACCTCATATTTCAGTTCACTACATGTCCTGCCCTTGTGGTTGTCACTCATGCTACTTGTGTATACTATATACAGTAGCCCACAAAGCAAAGTTTTAGGCAAGTGTGGAAAAAATGCTGTTAAGTAAGAATGCTTTCAAAAATAGATATGTTAAGAGATTATATACTGATAATGATGAGTTACCAAAATACAAAGTGAGTAAACATTCATTTAAATCAAATAACTAGTTATTGTGACCACTCTTTGCCTTCAAAACAGCATCACTTCTTCTAGGTTAACTTGCACATAGTCATACATTTTGTAGGTATATCATCAAGTGTATAATTATACCAATGATCCCCAATATGTAGGATGAAACAGTCATTAACTGAAACAGAAACAGCAATGTACAGCTGGGTGAGGAACAGCCAAACTCTGCTAACAAAGTAAGGTTGCTTAAGAGTTTACTGTCAAAAGCCATAAAATATGGTAAGACTGAGCACAGCAACAGTACCCAAGATAGAATATCTATACTGCATCAGCAAGGTCTCTCCCAGGCAGACATTTCACAGCAGACAGGGGTTTCAAGATGTGTTTTTCTGTTTCCCTTTGACCTTTCCTGTTTTGTTGGATTTTGGATTCTTGCCTGTACCCTTTTGGATTTGTTTGTGTTAGACTGCTTCCTGGTTATGGCAATTAATAAGCCTGTTCATTGACTTTAAACCATTATTCAATCTTTGATCTGCAACTGCTCTGCCGCTGGTGTCTCCAATTCATTCTTATCCCTTTTCCTGCTCCCCTGCTTAGCATGTTATTATTGTAACACTGGAGAAGACATGTTTAAATAAAGTTAGGGTAGTCAAACAAGATTTTAACTTGTGCAGACAAAGGTATGATCTTATTCACACAAGTTAATATTTTGTTTGCACTATATAAGTGTTTGCACGAGATGTTAGATCCACCTTGTGCACACTAGATGCACAACATAATGCTTAACATATAATGTGAGAACAGCATATTTATTCTGTGTGCACAAGATCTCCATCACTTGTAAACAAGATATGCTGTGTGCACAAGATATAAAAAAACTTATGATAAAATAATTCAATGTAACATTTTAATTACAAGCCTTTTTGAGACTTTTGACTGTATCTCACAGCCTTCTTCAGCAAATGAAATAGGTGACCATCACATGACCGAAATATGGAACTTTTGGGACGTGATAACACTTAGTGGTTTATGTAGGGGAAATGGTCTTTAGCGTTGGTGTTAATATCGTAGTTGTATTCCTCTGGCATTCCACTGACATAATCAATGACTTTGATACCTTTCTGGTCAAAACTGTGGCCTGTTTCTGTATGATGTTCAGAGATAACTGACAGTTTCCGGTGTTCTTCAGCCTCTTACCCAGGGCAGAAGTGATGTACACCACAGCGCTTACATGTGATGTCTTTGTATCAGAACTATTCCTGTCTTTAGGGTGTAACAGCAGGGATCTTAAGGTGTTTATTGATTTGCTGTTAATGCAGACATCCTATGTCTTGAAGACTCCAGCACATTTTCAAAAGCTCAGCCACCCAAGTTCAGTACAATGGGGATCCATTCTATCTAGCCAGTCTTTAATTAGTCCTTTTTTTCTCAGTGAGGTGTTGCCTATACTGGACTACTCCAGTACTACTACAGGGGTTTGTTGTGCCAATGTGTTCTACTCCAATGTTGATGAGAAATGGGTCTGTACTTTTGACAATTTGCTCCTAGTTCGTCCAGCACGACAGCAGTTCAGCTATAGAAAGCTTGTATTGGCATCTGAGGACAAAAAACAAACAAAATACATTAATGTAATATATTAATGGATCGGACCACACGCTCTCCATACTCTCCATATGACATGACCCTGTTCCCAGTTTACCACATTTATTTCCTTGGAAAACTTTTTTTAAAACTGACCACTGCAAACTGGGAACATCACACAGGAGCTGCAGTTCTGACCCACTGTTGTAGCCATCATAATTTGGCTCTTGTCAAACTCACTCATATCCTTCTGCTTGCCCATTTTTCCTGCTTTTAACACAACTTTGAGGACAAAATGTTCACTTGTTGCCTAATATATCCCACTCATTGTCAAGTGTCACAGTAACAAGAGCATCAGTGTTATCCACTTCACCTAGCCCTTCACCCTTTTAAATAATTTTCAGAAACAATGTCATACATAAATTCAGTATGTCCTGAAATATATCAAAACTGCATTTTAAAGAGACTATCACTTTCTAACCTTCTTGCAATAATGCAGCACATATAACAACATATATGGAACCGCAACCTTCTATTAATTAGATTCAAGAACTTCATTGTCATTGTGCAAGGACAACAGAAACAAGCCAACCAAATGGTGCATTTGTGTTGAGATAATTGAAGACAACACAGAGAATGGAGATGCCAGTGATGATAAGGACAAGGTATAACTGCAGATCCTTTCTATTCTGCTTTTTACCATAAAATAAAGAGAAAAAAACATTAGCAATTGTACTTTTAAGGTGTGATTTCCCAGATACTACTCAAAAGCCATTATATCCTTATGCATGATTAAGTTTGGTGAACCATTAAATAGATTTTCCACTCAGAAAGTTTTGACTACATGCCAGAGGCTTATGAGGTTGCTGTTAAAATGTTGCAGTTTGCTTCTTAATGGAGAACGGCAGCTGTGGTGAGCTTTGATTAATCAGTGAGAACAGATTCAATTTGTGACTCCATTTCACAGCAGGAATCCTTGGATACTACTCAAAAATATGGTTAATATGTCCAAATCTATCTAGATTCCAGTGAATACTTTAAATTGTATTTTGTGGTTCTGTGAGGACAAGCTGGCCATTTTTATTCATTTAATGTGTGACCTGGCAGAAATTAACATGAAAGGTGTCCCTTTGTCTTTGTGGTTGCTGAGTGTGCGCTTGGTGACCACCACATTTTTCCAATAACACCGGCGACATCACTTCACTGTAATGACACCAGTGTTGCTGTAGAGGGCAGCAGCCGCTTTGACTGCAGCCAGGAGACAAACACGCAGGAAGGTGTAGAGGAAGACAATGCTCCCATGGTGCACGAAGTTCGTTTAGAACAAACCCGAGTCACGGAAAGCCTCCAGCACGGTACGTTGTCAGTATCGAAATTTGTCAAACCGGTAGACCTACTCATTCAGTGCGCTTGGTATAAAAAAAATGTCGGATGACAATACATCTGCAGATGAAAAGCTCGCTTGTGGAGATTGGGAGAAGCCTTCCTGTGACCAGGAGGAGCAGGGGTTTAACGTCAAAACGGTACCGGAGGTCAACGTGAGCCCCTCCTCCAGATTCCTGCAGGCTGAACTGGAGCTTAACGTCCACCTACGGCGGCTCACCTTCAGCGAGCCGGTCCGGTACATTTACAACCCGTTGGAGTACGCCTGGGACACCCACCGCTGCTACGTGGAGAAGTACTGTCAGGGCGGACAAAGGATCCTGTTTTTGGGGATGAATCCAGGACCTTTCGGCATGGCACAGACCGGGGTGAGCACAGCTTTATGATGAATGTACATTTGATTTCATTTAGCATGTTAAACTGGTTGATCAGCACAGGAGTATGGATAGCGCACCGATGGTCTTTATTCATTGGCTGTGAATGCGGAAACAACACAAACAATAACAAGCCTGGTCTTAAACTGAGGTTGCCTCTCCTTACCTGAAGACATGAGTCACCTGTCACATTTTACCCCTTTCTTTCTTTAATGTGTACATGCGACCCACCACCACTGTCGGTTCTAGACCAGTTTTATTGAGGGGACCAGGCTGCGGCCAGTTGTTTCATCAGAGGGGCACATTCAAGGCAACGTTCAAGTTTTCAAAATGTCTTTTTTAGTAGGTAATGTAATGTTTTAGTATGTTTCAGTAATTTAGTTATTTGTTTTAGTAACAGGAACTTGTCAATAACTTTAGTTATAGTTTTATTAAATTACATTATTTAAAAAAACATTCATGTTAACTTTAGCTCAAGTTACAGTACATTATTTGATGCAACACTTCTTTGAAAGGCTTAACCAACAGTATAAGATCCCAGTTTGTACTTTGTATCCCACTGTAACCTATGCTAGGAAACAACAAATGTCTCCATCTTCAACCCTTATTAGTCATAATGTGAAATGTACACAAAAGTAAATACTTGATAGTAGGCCATCCTCTGTGCATTATAAAGGGGGGATACGTTTTATGGCAGGTTAAAAACCATCACATGTAATATGTATCCCACTTTAACTTTTGCTAGGAAAATACAAACTTCTCCATATTCACCCCTGTTATTAGTCATGATATGAAGAATACACAAAATGTAATACTTGATGGTAGGCCATCATCTGCATTATGGACAGGAATACATGTTTTGGCAGACTGCATGTCCAGCCTGGTAGGATGAGTAGGCTTTTGTGTAGGAAAAGTTTAAATATTGCTATTTAACATTAGGGCGAGCATTGGGGTAAAATGATTACGGTGATCTTGATTTTACAGTATCAATGGCGTCGAGATTTGTAGGAGCAGCTTACTTGAAAAAGGTGAAAGTCTGTCTAGATCTAGCTTCCAAACAGAAACATGGATGCCTAAGTGATCAACTACATGGTCAGTTATAACATCGTCAGACTATCGCAAAATAAATGTTTGCTTTATGAGGGAAACTGAAACTGCTCATCTTGTTTAGACATCCTCAATTCAATGCAATGAATGATATGAAGTTCAATAACACATAACGTTAGCCTATAAACGCGTTCTTATAATCCGTATGCTAGCTTGCTCTGCAAAAATCTCGTTGATAAAACAATACCAAAACGATAGATGAAACAATCCACGTTATGTTTTTCATTTACTTTCGTGAATTCGAAAGTCCGTCTTCACTGTTGAATGCACGTGCGCTTTCACAGCAGGTGGAACACTTTCTGTCAGGAATAACTACCTTGGCACGACATTGGACAATAGTAGAGATACATTTGTTCCGCCTTTCGTGTCAGAGCCATATCGACGCGAGGAAGATGTATTACTATAATAGTAGACTTTTCGTTCAGAGGGGGCCATAGGGGGGTCTGTGTTAAAGGGGCACTGGCCTCTGTTGGACACATGCGCTACCTTGAGGAACTTTAAGCAGGTGAATCTTGCATCATTATCTTTCTTGATTACCTGTCCTTTTGAAGGACAGTATATTTTAAATGAACATATCCAATTCCTACATAAATTTGGTTAAGCTTGTTTTAAAAGGGATCAAATGGGGCCCATTGCTCATTTTTGTCCTAGAAAAAATGGATTAATCTCGCCATGTGTAAAATTAGGTAAAGATTAGATTTATTCACATGGTAATCATGTTCTAGCTTGCTCTTGTAGTTAATATATACCAAT
Source organism: Lepomis macrochirus (assembly GCA_024633595.2). Classification (NCBI taxonomy): domain Eukaryota; kingdom Metazoa; phylum Chordata; class Actinopteri; order Centrarchiformes; family Centrarchidae; genus Lepomis; species Lepomis macrochirus. Next base: position 26,951,999 of record JALXJV020000004.1, on the reverse strand, counting down.
GCTGCTTTTCTTGTGCATGCTACATCAGTTGGACTCCCAGTTTGAGCTATATTTCCCCAGTTTTCATGTGTCTCGTGTGGAAAAAAAAAGCTGAATAGTTTTCTTTACACAGGTCCCCTTTGGTGAAATAAGGTCAGTTGTTGATTGGCTGAAAATCACAGGTGAGGTTGGACATCCTCCTGACGAGCATCCAAAGCGACGGATCACGGGACTTGCCTGCACGCAGAGTGAAGTGAGCGGCGCACGTTTCTGGGGATTCTTCAGAAAGCTGTGTGGTGAACCAGCACTGTTCTTCCAGCACTGCTTTGTGCACAACCTCTGCCCGCTCATTTTCATGAGTGCCAGCGGGAAGAATTTAACCCCCCCTGAGCTGCTTGCAGGTGAGCGGGAGGAACTCTTGAAGCTGTGCGACACTGCACTGTGCCAGGTGGTGGAAGCACTAGGCGTTTCCATGGTGATCGGGGTTGGGAGGGTGGCCGAGCAGCGAGCGCGGCGTGCTCTGTCTGCTGCGGGTGTCAGTGTGCAAGTTGAAGGCATCATGCACCCATCGCCCAGGAACCCACTAGCCAATAAGGGCTGGGAGGAAGTAGCCAAAGCCAAGCTGACAGAACTTGGTGTCATGGCACTGCTGAACAAAAGCTGAGCTAATCATCCTACTTGCCTTATCAATAGCTGCCTTAAGTGCACTCACAATGGACCAGGATGTGAGGAGGTAAAGTAAGAGACTCAGTGTATGTGTGATTTGATCAATGATACAATGTACTGCTAAAAAGTACAGGCTCATATTTCTCCTCACAGTATGTGTGTCTGAGCTTCAGTGACAATGGTAGCAAGCAGCTCCAAGGAGAGCTTGTAATACACTAATACCTTTCACTTATGCTGTAAACACATGAACGTTTCCTTCTTCTGTAAAGATCTGTCGGTTCATTTCGAGATGGGTTTATTTTACGGATGCAGAAAGTGCATGCAGAGCATTAATTGTAAAAACAAAAACAAAACACTAATGTAAGGTGCTTTGGATTCAAAGTGTAAGCTCAGGGTGTTTGTATCAGTTATCCCATTCATTCAACTTTTTTATGACTATAGTTTGGGGATAAAACTTATATACTTAGAATTTAGAATGAAATAAAGTAGGCTGAGAAATTCACCCTCATCACAGGCATTACAGCCTGTCCCAACATGTGTTAGCTAATGATGATACACATCGGGACACGCAGTGGCATGACCATGAAAAATAAATTGAAAAATGCAGTACTCTGAATGTACATATAGACATTTTAGTTTACCTGCAAAAGGTATTAATTTAGCAAGCTGAACAATTGTCGTTATAACCTTTCTGCATACATTGTATAAAAAAAGGTCTTGCATGTTCTGTTTTATCCATAAGAGGTATAGGTCGTGATGGTGCAGTCCTCAGGGAGCAAACAAGTACAGGTTTTACAGGCCTACCGTAGCTTTTGACTGGTGACAGTTCAGAAACATTCTGATATGACCAAAAATATTTAGTAGAAATTTACAGTTGTACATATTGTTTATGCTGGACTACTGTACAATACTATTCCTTTGTATTGATTTGTAAATGTCTTTTTAATTGTCATTTATTCATATGTCATATGTGTTTTATTTGATTACACACTGAATTTATCCACAATTTAACTCATTCTGTATATTTCTGGGTTCTTACTCAAGTGGAAGTTTTCAGCTGTTGGTGGGAGACTTTGACATGTCACAGTATTAAAAAAAAAATCCCAGGTGTTAATAATACACCTATGATTTGTTTTCCATTTAGCTGCTTCAGTTTTAGGGTCCTGGTATTGCTCATGCTAGCTTACTGTTACACTGTCATGTGTTATTGGGACATTGAATAAAATGAAGCCATCTAGAATATTATTAGTAACACTTTTTTGCTAAGTCAAAATGTAAGCTGTGAAAACGCTATCTGGCTGGCCAGTACAACCTGCCGACATTGACAGCCCTTTAGCGAATAGCAGTTAATGTTTGATTTTTCAGACAGATTTTGTAAGCCTCAGTGATTTCTCAATCTACAGGTTGCAGCTGAAAAAAGCTCTGAATTTGACTGAGATATGAGTAAAATGAGTGAAGACCTTTTGAAAAAATTCCTTCTCTCAGCAGCTATCGCCTGCCTACAAATGCAAGCAAGAACCCAAATCACTTTTTTTTTTTTTTTTGGAACAGGAGATGTGAGAGCAAGTGATTACCTCAAACTTTCTAGGTAGTGGTAATAATATTTAAGTAAACCTTAACTTAAATAATACAGACATTTTTCTAAAACCTTTCATTTTCAGCATACTAAATTACATTAATTGATTACTGATTATTACAATTAAATTCCATTAATTCTTTACTCAATAAATGTAATTGTGTACCACTTATATTCTGAGGGAAATGTACTCAAAAAATTAATTGTGGTAGACTCAAATACTAATGGAACAAACATTAGTATTAGTAACAACAAAATTACTGCAAGCCAAACTTAAAATTCACAAAAATAACATTTTGAGATAGTAGTCGTCAAAAATATGAATATTTAGCTGACGTTTTTATCCAAAGCTGCTTAGATATATATGTCAGAGGTTGCACACCTCTGGAGCAAATGGGGGTTAAGTGTCCTGGTCAGGGACACATTGGTGGGGAATTGAAGCCGGGTCTCTCACACCAAAGGCATGTGTCTTATCCACTGCTCCATCACCACCACCAGAGAAACAGACAAATCAATCTACAGCCACCTTTCACTTTGGCTGAAGCGGACTGCACCTGGAGTGTCAGTGTCAGTGACCTCAGTGAGGAGCGTTAACAATGTCTGGACCCGGAAACACAAACACATTACCTCCATACTGGCCTCGCTCCACTGGCTCCCTGTATGTTTTAGAATACATTTTAAGATTTTAATGTGTGTTAAATTAATGCTTCTTACGACCTCAACAAATATAAATTTAAGACCTCAAATTGGTTACACCTGGCATTAAAATTTATTTTGGGTGATCAGATTGTGATCGGGTAGCACTTGACCACGTGAAAGTACATGTGTAAATGCACCGAGATGCATTGAGGACAGATTGTGATCCAATCAGCAAAACGACATCTGGAGGTGGTCAGGGACACCATGACCACATGGATGCAAATGCATTGTCTATCCACATACGATAAATACTTGGGCAGAAATATGTACTGGTCGCAGTCTTCTGCAAATAAAATACAAAAGTCTGACAGTGCAGACAGGAGCCTAGACAGTGCGTCCAGTCAGTGCATAAATGTCAAATAGAACCAGTTATTGATCAGCTCAGGTTTTTGGTGAACTGATCGTGTCTGCTTGTGAACGTGAACTAGGATTGGGCAATAAATCAATAATGGTAATTATCGTGATACAATTTTCCTTAATAACAATATAAAAATGTTCAATAAATATTTGATTTTAACTCATCTGAATCAAACAAATTAGTAATGAAAATGAAAAATAATGATTTTACTATTTTTGTCCATATTGCCTAGCCCTTACTCATAAACTGCTGTGTTAATATAAACTACTAAAATAACAGAAGAGTAACTTACACATTATTAAGAAAGTTAGCAAGAAAACAATGCCGGACCGAACTTAAGTTTCACTTTCAGGCCGACAGTACAATATTCCCCCTACATCTCAAGGGCTAAAATATCTTCTTTAATGATAAAATGTCATTCACTGAAATGTTGCTGGCTCCAGTTCTAGCAATGTAGTATTTTTTATCCCCAGTATATCTGATTAGCAAGCCAGCAATTGATGCAGAAATATGCAAATTGATAACTTATATTGGATAGCTGTAGTGCCACTCATTACTCTGATCCTGCGAGAGCAAATATGACAAACAATATAAACAATTCCCATTAGTCCAGTCAACAAGAACATCATCTAATGCTGATGTTTTTTTTAAATACAGTATTTTATAATTTATTTGACTCACCAATATCAGAGATGCTTTCGCAAGTCAGGTGGCTATGGGCAAGATGAAATTCCTTCAGCAGCACTTTCTATAGTCCTTAATGGGCACATAATATATGAACACCAACTTTTGATCAGTTTACAAAATAAAAAATAAAAGGCCATGAGACGGCAAAGCTAGCCTCACCAAATTTGGAGTGCACACGTGCTGTAAAACTTATTAATAGCAGAGTCTCAAATAGCCACCTACCTCCTTTACTGACAGGTGTGGGAACTCATTATGACAAATAAACACCTGGTCAGGTTTTTATGGAAGTTTTTTGGATGTATAAATCCTTTTAAACCCTGCGGGGTTGCCCGCTTTAGCTGCCTCTATTAAGCAGCTTGGATCGTTAATACAAATATAAATGTTTAAACGTATGATCAATATGTCAGTATGGATACGCTACACATCCTTAGATTAGACCATCAATCAATCAATTCTCCACAATACAACTGTTCAGTTAATTTAATGGAAACAACAAGATCCAAAGTCTAATTCTTGTAGATTTACTGGTGTAACTATATAGCAGTAAATTGCTTTGGATAAAAGTATAAGTTAAATGACTAAATACAATTATTAAGTGGAATACTCTACCTGGTTCTCTTTACTGGCCCCACCGACCGTTGAAAAATTCATATTGCAAATATTGTGGACAAGATTACAATTATAATGGAACAAATGGTTCTCTGAGTCTATTTGCTTAATTATCAAGGAATGCGTGAAATACTGGCATTTTGAAATGTGTATTTCTCAACTTGAAAAAAAACAAAGTTAAGCAATAAAAAATATTTATACCAATAACAAATAAATCAGATGTATATCTATCTGTATATAATGTTAGCCAACTCCACATACATAGACGCTGACATTTAAATCATGTAAGGACGTTTCAAATAATACAACAAAATTACTTTTCACATTGACAATGTTAACGTTACCTCTTGCCGACACGTTAACTGTTAGTTAGCTAGTCAATTTCATGGCACATTTAAAGCCCCTCTCCAGACAGTTTTAACTGCCGTTTATGGTGAAAGTTCTCAGAGAATGGGGATGTGGTTAAAAGTCGGACATAATGCATTACCATGACAACCAAAAACTGACAGGTGTTATGCCGAGTTTTGCCTGCCTGACGAGAATTGCATGCACCTCAAAATACTGCTTTTAAACGCTATGCTATTCTTTGTGGGGTTCATCAATGGTGATAAATGATGCTGTGTTTTCATTACACTGAAAAGTTTAGCACACTTTACTGCCTGGCAGGAGTAACTATTACTTACCCATGACAGAAACTAATGTTTGCGTATTAGCTGTTATCAATCATACAGTCGATGGTCCTGCCACACATTGAACACGATAACTCCCACTACGTTTTATGGTGCGTTTACTGTACCGCAGGAGTTGGGTGGAGCCGATGCATTGGTAAAACGGCCATCAGTAAAATGCATGTTGCAGAATGTACACTACGCCGCTTGCACAAATGCCATAATGGAAATGAACAGCACACTAAACCAGGGGTCACCAAACTTTTTTCTCTGGGGGCCACATTATCGTTCCTGACTATGATGGGGGGGCCCGGGCCGGGTCAGCTATATAACATAGAATTGTATGACCAGACCAAACTGACCACCAGCAGGCCTCATAGTGTAGTAGAGATTACTAGCCTGGCACAGCCATATTTGTTTACTATTTTTACTAGTTGTTTGCAAAAGTAGTAATGAGTCTTCACACTTTGATTAATTTGAAATACCACAGATATTCCATTTATTTTTTTTCTAATAATAATAATAATATTCTTTGAAAACCGCCATTTATATTTACATATAATACAAACTGCATGGTCCTTATACTGAACACAGAAATAATCGTTGGTCCACTGTTCTTTGAAAACTCTGCACTCTCGATCAACTTTTCGTTTAACGCTAGCCATTTTGCTGTCACTTTGACAGTTTGCTGACAGTTTGAGTGTGCGTTGTCTGTCACAGCTGATTGATTGCGAGCATGTCGGTTGACGAAAATTCGGCAAATATAGTTAATTTTATAAATATAAATTTTTAACTGAAAATATCAACAAAATACCAGATTTTAGTATTTAATTTTTTATTATTATTATTATTTGCCAAAACGCAATTTAAAACAAATTAACGATTGCCGGCCGGTTCAAGTAGTGTGGGGGAAGGGGGGGTCAGAGGGGCTGGGGGGCCAGTAAAAGGGGGGTGGCGGGCCTGAGTCGGCCCACGGGCCTTAGTTTGGTGACCTTTGCACTAAACCAAGAGGAGGAAACTAAAAAATAAAATGAAGACCCTCTGTTAGACAATTTTCTGCAATAACTATGCTAGCTAACTACAACTGGCTAAGTACACCTTAGTTAACTTAGCTAACTAAACTAGAAAAACAAACCAACAATCAGACACAGAGACATACCTTCTGTAAGTTCTAAGTAAATTACATGATATATTGGTTAGCTAGCTCACAACGATGTTTATCAGTTTGATGCTCTGACTTAATTAGGCGTGACAGGTTTTTAACGAGGCATGACAGTGCGTCTGCGCAAGGTTGGAGAAGTAAGATTTATGGAATTACTATAGACGTCACAACCCCGTTTTAACAACTAAGTAACTTTTGCAACTTTGAGCACAAAATTTGGTATTTGGCAAACTCTGTCGGTAATCAACATTGTCAGGAAATGACTCAGAAAAATATGAAATATCATAGAAATGTCAAAATACACTGGAGGGGGGCTTTAAGCTAACCATCACCTCCTTCACGTTAGCCCTTCGCAATCCTGTTTAAAGATAAAACCAGCCAGCTGGAGTTTATGGTAAACATCAAAATCAAGTTATTCTACAACACTGCTTCTGTTTAAAAGTATGAGAGACTTACCACAGTCTAAAGATTGGACGTTTGATATGAAGGTGTCAACGACGCTGGTTGTACTTTCAAAAGCGCGTGTTTACGCTTTAATAAATGCGTTACCATTTAACGTGACCGATGACGTCCGAGCTTTGTACGTCACCGGAAAGGACCGATTTCAAGTTTTGGCGCCAAATAATGATGAAATATGAAGGGGACGTGACGTCACCATGGATCCAGGCTGAATTAAGCGTCCACAAAACATAGAGCAAAACATAAAGGGAAACGATGGTGCCCTGAACACACAATTGTGTGTGCAAGCGCATGGATTTTTACTGCATTTTAAGCCTGGTTCAAAAAATGGTTATAGTGTAATGTTATATAGCTCAATTGACTCTTTAAGTCACCCGGCCCTTTGATTGACATGTGGCTGTTAACACAATCTATGCTGCCGCTGTGACTGCTAGCACTCGGTCCGCCGTCCGTTAGCCTCATTCATCTTGTTAGTGAGGCAACTTGGTAGGGATAGTTCAGCAAGGTTTTCAGCAAATAACGAGATGGTGTATCGGCCAGGACACAGGAATGAAGACGAGGAGATGTAATTTCTTCCTTTAACTGTATTGAGCTCCAGCAGTACTCATTAGAACATTCCAATATCCGTCTTTGTCATTACAGTCTGTATGAAACCAAATGAATCACCATTAGGTGCTTAAATTACTATGCAACGCGCATAATAAATCCACATACATAAGGTAATTAAATCATCTAACATAAACATCTCAAACATTACTATGCCCCTTTAAACATAAATCTACAATTACATAAATGAGGATAAAAGGAGGATAAATCAAGGATATTACTCCTTGGAAAGACATAAGGAGCTTCACGTTCACATCTCACTGACCAGTTTACATCATAGATTGCATTTAATGGGGTTCACATAGAGTAATGGCGACACCCTCTGCCTAGCCGAGGCTACTACACTATAGCGTCTGCACATGGTCTCATGAACACGATACTAACACTCCTTAACTCAATGTTATAGGTTTTACTGCGTAGCTTAGACATCAGAAGGCTCACACCAGTTAACTCATTATTTCCTGCAGTGTTTTACAGCATGAACATGGTGCTAACATTAGAAATCTCTCATCACGCTGGCCACATGTGAATGCATGTTAACTCTACAATACAGAAACATAAACACAACAAAGTTAGTCACTTACTTTTCGTCATTAACTCAACAGGAATCTTGGAAGCTGGATCATTAAGGAGGAAATAAACATGCTAATCATTACAGGTATGTGAGCTAAACCATGCTCGTTGAACTTGAAAAGGTTTCCGTTCCCACCATAGACATATGGTTCCCACTATAGCCAATCTAGCTACGCTCTTCCCCGACCGCCCCTACTGTAATCGCAGAAGAAGAGTCTTAAAGCGGCAGGCACCTAGAAATGTCAGAGTCTTTTATACACAGCTGATACACGGAGCTCGGTAGCTCAGCCTGTTTGAGCCTTTTGGAGCTTTTTTCATGTTGATGCCAGACGAATAATGGCAGGCTGTGCGGTTCATTGGAGAGAGAACCTCCAGGCAGTCCGTGCTCCAGTTGGTGAGTGAAATTAGTATTTTAACATATTTATGTGGAAGAAAAAGAAGAACAATAACTAGCAGATATCGGTGCCAGCCCAACTTATAGCTTGTTAGCTCAGCTCTTTCACGACACTGATGTTAGCTTCATGAAAAAAATCTGCTTTATTAAATGTATTTATCTGCTTTTTGTGCATGTAGACCATATTAGACCAGGTCCATATCCAAACCCACTATACCTAGAGGTCTCCAATCTGGACTAGATTGTCCCAGAGAGACAAAAGTTTCTTTGTGAAACCTTTTATACAATTTGTGAAAATTGATCATTGTGTAGGTTTACTGTTGGAAGGAAGTATCCCACTGCTGCAGCACAGCAAGTAAACACAGGAAGACTAACTTCTAAAAATACTTACGATATATTCTGTGGCTTGTCTATGTCACACTGCTGAAGCTTAATAACGCTCTTTCTAATGAACTTTAGAATTTTGTCCTCATTCTCTTTCAGTTGAATCAGACTAAGAAAGCGTGATAGAGTCAGTATAGACAGAAGGAATCATAACAGCCACCGTAACTCTTACCATTTTGGCATGTGAGTATAGTATCAAGACAGGCTTGGAAAAAATATGCTTTAAGAGTGTGGAGAGTACCGATGAGCAAGCAGTGCTAGATTTCTCTATAATAATTCTCATAATTGGATTGTTTGTATCTGGCAGTGTGACGATGAAACCAGACAAGTGAAAGGTGGCTGTGGATGGATTTGTCTGTTTCTCTGGGGGTGGTGATGGAGCAGTGGATAAGACATATGTCTTTGATGTGAGAGACCCGGGTTTAATTCTCCACTGTGATACATCCACCAGTGTGTCCCTGAGCAGGACACTTAACCCCCATTTGCTCCAGAGGCGTGCGACCTCTGACATAAATGTGTAAGTGGCTTTGGATAAAAGCGTCACCTAAATGAATAAGTGTTAATGGAGTTGGATTTGCATTTTTGAGGACTACTATCAGAAAATGGACATTTTGTACATTTAAGTTGACTAGTAGTAATTTTGTTGAGTGAGTTTCCATCGGTATTTGAGTCTAGCACAGTTATTTTTTTGAGTAGATTTCCCTCAGAGTATAAGTTGCACATTACATTTACACACAGTTACATTTATTGAGTAAAGAATATAGTGGAATTTAATTTTAATAAGCATCAGTGAATCAATGTAATTTAGTATGTAGAAATTAAAGTTTTTAAAAAAAAGTATTATATTTAAGTTAAGGTTTACTCAAAATATTATAACCACTACATATAAAATTTGAAGTAATCCGTTTCCAAAAATATTTTGAGTATTCTGAACTTTTCCTGGTTTACAGTGTAATGAACTGTTGAAAACTTCTAACACACTTATCCGGATCCACTTGGCAAGAGAGCAGCCTATCACAGTATATTCATCTTGTATTACACTAGTGTAAATGTATAGTTTTTAACCTGTCTGCCACAATAATCTTCAGGGTTCTGTCTTTGATTTTGGATTTACTTTTGCCAATGTGAACCCCTATGAGAACCATCACTCTCTTGTTGCGTGTGGCTTTGTGCTGAAACTCTTTTGTTGCATGTGGCTTTGCACTGCCATCATGTGTTCACAAATGGAATGGCGATTCTTATGCAATCATAGAAAGTCTGAGAATAAAAGTCAAATTTATAGAATATTATATTTGTAGGCTGTGTTCAAATGACTGAAACATGGAAATGGCTGATAAGTTTTACACAAAGTTTCACAACGTTTGTCTAACATGTTCAAAACATTTGTTTGCATCATTCTGTGGTTCACTGAAGTTGTTATTAAGACATTTAGCCTTGAACATAGTGCCTCACCACCCCCACCCCATCCACTGCCACTACTGAGAACTGCAATGAGCAGTAACTACCAGCAGCAGATCCTGTATCCTAATAACCTGTAATGGGAGTTGAAGTCTGCAGCAGCACTTTGCCGTTTGATGAGCTGTGTGCTCACAAACTGCATCTCCCATGAGACACCGTAACGCTGCTTGGGGTCCACATGGTGCAGGAGATGTTGTGAAACTCTTGCACCTGACAGAATTGCTCATGACTATCTAGAATTGATGCACAGCTATAGCCTCCAAGAGGTGGCAGAAAAGACATCATATTCATTTCTCAGCAGAATAAGGTAAGAAAACACAGACAGCACAAAGTTAAGTACTTTATTAAATGCAATCATACAATTCTGAGTTGTTCTTAGAAAGCCACAAATATCTGGTTATAGCAGGCAGAACTGCACTTAACAAGACTAATAACAAAGGGTATCTGTTAGGGATGCCTATGTTTTTTATTTTGTTTTGTTTATGTATTAATGAAACATTCAAGAGCAATTATTAATGTCAAATTTAGCATACTGTCCTTTTTATGTGTGTGTGTTAACTATATATTTATGAAAACAATATTTGTTTCCGTATTAAAATATAAATCAGATCTATTGGTTGGCTAAAGACTATCTTTTATAATCAACATCTAATTCTAAAATGTGTTAAAATAGGATATGAATATAATTTATGATGTATGTTTATGGTTGATCATTTTTATTGTTGAAATAATAAAAATAGATGCATCCTCACAAGTATACAATGCAACAGTGTTCAGAGCTACAAAAAGTTTTTACACATTAAACACATTTAAGTATTTGGACATTACACGATATAACGTCAGTGCTCAGTAGGTATACGAGCTTGTTGTTTGTAAACATATTACCGGGCCATATATAGGCGACAGGTGTTATGACCAAGCTGCATAACTGAACTGACTGCTATCACCTTTCATCAGCTGTTCAGCTCCTCCAGACTGAAACTAGAGCACATTTCACGGGATCCGCATATGTTTTCTTCCTAAACAGCACAGCTTCCTATTACCATGGACAAACACTCTACGGTGGTGTTTCGAAACGTTGGGCAACTGTACTTCCCCCAAACCAGAGTGGAGTGCCACTACACTCTGACCCCTGACCATCAGTGGAGCAGCAGTGACTGGATAGGGATTTTTGAGGTAGATTTCATCCACACGAAAACAGAAAGCATCATCCTTTTAGGGTGGGGGATGCACATTTGAATGTTTTATGGTTTAAAAATGCGTTTGTTGTCATGCCGCAGGTGGGCTGGTCTTCTGTGAAACAGTATTACACATATACGTGGGCTCTAGTTCCTGAAGGCTACACCGAGGGAACCAGTGTCAACTCCTGTGCAGTTTTCCACTGTAAGAATTCAGACAAACATTTTAAAGAATATGACACAGTTTATAATTCAACAGCGTTCACAATATTCTTAAATTAAAAAGAAACTTAGGAGCCAGTCTGGTTGAAAGTCTTAAGTCTGTTGCACATTTGACCACAGCCAGTATTGCTGATGGTTGGGTGTGGTCTGAGGTGTATTCTGCTCTACCTGTTAGCACACATCATGGAGTACACGTCACCGCAGCAAGGTGAGCAGTTAAAAAATAGCTGCTGTTAAGTTGCTGTTTCTTGGAACATCAATTGTTTAATACATCAGAAACACCACTTTGAATTTGACTTGGGTCATTGTGGCCACATTTAAGCAAATTTGCGTGTGTCATTATGGGATAATTACAAGCTTGGAGCTTGTGCTTCACTATTTACATTTTACTTTATTCTATAATACTTAGTAAAACAACAAATCTTAAATATAAAAATGAATAACTAAAATACATGTTCTTTATGTAGCATCCTACCTGCCCCGTCCCGGTCCTGTGGAATATGAGTTTGTATATGTGGATAAGATGGGAAAGGAGTGTGCCCGTAGTCGCTCCTTCACTTTCTGTGCTCCAAAGCCGCTGGACGAGCTGGAGACTCTGAGTGAGGAACGAGATGAGGAGGACGGAGAAGAGGAACTCCTCTTAGTCATCCCCAGGGCTCAGCTGCTGCAGGTGGGAACAAAACACTTCAGCTCTGCATTGAACCACCCCTGATAAACTGCTCGTCCCTTCATTGCAATAACAACTGCTCGGCTATTTGATAGCATCAAATTTACATAAATTTGCAAAAAACAAATGGGTGGTCACTGACAAACTTCCCCTGATCAGTTGCAATCAAACTATCTAAACACTCTTCCATCACACAAGGGCCTCCAAGTGCAACTAATGTTCAAAGGAGTAGAACCATTAACATTGCAATATATCCGCTTAATGTTAAAATGTTCAAAAAATAAATCCTATTGTAAACAATAAATAACACAATAACCCCCCCCCCCCCATGTGACCAGAGTCGCCTGGAGGAATGCTTCAAAAAGCAAGTGCACATACAGCAGGCTCTAGATGTAACGAAAAAGGAGACCGAGAACGAGAAAGAGAACAGCAGAAAAGCACAGATGGAGTGGCAGCGCGAAAGAGAAGCTATGAAGGAGGAGATCTCCGAGCTTAGAGACAACTTGAGACACAACTGTGAGATGCTGAAGAAAATGGATGGAAAACACAAGGTACAGACAGGTCATCCCACCAGGTTTCTTGGGGTAGCCATCTCTTTTTTTACCTCCAAATTCTTCCGCATTTCACTGATAAACACTATTATTATCAACACACACACACGTGAAAAATAATCTATAATCACTTTCTTCCCTCCACAACATTGAAAGAATGTGAAATATTGTCAGGAAAATCTGACCTCTGAACTGAGCAAACTTATGGCTGAAAAAGCGGAGAGTCAGCAGCGAATCAAAGACCTGGAGGAGGACATCAAGGTCCTGAATGACCGGGAGAAAGAGGGAAACATGGAACTGGAAAGGCAAGTGTTTGAGACAGATGCCAACGTAAACATTTGTCTTGGTATATTTATTTCCCTGGGCCTATAACTTTTTATTTGCGTCCCACAGGCTGAAGGAGAGGGTGAAGAAAATGTCAAGTCAAATGAAACATGATGAGGAAAAGAGAAAGACTCTGCAGGTTAGCGGCGCTAATTCTTGTCTTGTGAAACACATACAGTTTTTAGCTGGTCATTTCTGTACATCTCCCATCTCTCTGCAGGTGGAAAATGAGGCTGCTCTGGGGGAGGCACGAGGGCTGCAGGAGCGTCTGGAGGCCAGTGAGCGTGTAGTTGAGAGCCTGCGTAGGGAGCTGAGGGAGCTGGGCACCCGTCAGGGCCACGCCCTCACTGAGCTGCACCAAGCCCGGCTGCAGGTGGCCCAGCTCACCCTACAGCTGTCCGAGGAGAACCTGGCCCTCAGGGAGGAGCAAGCCAATTGGGCCCTGGAAAGAGAAGCATGCAAACAGGCAGCAGAAGTGAGGATGCGTCAGATCCTGGCACTATACATGCAGGCTGACTGACATTGTTTTGTTGTTAAGCCTTCTTTTCTGTCTTTTTGTTTTCATGCAGACCGATAAAAAGAAATTACAAGAACTGAGCTGTGAGGTGCAGAGGAAGGAAGAGTGGCTCCAGGAGGAGAGGATGGAGAGGGAGAAACTAGAAGTAGAGCTTGCTCGAGAGAGAGATTGCAATAGAGTAAGTAAATCAACACATCGTGATCACTATTATTGTATCACACAAACACACTCAGCTCTAAATATAACCACTCGTGTGCCACAAGTCTGCATCATCAGCTGCTCAGATTACATTTTGGAAACTGGAGAATGGTGCCAGAGTTCTCACACACAGGCACAAATAGAAAAGCTTCCATGAACAGTGAGTAAACATTTCCTCTCACTGTCATGTGATTAACAGCAGGAAAGATGACAAGCCAGGTTAGATGTGTGGGCTTTCAGATGGTCTAAGTGTAATGCCGCTGCCCCCTGCAGGTGCTGCTGGGTGATACTAAGCGAGAGCTGCAGGAGCTGAAGGCCAGTCTGAGGAAAGCCCAGGCAGAGAGAGAGGAGCAGCAGGTGGACAAACAGGCAAGGGTTCCACACCAGCTTGTATTCTTTTAATAATACATGTCTTAATAAGATGGGTCTTTTTGTCAAGAGTATTAATTAATTACATTCAAATTTATCAGCACAGTTTTGTTCTTGCTGTCCTCCTGTGGAGGTCGACTGTTGTAACATCTGCACTGCATTTTCCATAAGAAACAGAAAATGGCCATAACATAGCCAAAAGAGAGGCTCAGGGCGGCCAAATAGAAAACATTCTGGGTCAGTTTCCAGATTTCAGGCTCATATCGATAGTCAGCGGTGAAAAGTAACTTGTGATGTCACAATGCAACGCTTGCCAAGCAGCTGGCAGGGTCAGGCAGCCCTCAAACCAAGCTAGTCTGAGCGGTGGCCCTTTGGCTTGACTCGCCTTTGTTTGGGTTTCGATTGTAGAAATGTTGTACCTGTACCTCCTTCCAGGTACTTTTTTTCGTATCACCTCACCTCCGTCGAGGTTCCAAGTGAGCTGAGGGATACTAAAATGTAACGTGAAAACATGACAGATTGCTTATTGGTCACACAGAATATTCACTATTCACTGCATTATCATGGCACCAGACAGAGGCCAGCAACAGAAAGTTTATTTTACAGTTTTCGTACGGATTTTCATCACTAAATCCAATTCTGAGAAGTTTCGAGGTGAGAAATCAGCTGTGTAGATGTCGAATATTGACAGTTTTACGAGAAGTGATGCCGGAACAAAAATGTGATGAATATTTTCGGAGTTGAGGAGCTCTGCAAGTGGCGGCGGGGGAAGCCTGTTGCAACCCGCGGGAGGAGCGTGTGAGGCCGGCCAGCCGCCCGCTCACAGAGCCCTCTGCTCCCGCCGTCACACAGACCGCTGCAGCAACAACGGCAGAGATAAAAACAGCTGGAAGGTTTTCATACCGCTTATCTGTCTTTACATTCTGAGGAATATTCAAACGTTTTAACCTTAGACTGTATATATTTTAAAAGCTGTGTAGATCGCTGGTGTATGCTATCTGAGTACTATCTGCAGTGGAAAACAGAGCAGGGCCAAGTAGAGCCGAGTCTATCGATTTGCGCTATGGAAGCATTTTCGGCAAGGCAGCATAGATCGTCAGAACACCGGCAACAGTTCAACGTTCAGTCCTGATGGTAAGATGTGGAACAATGATATTGTGGACTGGTAATAATACCATCTTGCTAGGTTACAGTCACAGTCTGAAGGCTTTGATTTGGACCTTGTTTCTTACGACCCGCCCTTCTCTAATTCTGATTGGCTAGTAGGCCTTACCTAGGAACAGCGCATGTGCAACAAAGATATGGTACAAGTAAGATGCATCACTCTGTAGCTCAAAAGAGGAGCGTACAACAGACAGGCTGAAAAGAGGAGCTGCAGCAATGTGCAGTATGAGAAAAATATGATGTTTTTTGAAAATTAAACCATGTAAACCTGTTCTGGTACAACGCCTAATTAAGATTTTGAACCTGAAAATGAGTATAATACCACCCCTTTAATTGCTAGTAACTTTGCAGATTCAATAATAAATTTTCGTCAATAATCAATCCAAAATTGTATCTGCAGATAAATTATGATGCAATATTATGAATTAAGATCAGATAAGACATTATTCTGAAATGGGCCACTCTGCATACTTTTGTTTCTTTCAGTATTGTACGTCTGTAGGCTACTTGTGAAATTTGGAGTGCATGACTTGTACTTGTAAAGGAGTATTTCTACATGGTGGTATTGCTATTTTACTTAAGTAAAAGATCTGAGTATGTGTTCTACCACTGTTTGTATTCAAACATGTAGCACAGTAAAAACCAAATTTGTTGATAATGACACCTTCAATTACAAAAAGTAAGAAACAACTTCATAACCCTTTATTATATAACTGTTTACTTTGAAAAGCACTAAAATTGACCTAATTCAGTTCTTTTTCCTCTACTTCCTCAAAACCTCTGGGGGGCGGGGGGGTTGGACACTCGCAGGACCTGGTGAACTACATTTGTCAGTTGGAGCAGAGGTTGGGGATTGTGCCAGACACTAAATCAAATGGAGAAATTCCCACATGTATCTGTGAGTAATGAGGTCTCCTTGTATGCAGCACTGCTGTTTCCCGTCACTGTATTGAGTACCAAAGTGAAGAATCTTTACTGATTTAAACAGCTCCCTGCTCTTCCTCTGAGGATGATGAGGATACTTCCCCAGCTGAGACGCACATCCAGAGCAAAGAGGCCACGCCAGCCTCTGACACACAGGTATGCCGTACAATTCACATGTAAACCTTACAGTGTGAAACACCACCTGGATTCAGAGCTAACAGACAAGAGTGGGCAAATATTTCAGTTTTAGTTTCCCAGTTGAGTCGTCAAGCTCCCTCGTCCTGCGAGTTTGTGCTCCAGCTCCACTGCTGAACGCCAAGGTTTGACTGATAGGAAGAAATCATGGCAATGTAATTATAACTGGGTCAGGTTTACAAAAGGACACATGGGAGAAAGACTTCTATTATTCTATTATTCTATTATTCTTCTATTAATACTATCTATTATTGACTCTTTTGGCCATATTTGTGCTTCTGTTCCACAATATCTACAACCAATTCACTGTTTAGATAAGATCAGGATTACAGGCCCTAGATTAGAATTATAGACTATAGATTAGGGTTATAGATCATAGATCAGGTTTACATACCATAGTTTATGGTTACAGACTATAGATCAGGGTTTTAGACATAGATTATGATTATACACTATAAAGTAGGGTCACAGACTTTCAGAGTTACAGTCTATTTGTACCTTGTAACCATCAGTCTTGTTAAAAGTTGAGAAAAGTCAATTATTTCATTCAAATAAGGTCAGTTATGAGATTTCTTATCTATGTGTAATAATGCTTTGCTTTACAAATACACAGCAATACAGTGTTTAAAATTAAACTTCTACAGTAGCCTAAACATAGTGGCAAAACACGCTCTACAGAGGGTTTTGTTGAATATGTACGTAGAGGAAGAACAACAACAACGACAAGTAACGTTAGTAGTAGTAGGCTAGTAGTCGAGTGGTTTAATAGAAGCAAGAAAAGAAGTGAAATTTGGGCAAATGGAGGACCACACGTATTATGATGATGATTGATTCCACATTCAGACAGAAGTTGGAAGAATGAATTCACAAGTCAGGAAATGGGACTATCCGAGGAGCATGTGAATGCACCTTGAGCTGCTGGTTGCAAATCGCAACCCTCACCACTAGATGAACATTGAACCTTTAAATGAATACAAGTATTGCATGTTGTATTTAGTTTTTCAGTAACGATAGCTTATAGCCATGAGACCTTAGATTAAAAAAAAAATACAAATACTGATCCAATCTACTGACTTTCATACAAGTATTTTGCAAATTATTAAACAGCAGCCAAATCTGCAGTTTACATCCATCTCAGTTTCTGTCTGTCCAATCAGGATATGAGGAGGCAGCACTGTGAGAACCGAGCTGGTGCAGGAAAGCAACTGATCCTACCAGAACTCGTCGACCCCGTGCTGAGGTGACAACTCTGGCTTTCGAACACTCACACAGTACAAACCCTGTTTCCACCTCCATGACTGGAATCATCTCTCCTAAAATATAACATGATGAGTTCAGTCACACTCTTCTGCCAGGCAGACTAGTTACTGATTAATAAAAGCTGTCCTGTTCCACTTAGTGGGCACTTTCTCATCATGTGGGAGGTGTCTGAGAGAGCACTAGAGAGTTAAAATAAAAGTGTAAATAAAATAGTGATAACAACGGAATGAGAGTAAAAATAGCAGCAATGATAAAGTAAGTTAAGCAAGCAGTTAGATCAGCAGGATTTTTTTTTTACCAACACTGTTGTGTTTTCACTTTTCTATCCTCAATACCTTCTGTTAAACTTTCATTTGTTTTTCCCTCTGCAGTGAGCTGGCAGACTCTCCCATGTGGTAACAAAAAGAAGGATGGAGGGCATGTTTCTTGTGTACCACCCCAATGCAAGTTCATGTGGGTCTTAGAGTACCTAGTAACATTTTGTGATTATTCTGTTGTTTTGCAGCTGTCCATGTAGAAATGGCCTTCACAAAGGTCATGTTTATAGTGAAAGGTCTTGTGTTCAGAAATGTGTTTGTTTTTAATAGCGTGGCTTCATTACTTTATAATTAATAAAACTCAGGATGAACATTAAGTGCTAATAACACAATTCTTGCCTGCATATGCCTTTCATCTTCATGCTGTTTTGTAGACCTTCATATGCAGACACTAATTGTCCAAGAATGTCATTAATTTTTATTTCAGACTGTGTAATTCCTAGATTTTATAGATTTTTAGCCCATTAAAAAGTGCCAAATGTTGACACATTTAGCTTGAATTCAATAAAGTACGTCTTGTTTTGGTGACATATCTGCCTAAAACCTCTGCATCTGTCAATACTGAACCTGTGTTACAAGTGTGGGTGTGTGTTACAGACAAGTATGAAATGCTTTGCTGCAGCATGTTGAGCACAGTGTCAGGTTGGAAGAACATGAAAGTTAATGTATGGTACATTTGTTTATTTATCTGAGAGATGGGGCTCTTTAATAAAATATGATAATGAATACATGTTGATGGCAGTCTGTATTTTGGTAAAAATATGTGTCTTACTCCTTTGAGGGAATATTTACCCTTTTTTATATTTGTGTTTCAGGGCAGGCATACTGTACATTCAGAGCATTCAAATTCAGCCTTGCAAAGACTAGTAGCTGTGGTTCCATCTTAAGACTTTGCATGTAAAGTAGTGGCAAAGAAGATGACAGCCGGACTCTGAAAGGTCTGAGAACAAAAAGCGCCTTTATCAAAATACAAGAAAGAAGCAAACAGTAAGCACAAAATAAAATGTAAAAACAAGAACAGATCTGCCCAGACTCTGTGTGTGTGTGTGAGAGAAAAGTAGCTATTTTGGTATTTGGTAAGTCCAATTGGGGGAAAAAAAACTCTTGAGGTGTCTGAATCCCTGAACGTGAAGTTATCGGTACTCTATATATTTCTTTAATAGTATATAATAGTTTAAAAAAAACAACAATAAAATGTAATAAATAAGATGGATCCAGAATCAAAAGTAAGTTGAGATGAAATCTCTGCTATCACATACAAAGTAAATATCAATCCATCTGTCCTTCCATCGTCAACCGCTTATCCTGCGTAGAGGGTCACGTGGGGGCTAGAGTCTGTCCCAGCTGACATTGGGCAAAAGGCGGGCTACACCCTGGACAGGTCGCCAGTCCATCGCAGTGCCACACACAGACAGACAACTACTCACACTCACATTCACACCTAAGGACAATTTTGGAGACACCAATTAACCTAGCCTGCATGTCTTTGGATTATGGGAGGAAACAAAGTAAATATATCAAAGTAAATATATTTAATGGAATTTTCATTTACTATTTGTTGTTTGTCGTTCTTTTCTCTCTTTGTTTTTACTTACATGCTAACATATAGAGCTGAGGCTTTTGTGACACCCATTCATGGCTCATCTATTGCACCAGTCCATTGAAGAAAAGAAATGGGTTGAAGAAATAGATCAAATAAACAGGAAAACAATTTATTATGAAATATGATGGTTATGTGATGTAGAAACGTCTTTAAATACTAAACAACATAGTATGTAAAGTCGGCTGACAATGTGCAAAATATTGATGTGTGAATACACAGTATGTGTGTGTATGACAGGAGGTGACACACTGGAAATGTCTTTTACCTCAGTCATATGGTTGGGATGTTTCCTTACTATAATATCACAAATCACAATTTAAAAATCTTAAAAAAACATCAACATGACGTCCGTGTTGATTATTTAACTTAAATTACTAAATCAAATTCTGTGTCCTCAATGGCTTTGCATCTGGTGCTGAAGACCTACTTCTATATAAGGTCACTGCTTCAAAGCTGCTGGTGTGTCGCCACAGTGGTCATGTGGGATCATGTTTCTATTTATCTTCTCTTTTAGTGCTTCATTCAGGGGGTGAATGTCTCCATATATGATAACTGGAAACACATAGCCCTCTTTCAGATATCATAGCTTCATCTTTGAAATTAATTTTTTCCCTTATATCAACATCAAAAATATTTTGCACCTGTGCTGCTGCAATGCGTTATGCCACGACGGACAACATGCTGATGGAGAATCTTTTCCCTTACAACTATTAAGGAGTTCAGTAAGGCCTACATTTTTGTTCATTACACAAATATTGACAATTGTATACATCTTGCATAAAAACAGCTGTATAGTCTCAATGAAAAACAAATTATAAGAATTTATTTTACTGAATCCATGTTTTGTATCACTCATTAGATACAGCACACATGAACACATCATTTGAAGCCATCGTCTTGTGCTCAAGCAGACACGTTAGCGAAATGTAAAGCTTTTGTTTTGTTTGGACGGTTCCAACTTCAGTTACAATTGATCATGTGATTCTTGATCAGCTTGCATCGGCATCAATGTCGTACTGTCCACCAGAAGTCTTTCGGTGAGTGACCTTTTTTGGTCAAACCCTGTTTTATGTGTTTTTAACAGAACTAATTACTGGATGTCTGCGTAAATGTTCAATATGGGTTATGGCGCTAATGACAGTAACATCACATCTCTACATCACTTTGTGTATCTGTAAATGCTCCCAGTTACACACTCATGCACACACAAGCACACATACACACCTGAGGTTATCTGTGAAGTAAACTGCTTTTAAGGGTCAGGTCTGTGTGGGTCATGTTCTTTGATCACGCTCACAAAATGAAAATATTATGGCTTACCTGTACCTGGTTGCTGTACCAAGGGCATATACAATTTCAGTTTCTAAGTATTCCTTCTTCTTGGTGTAAGAATAACTTTTGCTAAAGATGGGGGCGTAACTGTTTTGAACTACTGTATTGACAGGCTTGGCCCTGATAGATTCAACCTGAGATTGTGTGATGACGTTAAATCCACCCTGCAGATTCTGTAGTTGTACATATTGTTTTAAACTATGGTGTGCAAGTGTGTATTTTTAGCGAGAGGTGGAGATATGTTTCTGTATTTGTTTTGCATTCTTTGTTAAGAGTCTCATTTGGATCATAAGCACCAGAGCTGAAATTAAGTTCTCTCAGATATTTGACTCATCAGAGATGTTCATACCATGTGCTTGTCACATTGTGAGTTTGAGTCCTGCTCATGACATGCTCTCTCTCTCTCTCTCTCTTTGCTATTGCTTTTGACTGTGTCCAATAAAGCAGAAATGCATAAAATTAAAAGCAAAACACAAACACACATGTCCAGTCAATTGTGAGCAGGACTGAGTGAAAAGTGTACAAGAAAAGCAACACAGAATCCCACAAACAGGCATAAGAAAGAACAGAAATGTGTACATGCTTAAAAAAAATACAATAAAAAAATAAGTAATCTGAATAGTAATAAAAGGAATTCTGAGAAGACATTTGCGGCAAATGGACACAACATAGAGTTCTGTTGTTGCAATGTATTTTTACCAGCAATTTTATACAAAGCATAGCCCTTATAGATAGCAGAGGAGTGCATTTTCATTTGTCCACCACCTCTTGTTCCTCTTTGGGTGGACAAACACTTTTGAAACATATTTTAGACAGTCTCATTTTGGCACAGTGATTTTTCGTGGCGCTCTCCTCAACCCACTGACATCTAGTGCTTTTGCTTCTCCCACTCATTGCTTCCTATACAGAATTTAACAGTTTCCTTTCAGTCAACATGTACAGTATATGTAAATGTGTGCTGTATGCAACACCATCGTATAAGAGCCTAATTCTGTGAGGTTTCTTGGAGGAGATATTGCTGGGCAAGGGCCCAGAGATCTGAAGGAGGAAGCAGCATCATTGTGTGTCTCTCACTGTGTTTTCCCAGTCACACCTTTCTTTTGCGTGCCTGCTGCCGTCTCCCCGCACAGCTCTCCGTCACTGTCCACCCCTCGCTCTCTCTCTTCATCCCAGTAGTCGTCCTCTTCCTGCTCCTCTTCCTCCTCCACAGCGGACTCATCCGTGGCCTTCTCCTCTTGTTTGATGGCTTGAATGGCAGGGGGGGCGGCTGTAGCGCTGTCCCCTGAGTCACTGCTGTCCTCGAAAGCCTCTGGGTTCTCCAGCATCTCCCTGATCAGTGGAGGCATGGGGCCTGGGATCTCAGTCTTCAGTGTGACGGCTCTTTCTGCACCTACAGGCGCATACACATATTTATTTAAAAGAATAACTAACTGATGTGTGAATCCCATTTCTGGAAAGCAATACCTCTTCACTGCCACATTTTTCATATATGCAGATGATGGTATATTCTCTCTGACAGCAATATTTTGCATGCATGATCCTTAGGATACAATGAATTAAATAAATTAGGCAAGTTTGCTTTATTATGGTCATCTCCTACATAAGGCTGGTTGATTAAGATTTTTTGTGCCAATATGATATACTGATTCTAAAACAAGAACTTTGTCTAAAAATGTCAGTTTTTATTTTATTTTAATCCAAGGAAAACACAAACAAAAATACAAATTTGACCAGACATTAAATGACAGCTTTCAGTACCTTACAGCCCTACTTTTAATCTGTGGTATATGTAAGAGCTCAGCTGACCTTTGGTGCTGATTCCTCGGAGGTCTGTGACTTTCATCAGCATGCGGGGAAACATGTGAGGCTTGTTAGGGCGTCTGCGGCGGGTGTAGATCTTTAGAGCCTCTAGCAGCGGCTCCTGGAGCTTGTCTACCTTCTGAGGCTCTTCCAAGTCCATCCGGTCTGAAACAATGACAGAATGACTCACATTTCAAAGGAATTGTTACCAGTTTATCAGTTCATCTAACAGCTGAAAAAGTGATAGTGAGAGAACTACAAAGCAATGAGACAAAGAAACATTTTTATAGGCTGTTAATGATAACAGCATAACTGTACCTCCACAGATGAGGCAGATGGCACTGAGTAGGCCCGTCTCTGTGTCGTCCATCTCCAAAGGCAGCAACTGGCCAGCAAAGGCAAACACCAGGTCTGTGAGCGGACCAAAGCCAGCGTTATGCATCTGGGTCCTGTTGAGAGTCAGGCCATCTGAGAAGGTCATCGTGTCCTGTTCTGGGGTGTAGCGAGTGCATATCCTCAACATCTTAGTAAAGAAAGGAAATGACAAGAAAGACACAAACGAAAAAAAGTGGCAGTTAGTAAAATGAGGATGAAATACAGTCAGAAATATGGCATCTGCTCAGAATCACATTTAAATTTTTCAGAAGCTGTTTATATCGACAAGTTAAGCGGCGTGACAAATGACACAAAGCGTTAGGGAGGTGGAAGGGGTGGAGGGGGATTCTGTTAAAGAGGAGGAGTAATAGGAGCATGTGGTTGATACCAGGATGTCCAGACATGCAGATTTGAGGAGGGTGATCTGGTCAGCGATGGTGAGCGTAGTGAAGCCTGGTAGCCGCTTGGCAAACTCCACAATCTTTATAATGCACTTAGTGGACAGCTCACTGAACTTATCCCACAGGCCCAAGTCCAGCTGTACTCTGTGGTCAGCACTTGAATTCTGGGAGAGAGAAAGAGGGACATTTTGTCTGTGTGGCTGTGCAGAGTCCAAACTGTGTTTGTCCTTTAGGCAAGGGGTGAGCTAATGCATGAGGGAGTGTGAGCGTGTTCAGGGGTGGATGTGATTATGCGTTAAGAAAATTACTCACTGTGGTGTATTTTCCTAGCTGGCAGAGAGATGGAAAGGTCTCTTGGTGAGCTTTGCTGACTTTGTTAACCAGCTCCTCCAGTTCTCCACTCAGCTCATAGTTCTCTGGCAGCACCACCTCCTCCTTCACATCCTTCTTCTTTTTGTTCCTGTCATTACGCACCGCTATGGGGAAGCACAGGGTGACACACATAAAAACCCAAACTCCCCATTAGCTTGATAGTGATTAAGTAGCCTATTATTTTATAAAGAAATGATTTTTTCTTCTCACCTTCTTTAGACATGCCAACCTCAAAGCATTTCTGCAGCCGACAGTATTGGCAGCGGTTGCGGGTTACTTTGTTGATCTGACAGTTCTTGTCTCTGTGGCAGGTATACACCATGTTCTTTTGAATACTGCGCCGGAAGAAACCCTGAAACCGATAAAAGAAAATGTCTTGTACACTGCTTCAACAGTAAAAAAAATGCTCTCGATAACTATTGGATGATTATCTTACAGATGTTCATGGTTCCCAGTCCCAGACAATGTGTTGTGGAGGCAGCCCGGCTGACGGTGAGTATCCTGTTTTTTCTAATTACATTCCTCCCACTGTTTGTTTTCCTGTACTCTGACGACCTCCCCGTGTCTCCTCCCCTGCGTGTGCTCTCTCTCTCTCTTTCCCTCCGCTCCTGAGCCCAGCCAACGACCCGCACCTGCTCCTCGTCAGCCACCTCCTCTGCCTGCCACACCTGCCAGCAATCAACCTCATCCCTGTCTGTATATCAACCCCAGTTCTCCTCACTATCTAAGCTTGATCGTCGTTGCTCTCAACCTGGTGCCACAAGTTCTCTCAAGCTCCTGAAAACTCCTGCAGAAATCTCTGTTTTCCAGACCTTGGTTTTTCTCCTGTGTCTAATTCTGTCCTTGTCATTTCCTTCCCAGGTTCACTCGCGCTCTTCCTCCGTTCAGTCAACTGGGCTCGCCCACCGGTCCTCTCCTCCCTCTCGGGCTTCCTCCCCGGCTTCCCCCGCTCCTCGCCAGTCCACCTGCCGCTACACCACTCCCTTCCCCGGTCCCCTGCCTCCCACGGCTCCCTCGCCTCACCTCCTCCGCCTCGCCAGCCCCTCGGCCCTCAGTGCCCACGTCCCCCGGCGTCTGCCACACCTCTACCTCCTCTTCCCTAGCTCCTCTGTTACCTCTAAATAAACCACCTTTCAACTGACTGTTTTGGGTCTGTTCTGTCCTGTTCCCTAACACAATGTATCTTAATTAGTTTTGAGCTAATAAGCAAATGTTAACATGTTAAACATACTAACACGTAGCTCAAAGCACTGCTCACAGAGCCACTAGCATGGCTACACACTTTTAGTGTTAATTATTTTTACATTTCATGCAAATTATAAAATATAGTGCAGTTGATGTGTTCTTTCACTGCTTCTTTGTGAATATCAATTTAATGTCTGTATTTAAAGTACACAACACCAGTATTGTATGTTCTCCAAATGTTACCAATGTTTATTTTCATTTAACATTTTCATTTCCACTTTAACAGCTGTATTCTATTTAGATGCAGTAATTAACACCGTGCTGGTCACATACAGTACCCTGTTTAGCTGTGTTACATTAATAATGTGCAGTATTAGTAAGAATACACTAGAGGGCAGCTTAATAAAAGCAAACGTCACAGCTATGCTACTGCCGCCACCTGTGGGGCTCCAGCTGAACATCAGGGTTCTCCCTGTGGCCTTCTTTTCAGCTGTTCCCTTCATACATGTCCTGTTAACTCTTCACGTGTCTCTGGCTTCATTTACCTTGCAGCCCTCACAGGAGCTCACTCCGTAGTGATAGCCAGACGACTTGTCCTGGCACACAAAGCACGGCTTGTAGACACGAGGCGGAGGCGGAGGAGAGGGAGAGCTGGGCACCATCTCCTCTGAGCTTGTGCTCTGGGTCTCCACCGCTGCAGAAACAGAAGGAAAAAAGGTCTCTTATTATATCAGAGCTTCTTGTTTACATAAGTTCTTAAAGTCTTTAAAACTCTGATGAAAGCTAATACAACAACTGATTAAGAGTCTGTGGTCAACAAAAACCCCCCAATCCCATGCAGGCCACCCCTTGGAGCCAGAAGGCAGGCTCAAAGGCAGACATTTTTAAGAGAAAAGGGAGGAGGGTTGGGGGCACTGCTGATTGACAGGGACTTAAAAGAGACACAATTAGCTGATGGCCAGATGGCCCTGCTGATAAAATACTGATTGGCAGATGAGATTTGATTGGCTTCTCCTTTTACTGGTGAGTGGTGGAGCAGCATACCTCTGTTGACTTTTTTGACTGACATCTGAATTTCCGCATCTGTGTGTGTGTGTGTTTGTGAGCCCGCACACACATGCACAAGCTCCTATTTTTATTTGAAAGGCTGTCCAACCAGACCTGCCTATATACCTCCAGCTCCATGTGAACAAACAGAGGCGGGATGTTTATGAGACTCGGCTGTCTCCCTCTGTTCCCTCTTGCTGGCTCACTAAAGAAAATGGCACACAGTATAACACCATTTGCTGGCCACAGGCAAAAAGTCCTTCCACTGCTGCTAATGAAAACGTTCAAAACAAACAATGTAAAACAGATGCGATGGCGAGATGATTAAACATCCAGCCATCTAGATGATTAAAAACTGCGGTTCCTTATGCTCAGATTAAAGGCAAAAAAGAGAGAAACACAAAACAAGCCTGGTAGACATTTGAAGGTGATGACTAAAGAACAACCAGATTCCTTCGAACATGCCTTTCAACTTTCACCTTCAGTCACCCCAACTTCACCTCCCTCTGCCCATTCCCACCCCCACTCCCTTGTTTCCTGGCCCTAAATTCCTCAGTGCAGGCTGGACAGGGTTTAATAGTTGCCCAGGCTCATAAGCGGCCCTATAAAGGTTGTGTCTGGGATGGGAAGGAGGCCCCCGGCCAGGCTGACGGCCTCTTTATTGGTATCCAGTCACCTTGGGCAGCTATTCACATCAACAGCTCCATCCTTGGATCCCTTCCTAGTAAAAATAAAGAATCTGGGGTCAAAAACCCAAAGTCACAGCCCCTCCTGTCACCTTCAATGGATAGCACAGGACTGAACCAAATGTGGCCTCCACCCCACCGCAGCAACCCCAACCTGAACCCACAGCTTGTCATTAACAAGAGTGGTAAGGTTTCAAAAAACAGAGAGGCAAAGGCACAAAGGAATAATCTAATAAAAACAGAGAGGGGAAAATGAAAAGAGAACGAAAGGGTAAGAAGGAGGTGAGTTTGAGGACAGAAACTTCCCAGTGGCCAAGAGGTTAAATAAAATCCTGACCATTTAACTTTGACCTTGACTGAAGAAGGCCATTAGTAACTACGTGGCCAGCAGCTCGCTTTGTAGTTCATAAATGTGTTCAAATATGACAACGTTCAATGAATCATGACTACTTTTATCCCACCGTGTTGCTGAGCAGCACTTACAGCTCTTGTCCTGCAGCTATTTATCAAACAATAAATCACTATGATCCAATAAAAACATGGTTTAAGAAATTGAGAAATAAAACCTTGTTTTTAACTGGATAATCACATATTTTAAATTAACCTTGACTGGTTCAACTGTTTTTGATGCAATCATAATGCATAACTATAGAAGTGTGTAAATTAATCACAGTTTCTCTTAGTGAGAACAGTCTGAAATGGAAATACAAAACACACCACTGTTTTTTTGATGACGTGTGAATATATTCATTTCTGTTCCCACAGTGGGCTTAAATGATATTAATGTAATTTTT
The DNA here is from genome assembly GCA_024633595.2 of Lepomis macrochirus. Classification (NCBI taxonomy): domain Eukaryota; kingdom Metazoa; phylum Chordata; class Actinopteri; order Centrarchiformes; family Centrarchidae; genus Lepomis; species Lepomis macrochirus. The sequence continues at coordinate 26,924,240 of JALXJV020000004.1, read as the reverse complement.
AATTTACTTATGTATGCAGCACAAAGGAAAGGTTTTTAATACACTGTAATCAATCTGATGCTGTGTCATGACATTAAATAGTTCCTTCAACTGGCTATAACGTTTTCTAAACTGAACCACTTTGCGTGGCTTACCTCTTTAGGTTACTTTATAACACATGCATTTTCCAATTTGGTGCATTTCACAGAAAACCCTAACCCAAAAATGGGTTTTATAAAGCATGTACAAATTCATGTAGGCTTACATCTAATTTGAGATAAAAGCCGTCTGAAACATCATGTTAATTAGAGCTGAAAAAAAGAATCAATTAGCTGATTAACAAAAATTAATCTACAACTATATTAATAATTGATTACTCATTTACTATTTTCTAGCGATGTGCCAAACATTTAAACACAGACACAACGAGAAAGAAAAAAAAAACCCGAGCCAGAAATAAGCAACAGCAGGTCCAACACTACATACAATCAGTAATGATGCATTGGTTTTATCTGCTATGTGACGCAACGCTTCAAGAATGCATTTCAGTTTCTCACTTGTGAGGATTTTCTGATTTTCTTTGTCTCCTGTTAAAGTAAACTGAACACCTTGTGAGTTTTGGACTGACAGCACCTCGGGCTTTAGGTGTGATAGGCATCCGTCACTATTGTCTGACAATCTATAGACCAAAGAAACTGAAGAAAGTAACTGGCAGATTAATTGAACGAATGGCAGACAGAGAACAAGATAATGAGGATATCATTTCTTTCCAGAAAAGACAGATGATAACAGCAGCAGTAAATATAAGGCTATGCTCTGAAAATATCATGTTTCACACACGTTTATGAGTAAACAAAAAACTGCTTGTTAAGTAAATACTATTATGTATTCAGGTGTACGAGGTGGGGCTGAATGAATGGCACCGTAACATGATCACTGTTTTCTGTTTATATAGTAACAGTGACAATGTAAAAGTGGCCTGGAGAGAACAAGTGGAAAAATTGCTCCCATTGAAACGGAGAAGCTGCATCTGGCGCCAGGAGCGAGGTAGTGACTGACACCGTCTGAGGGTGGTGAGAGAGGGCGAGGAGGGACGTGACGGAGAGAGACAGGGTGAGAGACACTGGGCTGAAGACAGCGAGAGAGAGGGAGGGAGGAGGGAGGAGGGAGGAGGGAGGGAGGAGGGGACTTTACCTGGCGTTGAGAAACAAGGAGAGAAGCCAAAACCTGTCGGCAGCTGTCATCGCCCTGAACTGAGCTCAGCCTCATAGCCTTGGTTTGAAAAAAAAACCCTCTCTCTTCTTAACCTACAGCTCACCCCTTAGCGTGTCACAACATCAATCAGCACACCTCTATTGGACGCAGAAGAGACAAGATGGCTCGTGTGAATCAGCCCCATCAGATAGCTGGATACAGTTAGTGGACAGTGGACGGAGACAGTGAACAAGTGGAGTGTTTTTTCACTTCAAGATGGTCCTTTTTCTAAAATTTGAACTTCATCTACAACAGAAAACTCCACTTTAGCTTCTACCACCTAAGTTACCATACAATAGTCTTCTAATATCACTTGATTTACTCATGCTTTTGTGTCTTTCCCACCATCACTTCTCTCCCATTTTCTCAGTGTTGGTTGTCAGATCAACACATCCCTATTTAGACAACAGAAGCCCATCTGAAAGCAGAGACCATCCTTATCAGCGCTGATAGAGTCTCCTAATCTAAGCACAGGAATGGCTATTTCAGTCCTGGGAAGTGTACTAAACCTGCACCATGAAAATCATTTCTGACGAGTTCACATCAAATTTGGCAACAGCTCGTAACATGTGACGTGTCCTAAATCCATACTACATGCTAACTGTAGGTGCGGTTAGTATACAGGACATAAACCATTTTATACTGACAGGAAATAATTGAATACTTCAGACGTTAGCCAAAAACAACTTAAGAGTGACAGTGCCATATTTTTTTTTTTTAAAAATTGTTTTGGTTTTGTTGTCTGAGGTCTTCCTGGAGCTGTATTACCAACATTCACAATTCTTGTTCTGCTTTGAGCAGCTCCTCCATTTTCTTTGTGAGAATAGTGCCCATCAACAGCAGTTTACTTTAATATTAAGTATAGATCTGGGACACAGATCCTCTACACGAAAGTGCTATGAATAGCAAGACCCATTTCTTTAGAAAGCCTGTCCACTTGGCATCTAGCACTGATGATCTACAGCGCTGATCTGTTAGGGGTGAGGGAGCCGATGTTTCAGCAAGACAGAACTGATCTGTCATTCTGTACTAACAAGTGCATGAGAATGAAAGCAGTGATTGACACAGTGTGACATCAAGCTGCAGTTGTTTCAATCCTATAGCCTGGATACAGCACACAAACAGGTGAACAGAGTGAGCATGGGGTTTGTTTTACACTGATATTGAAGGTGTTTTTTCATTTCTCCTGGAGTGGCTGTGTGGTCGACACAGAGTGACATACGACCTATAGGGCCTGCAGTCTGGCTCTACCTGCCAACACTGCACACCTCAGTGAACTAGACTTTAGCCTGGGGGCTCCATAGAGCCTCACACTGGAGACGAGTGGAGGATAATGCCGAGGACTGTGGTATGACTAAACTTTAGCTGTGATCATTTTTCCGATAATTGCAATGTTGACAAAAACTTTGTCCATCCTGAGTCCTAAAAAGATTAATGTGGATTACGAAAACAGTTTTCACACACACTTTCCGCCTCACAAAATGTTTAGCAGCATGCTGTGGAATGTGTGTGCACATGTGAATATGTGTGTGTGGGCTGTCGCATGGGGCAGGTCAGCCGGACAGTGTGTGAGGGTTTTCAGTGCGACACTGACACACTCAAAGAAACAGTGTGATGAGGACAGATGGGGAGGGAAACATTGGAATAAACTGAATTCATTAATAAATAGCCATAACACATAAAATGCATACAGTTTCAAAGGGTAAAGTCAGTTGTATATTAAATTCTGATTATGTGACATGGTCTATATTTTTTATTATAAAACCCAGGCATCATGCTTAGCATTACTGTACTATGTTGTAATTCATGAGGAGATAAACAGTGGGGGAGAGCTACAGCCTCAAATATGCTGAGTGTAATTACCACAACAGCAGGGAGGAGATGGGGCAGATCTGAGTGACAATCCCTTTCATCAGCTGTTCTAAGTTCAATACCAGTGACCCCCCCCCCCCCACTCCCCCCACTCCCAGCTCAACCCACACTAATAACCCTCTTCCCCCCTCTGTCCTCTCCTGCCTTCCTGCCCTGGCAGGAGGAGGAGTCCTTCCTGTCATTGGCAGTGCATTTTTAAAAGGAAAGGCTGTGAAAACCAAGCTACTGTCCAGGAGATGGGTCCATAAAAACAGCAAACACTTAAAAAGGAGGCAGGCAAGCAATGGTGCACAAAGGCACACACACACACACATTTGCACACCCTCACTTAGAAAAACAGAAATCCTGGACAAATCCTCAAACCTGCAAACTCATATACAGTTGCAAACCCTGTCCTACAATTTCAGATGCACTGTTAAAATGTGGGCCAAAAGAGCATACAATACCTCTGCAGGAAGTCAAAACTCACACTCGGCTGAGCTTGACAATGTGTCATTCAAGGCAAGGTTTAAAAGGCAAAACCTGGAAAATAACCTTTTTTTTCCATGTTCATGGAGTTCAGCTTTGTCTGCAGAGCGTAGAGTGGGGGTGCATTTATGGGACAGGTTGTTAAATCTGGGTTTGTCCCTCCCATTCATCATCATAGATACAATGCACCCTTTCTTTTTTTTTATAACACCCAATAAACACAGCACTCTAATTTTGCCCCTTTTTTGATATTATAGAGTCAAACACATCTTCTGCTGCCAACCTCGGTTTAACCAGCAGGCAGTGTGGAAAGATTTGATAAAGTATAAAAGCATTCTGGTATGAAAATAATACAGTTATTAATCCTGTGCGTCAATGAGATGAAATGTTTAGCCTTGTCCCTTCTTGTTTAATAATAGTCCAGTTATGCTCTTTAAAAAAACTAGGGTCTGTACCTGGTTTCACTTTAAGCTCGCAAGCTTTCATTTCTAAAGTGACTCTTTTAAAAGATGTTTCATTAAGCTAAACCACACGTTTGAAACTAGTGTGGAAAGATTAGTTTAGTAGACATAGACAATGGACTAATAGTTCAGTATCATCAGAGGCCAAACTCAGCCAAAGTTAATGCGGTGTAGTGGAGACATGGCTGGAAGTCGTGACGCCACAATCAGAGACAAGCTGGAACACGACTCACTGAACCTCACAAGACGTTGTTTTAAGTTTCACCAATCAGCAGCCTAGCATTGTCTCTCTTCCTGTAGCTTTTATAAGAGTACTGTATTTGCAAAAACATGCTACTCTGAACAGTTTTTAAATGCTTTGAGAGAGGCATGGGTTTAGATTACGAAATTCAGATCAATCTGATCTCCTACTATCCATGACCTACAGTATTAGTCATGTGCATTCCCAACAGATGAGTCTGTAGGCGTTGACAGTCCAAGGTAAATGCTGGATGTTAACACACAAACTGTGACCTCATTACTATGAATAACCAGATTATAGTAATAATTGATAATGATTGCAGTGCATGATTTACAGCAACTAAATAATCTGACATGACAAAATATTTGTTTGACAATGTTGTTTACAAGAGAGAGAAGTTACATCTTATTGAGGCCACAAAGCAGGAAGAAAGAAAGACATAAAATAGTGTGACTGCATTTCTGTGTTCTCTTACTTGCAGGGTCGGTTGTAACCTGAAACCTTTTTCTTTTCTTTGTTCACTCTGTGACATCTCAGACTCAGAAACACCAAAAGAACTCAGACTGATGTCTAAACACTGATCTGGAGTTCCAAGTGTGAAAAAGCAGTGTGTTTGATGCAAAATACATTTTCATAAGCCAGTATGTACATTTCTAAGGTTGACTGTGAAAAATGAAAAGTTTCCAAGTTTCTTATGATCCATTGTAGAAATAAAGGAGAGTCTCGAAAAATGAAACATTTAACTAGTACAACATTAAAAATAGCAACAATTATTCAGTACAAAACATTTTACTGAACACACAATAAAAACCTTATTATACTACATCATAACATGTATCCTCATATTGTGTTATTATTGTAACTACTACAGTTACTTTCATCTGGTTCTTATGAAACTTTTAGATAGTAGTGCATGCAAGGCTGTTAAGAATCTCTGCTTTCCTTGAATGTATCACACACTGACACACAGGTTCACCAGGGTTGTTTGGGCTTTACGGTGAAATTTCTGCCTTACCAGCGCTGAGAAAGTGACAGCCCACACAAAGAGTAAAAGTCAGTCTTTCATGACCAAGTGACACAGTTTGCCTACTTTTATTAAAGACAGAAAATAATTATCTGAGCCACTTCCAGTCCAAGAAATGCAACACACAGACACCCCTTAAAATCTTTTATCTCACAAATCAGGCGCATATCTTCTGTCATTATCAGCTACTAACAGTAAGAGCATCATTGTATCATAGTTAGCTGTTCTCCTCCAGTGTGTTGATATGGTGGTCGAGGGGCATTGTTAAACTTAGCTTTGAAGAGCCCATTTAAGGAGAAGAGGAGAGAGAAAAATGAGATTATCACTGAATGAAGAGGAGAGCACATCCCCTCAAGGCCTGAAACACCAAGATACAAAGAGTTACAGGGGGGTTTAATCCCAAATCCAACTTCATCCCTCCACACTCTTCTTTAACCCCTCATCTATTTCAACTGCCCATGCCCCTACACACAGCTTAATCTCTTAATTGACTCTTTGTAATTGTAATTGAATCATTAAAAGCTCTTAGTTACACAACAGACGCCGTGTAAGCCGAACCATGTGTGAGCAAAGAATTCACACACACACACACACGCACGCACGCACGCAACGCACACTACTGGAAGGAAACATCAAGTGTAGAAAAAGGGCTCTTCAAAAGAGGAGAAAAACAAATGTCACATAGAGGAGAAACTGTCCCCCACTGCACAAGAGACAGTGACAGAGAGAGCGGACAGACTTCAGTATGTCCCCGCTCCCTTTAATACCTCCTGACATTGAAACAAAGGAAGGCCGAGAGGTGCTGAACTGCCTCACATTAAAAAAAAAAAACACAGGAAAAGATGACCCACCCCTAACACACACACACACACACACAAAGGAGGGAAAGCTCATGTCAGAAAGATATAGAGACCAACATGCTCTCAGGTATTTAGATATGCTGCAGCGTCCAACAGTAAATCAAACTTATTCCCTCTTCAGTGAGGGCTGGTCAGCATCTAACTCCTTTAATAATGAAAAAACATGACATGGACCATAAGCAAAGTGATCAGTGGCAATATTTTTTTCGCAAGGGGGGAATTAAACAATTAAAGAGGTAAAGTTGATTTTTTTTTGCTTTAAATTTTTACAGTGGCAAATGGCTGAGACTCAAGAGGTTACACATAAAACGTTTACAGTCTCTTTACTGAAAAGATTAAAATGTAAAATCTTGAAATACGTTAGTTAGTTTTATAGATAATAGACTACCAGCAATTGTAGAACAAGTCTACCAGCAATGCTGCTGAGTCAACGTTAGACATGGAGCTGCAACAATTATTTTTATTATCAATTATTTGATTGATTAATTTATTATTATTAAAATTTGCAATTGCAATTTTGACGTCTTCAAACATCTTGCTTTGTTTGACCAACAGTCCAAAACCTCAGATATATTCATTTTACAATATGAGAAGCAGCACATGATCCCACTAGAGAAGCTCCCACCTGAGAACGTGAAAGCTGGATGATTTAAATGATAAATACATTCTCATAATAGAAAAACATTTATTTTTGTCTTTGTTTAACCGATCAGTTAATCAACTAAATGGTTTTAGCTGGAGTTATAAGCAGTGGCATCTGCAGTCCACCAGCCCGGGCTTCATCTCTGGTTGAGTTAAAAAATAAATGCTGGTATGTTTGATAAAGGAGAGACCTCTTCGCATGTTACTATCCATTTATGTTTGACTGGTTACTCGCAAACAGAGAAGGATGAATCCCCCCAACCCCTGTGGTCAGTCACTGAACATCTTTTTAGTTCCTTCAGTCAATGCAGAAAAAAACTGTATCATTTCTTGGCTGATACTGGACCTGCAACCATCACAGCTAAAAGACAAAAAAAGAAACTAAACTGATTTTTAAACAAAGAAAAGATGATTAATGAACATTTGTGGACATTTGTCTGTCGCTAAGGAGCATCTGGCGAAGCTCCTTAGCGAGTTGAAACAGGCCCTGCTGTGGTGTTTGTCATCCTGACTGCTCATCCATCATCATTAGTGAGCACTGAGGACTTGACCGTGCTTGATGCTCTGGTATCTAAGTAATTACTGAAGATAAATAGACTCAAGGTGCTCAGTTGGGACATCCCAAACCGTTTAAGTTTGACAGTGGGCAGAATGTCATCTTCAAAATAAAAATCAGCTATGTGACACATATGAATAGCAAGACCCATTTCTATAGATAGAGTGTGTCAGTGTTTGATTTTCCTAGCTGAATGACAATAACAAAAGGTCTGCTGATTATTTCGCCAGATAGAACGTATTCTCCTCACTTATCTTTGCAGTGTGTGTCTGTGTGACTGCTCCTGTGTGGTTAGGCTGTTTCTAAAACACTGTATCTTAATACCTGATGGAATCTGTGCCTTGTCCACTCAGGTCTTTTAAATAAATGTCAAAAGAATGCTTAGCTCATGGGGTTAGGAAACAGGGAGTGCTTATGTGTCAAGTGATTCATGATTTATCTTTTAACACTCCACTTCTCATTCCCACCGTCACCTTCTCTTAAAATACATTCTAGCAAGTAACTTCCTTAAATTCGCATTATCGCCAACATAATTCAAACCTATGTAAAGTAAAAGACTGCTCATAGGGTGAAATGATTATCGGGCATTTGTATCTTTTGTGAACTGCCTGTTTCTAACTAACTGTGGCTCTGTTTGTTGGCCAAATCACAGCTGTGTGCTTTCATTTGCCTTCAATCTGTCAGTGCTGTTTCTGTTTGGACGTTGGTGGTTGTTGTTTTCTGGACACATCGACCCGGGTAAGGTCAGATTGTTTAAAGGAGCTGTCACTCATGTGAAGTCATTCATAAAGAAAACAAACAACGATGATGTATAAATATGCACTTCCCAGCTCAGTCACTCACTCTCACAAAGCACACTGAGCACATAAACAAACAAAAAGCGGGGTGAGAATGGGTACATAGAATTGAAAGGAATCTGACTCTTCCTGTGGAGAGAACTCTATGATAACAAAACCAGGACTCTGATAAGAACACACACACACACACACACAGACACACACAGACACACACACACAGACACACACACACACACACACACACACACACACACACACACACACACACACACACACACACACACACACACAGCTGCTCTTTTCCAGTCTGATGGACAGGATGGTGTACTCACACTGAATGCTGCCAGTCCCAGCCCAAGCAAAGGGGTCCAGGCCGGAGAAGTAAGGGGTGGCCTTGGCGAGCATACAGGAGCCTTGTCCAGACACATCAAATAGGGGCCGCGGGGCCATCCCCAGAGCCTCCATACAGTCAAACATGCTCCTCTCAAGCAAACACAACTAGCCCTCCCTCCTCAACCCTTTTGTTCTGCAGCCAAGCAGGCAGAAAGTGACTGTAAAAACTGAGAAAAGGCTTCCTGTGACTGAAAGTAACTCAATCCCCTTCTCAGTCCAGGTGTTCCCTGTCTTTCTGTCTCTCTGTCTCTGGTTGCCCCCTGACCGCCTGTCTTGTCTCTTCCAAACTAAGTCCTCTGGACAGACCAAATCTCTTCTCTCTTGCCTTACTTCTGCTCCACAACCCAGACTACTTTTAGCTTCTCTTTTTCCCAGATCACTTGCTTGCCTGCCTGCTTTGCCTTTTCTGCTGTAACTGATCTCAGCTCCCCTCTTGCGGCTCTCTGGGCCTCTCACACTCCACCACAGACTCAGCCAACTATCTGCATGCTCTCTCGGCACAGAAAAAGGAGGTGGGGTCCAGGAAATAGAAGTGGGAGGGACGTAGTGCCTGAGGGGGTGTGTACCTGCCTTCTGATTTGCCAAACTTTCTTCCCTCCCTCTGTTCTCCCTCAAGTTTTCCAACTTGCCTCTTTATATTTCATATTCTGCAAAAGAAAATAAACACTTCTGACCTCCCCTACCTCCTCCCTCGACTTTTTTTCTTTCTTTTTCCTCCATTAATTCCCTGTCTGTTTCACCACAACTGGAATATTTTAGCCATTCTCTTCCAAACAGTACAGCTCTGCCACCTTTAGCAAAAAACTCTCACATCTCACAGAGTCTTGTCAAAGAACGAAAGATGCTGAGAGACAGGCAATTTAGTGAGGATGTCATTTGCTAATTTTTTCAGCTTGCACTGTAAATAGATGCTCTCCGGTGGTTTCTGTACAGGGACAGAAGGATTATCTGACGTTTAAGTGGCCACAGGAACTTATCTGCTCACACACACACAGTTCCTGCAATTTTTCCCAAAATCAAAAGCCTATTACCAGAGTATTGTGTTTTACTATGATTTATATATTTTTTTTATTATTATTCCCATAAGTATGTGTAAAATACACTGAAACCATGACAAAATAAGAACTAAAAGGGATTATACTGTTTTATTTTATGGGTTCATTATTCCCTGATTATCTCTTGAAAGTTTCCTGGAAAAGGAGCTGTGTAATTTGTCACAAATTAAACAGAAAATAAAAGCAATGTTCTGCGTCAGTTATGACAGTTTTGTCGTGTTGAGCTGCTGATTTACAGAGGAATTTCCCTAGAATAACTGCCCACTTTAAACTCAATGTAATATTCATTATTGATTTTTATATAAGTTGAATGTTGCATGCTTGTATGCAGACAAATTTCAACGTATTGCATGGTTTCCTGACCTAATTCCAAAATGTACCAATTGAAGTAACACAGCATTACAGAAGAGAAGAAGAAGAGCAAGAAAGGATGCTTAACATGGATGAAATGCAAGACAAGGACTTTATGCAAAATATACATTTAAAAACATCTTTAAAGGGTCTGCAGCAAGGCCAACTCCTAAAGGACTCACCTAATGGCAACAATTAATTAATATTTAATATTTCTGAAATTTTAGGTGGAAGTCTGTTTCACTCAACATATTATTCTGTTTCGTTCTCTCTCAATAGTTCTCCTTCTCCATGTCTCTCCATAGCATGAATTGTTATTTTCTCTTAAAGCTTCTCTTTTTCTCTTTCCATTTGGTCTTGGCATGTGTGTATATCTGATCCAATTCCTTCAATTCAGTTCAAATGGACTCAGTTATCTTCCCTCCCGGAGCTTATTGGATACTTCAGTCGCGCCGGAGTGCGAGCCCGCTGCAGGCCAACCACACTGGCCTGGAGTCTGGATAGTTTGTGTATGAAACAACCTCACCCTCCTCCCTTTCCTTCCCTCGTTCAAGAAGGATGAACTCTGGAAGAAACCCCCACTGGGGCTTTTACACCCCCCTTCACACACACACACACACACACAAACACACACACAGACTTCCCAAACTGTCCTGCCCGTGGCTTTGTATGTTTCATGCTGCTTGTGTGTGTTACAACTCTCTATTTTCTTTGTTTTTCTCCTGTTGTTTGTTTGTTTGTTTCCATATCTTCCAACCCCCCTGAATCCACTTATTTCTATATATTTTCTTTATTATTTGGAAGATGCACCCCTCTGTTGTTTTTTTGCTTAACTTTTTTTATTCATCTCGCAAGTACTCTTTTTAGTTAACCCCCTCCTGTTCTTGACCTTTTACCTGTCTTTCACCACTGTGGCCAGCAGCCACACACACTCATACACACACTACAATGCCACACTGCAGGAAGCAGAGCTGCGCAGTATCAGCCTGCTGAGCTCTCTCCACACCTTGAGACAATTACCCTCCCCACCTCGCAGCACCCTGCCCCCTGTTGCTGCTTTATGGAAAGAGGCACACAAATGTGAAGATGGAAAAAAGTAAGTTGTCACTTTCAACAAAACCTAAACTCACTCTAGCTATTTTAGTTGGGCAAACCACGGCTCTCTGCCTGTCTCACACACATGCACACAATTTGTAAGAGGAGCGAGTCACATTTCAACTATTCACAATCAGGTTCTTCGGCTATTCATCCGGTCGTCATCTCTGACACAAACACACAGAGCGGAACAATGGCCTCTCTCTCTCTCTCTGTTTCTCCATGAGCAGCTCCTCCATCTCAGCCACAGATATTTGCACAAAGTCTCACTGCGGTCATCAGCAGGCTCACAAATACAGTCACAAATGTGAGGCAAGGAGAGTGAGTCTGCTGGTTTGTGATATTCATGGGTGTTGGAATGTGCAGCCTACAGAGTGGCAGTGAAAATGTGTGTGTCTCTGTGCATGCGTGTGCATGCATGTGTGTGTGTGTGTGTTGAGACTCATGGACAATTATGTGTGTATGTGCTTCAACAGAGTGCCTGTGATGAAAGACACAAAGAAAAACACACAAGCCTTGCTCTGTGCCTTTAGGTTCAAGTTACTAATATCACATACGCACACACACACACACACACACACACACACACAAAACATTACAAAGAACAAGATGTGACTAGTACAGAAATTACGAAAGGACATTGTGTTCATTGTGGAAAAATACACTTCTTATCCTTGTGATTGCTACAATGAGATTTCTTCCTTTTCAAAACAAAAAAAAGTGATTTTGATGTAGACAGACTGATGATCCATTGATCCTGATGTCATAAAAAAGCCAAAATGCATTGTTCCAAAAACAGATTTGAGAAATATTTACTTATTCCTGAAAAAATCCAGAGTTGGTATCATGTCTTCACACCGATTCCAGGAAGCACTGGGCAAAAAAAAGCCTTAGCTAAAAGTTCCCTGTGTTTTCTTTCTAATTCCCAGTTCCCACTGCTATTAGGAAAGAAGAGTGAACTTACTGTATGATTGAATGCACAGCAGGGAGCTTTTGATGTGGATATCCGCTAATTCCAAGTCCAGGGATGTTTTGAGTTTCATCTCATTAGGGAACAAAGTCCAGTCTTCCACTCGTACTGATTAGGACCTGGTTTGAATTAATTTGCAAATCCCACTTAAAGTTCTTCTGTAATTTTGTATAATTTTGTTCACTTTGCACTAATGAGAGATAAGTCATTTATCGTAGCTTCACTTGATGGTAAAGAATGGGCTCATTAATTGCATGGTTGGTCTTACTCTTTGAAAGTAATCAGTACTGAAAAACCCTTGTTGGCTATATGCCGCAAGTTTACATAGGGGATGTCAAGAGAGTTAATTCAGTTTTCTAGCTGGCTGATGGATAGATGTGTCATGTGAGCATGATGAGCAAACTACCAGACAAAATTGAAAGGCTGTAAGTAATCTTACACTTGCTTGGCATATTAAACAGATATAAACATAACACTATACATATATCTTGTGTTTTGCTGACTTGCAGTGGTCTCACCTTACTGTAGTAGTAGTAGTAGCAACCTAGTGTGTAAAAGGGTAGTCAGTACATTTAAATTTTATGAGAAGCAGCACAAATTTAAATTTTGCGTGTTGTGATGGACCCGGCTATAAGCTACATAATAAGCATCCATACACCCAGCTTACACTTGTGTTGTTTTCAATTGGTGCATTATCTGCTGTTGCTGCTCACTGGGCAGAGTCTCTCTGCTGAGTATCTAGGAAACAGATTCAACAACTCAATCCAGCACTAGAGCCACCCTACCTTAAAATGACCTACATATCAGGCAGCAGTTCGCATCGGAAGCACAATTGTGTCCAATGCAAGAAGGGAGAAAATATTTTCTGAGAAAGACAGAATCTGGTTAAAACCTCACCCATGTTGCAAAATGGGACACAAAAAGCATTCTCTGCACTCCTGCATTGTCGAAATCTTTGAAAAGGAAACTGATGATGAAGAGTTTCATGGACTCACTACCTCAGCTTGAGAAAAAGAGGCTCAATTGGTTCGGTGTCCACTGTTGCCAATCACCTGGTCTCTTAAATATAACGTCATGCAGTTTAAAGAGTGCACGCTATTCCCCGACAGCAGTCGCAGAGGATCCAGTCCATCACTGGTTGAATAGTCCAACAAACTGTGGTGTGCACTGAAGTTGAGGCAGTTTAACAACCCGATCAACTTAAATTTTAAAAAACAGAAGCCACGAAGGATTGTGAAACCCCTGGAGTGGACACTTTCCCAGAGAGCTGACTATTTCTGCTAAATCACCTGATGCTGACGAACTGACTGACTAATGTGTGCCTGTTGTTTTATGAGCAGGTGGTTGAAATGAACTTATTTTGTTTTTTGGAATGTGAAGTCAACTGAAATAAACATTTTGTCCTGTTGAATTTATTTTTTAAAACTAAGGGTTCTTTTGGAGTGTAAGAGTTATTTCTTCACTGAGATATGGACTCTTACCCACACACACAAACACCCACACACTCTTTTATTTCCATGGTTCATCTACACTGAACAAAGATCCTGTGTTGATAATTTAAAACTGTCCGCCTATTTAAAAGCAGAGTTTTGTTGTTTTTTATAAGACATGTGCTGGCTGACTCAAGTGTGACACAATGTTTTGTTTCTCTTTTGTGTGTCTTTTATCAGGATAATTCCTGGGTTATAAAACATTTTTAAATTACCCAGTTGAGGGTCACAGTATGGTTTCAGGTGTGACTTAACACACTGTGGTGAAAGACAGTTAAAAGGTCCACTCACTGAGACCAACAACAGGAGGGGGTTAACTAAAAAGAGTACTTGCAAGATGAATAAAAAAAAGTTAAGCAAAAAACAACAGAGGGGTTGCATCCTATTATCTTCCAAATAATAATGAAAATATATAGAAAGAAATGGATTCAGTGGGGTTGGAAGATATGGAAACAAACTTTCAGAAATGCAACAGACCAGAAATTTCCCAAAATGGAAGTTCAGTGAAACAACACTTTTCAATTTGGTTGTAAATCCCCCTCTGCAAATAACTCTCTCTTGATTCATTTACACGTTTGTTCACATTCCCAACTTACCTGCCTTCCTATTACAGTGTGACACACACATGCACACACGAACGCACACACGTGCGATTTAATGCGGCCCCTCATATCTTTCTGTCTCCATCTCAGAGTCCCAGAGGCAATATGTCAAAGGTGTAATGACATTCTCAGTACTACTAGCGCACTAGATTGGAGATAAACAGATAACACCTGCTCACTGTACATGTTATCCGTATGCACACAATGACACACACAGAGATTGACAAGAGTGTTCACCAGGTATTTCTCAGCTGATGTCAGTCGTGCAGGATGAGAGATACAGTTATGCCCCTGTGTGAAGTGTTTGATTTGGACTCTGCACAGTCTACAGAATATTGATCAATATAGGGATTAATATGGATACAAGTTAATCGGCCCGGTGTGGGACATGACTTCAACATAAACAGCAGTCAAATGTAGGGGACTTGATTAACTTGAGGATAGTAACATTCATATAAATACACTAATTCCTTTAACATGCAGGTAGTTGTACTGTATCTGTTTGTTCTGAAATGGCAAATGTTGCACTGTAGAGGAAGAATAGAAAATCCTGATAGATAAGGCAAACTAAACAGAATGGAAAAGAATGGGAATTGATGACAAAAAAAAATTAAGGGGAAAATGATCTGATGTCATTCAACTTGCTATCCTTCAGTTTTTAATATTGATGTTAAACGTTTCCAGTATTGTTTTGGAGAGTAGAGCCAAAGACTCTTAATTAAACCAACAAAAAATATTCTAAAACACTTACAGGTGAAGAACTATGTCTGGAGCAGAACACATAGATCTGATAAATGTAACTCTGTGTGTTTCAGTCATTATTTCTCTCTTTTATGTTCATTTACAGCAACATGAATTTGCTACACTAACACTAGCATTACAGGGAACCAACAGTGTGCAGTGCACGGGTCAAACTTGTAGCTACCCAAATGTAGATTCAATTGGTGATGTGACCCTCTAATGTCTGAGTAACATCATTAAACAATATGAAGAGAAGAGAAATAATTTTCAGGAAACAGCATAAAGGAGAAAATGTCCTGCACTTCTTAAATCAGCTTCCTTTGCAAACTACACAATGTTGTCAGTCTTTGTGTAAACTCTTGCAATGACTCTCTCTGCGGTGTCGTTCACTCTCTCTGTCACTGTGAAGTGCAATTGCGCCCCCTGTGACTCAAAATGGTCTCCATCCAAACTCAAACACTGCTTCTGCAAGTTGAAATGAGAAACTCTTTTGTCTGCCAAAAGCCCCGACCTTCTTTGAAGGAAATGTATGTTTCTATCTATTCCAATGAGGACTTGAAAGATACAGATCCTACGGAAAGCAGCAAATTACACCAGGGACAGTGTTCGCCATTTTTTCCAGCCTGCCCTCACTGCCATCCGCCTGGTTTTACCACATGGAAAAACTCTCTTCTCTTCTCAGCGCATGATTTAAAGCCTGATTATAACCGCAAACTGGCCCTGAAGACTTTTCCAAAATTGTGGAGACTCTGCGCTGGGCTGGTCAGGACACAGACATTCAGCACACTATCTTGTCATGTGCTAGGGTGTGGGATTAGGATTTCTTGCATCCTCATTGAACCTTAGAACAGTTGGAACGCGCATGATTATTTTCAGATTTGTTTTTAGAACCTGAATTAAGCTGAATGTGATGTTGTAGTTTTGAGCTGGTTAAAGATATAAATCTGAATACAATGAGGTTCTTTCAGTTAGGAGCATCTTTGTGCATCTCATTGTGTATTGATGTGAGTTTAAAGGACCCCAGTGATCTGTCGTCATATAAGTCATTTACAAAGAAATACTCACACAATGCAGCCATCTCTTTGGGAAGGTCAGCCCCAAACCGGCCGAAGAGGTGGCTACTGGCCAGTAGGTCAAAGGGGGAGTGGCTCCGCATGGAGTTAAAGGTGAACGGGTACATGGCACGTGGGAAGCCGGTCATATGACGCACTTGGTGCTCCCTGTTGGTTGCCATCATAAAAAGTGCTTCTGGCAGTTCGGGTGACTTCTCTCTGATTGTCTTGTTGTTTCCTCGTCCTGGGTCGTCTTTGTCAGGGACCTGCAGTGAATTTGAAATGGGCTGGTGCCATTCAGCCCCTCTCGGCTGCTGACTTCTCTGCCGTCTGGCTGCAGAAAGGTGAGAGGGATGCTGACGAGGGAGGAAGGGCGGGAGAGAGACCTGAAGCTGCGAGACCCGACCAGGTGCAGAATCTGTAGAACAGGAAGGAAGACGAGGATGTGGTTAGATGCAGGAACCAAAGTCCAGTTGTTACCACAGTGGCTTAACAACTCATCTCAAGTCAAATCAAAACAATTCATGCAAAAACATCAGTCTCTTTCTGTAATCAAAGCAATACCTGAAATACCCTCAAAGCAAACTCCAGGTGGGGAATAAAAAACAAAGACAAAGAACAAAAAGAGAGAGTTGAAGAAACAGCTGAACAGAGAAGCGGAGGGTCTACAACACTTTTCTCCTGCTTTTTGTCGTTCTTCAAAGTAGTGAAATGATTTCAGGCCATGCCATATGATTTCAATCAGCAGAACTGTATTATAAAGAATCTCTCTGTTCCCTCTGCCAGCCTGACTCTAGCCAGCCTGCCAGAGAACAGCCAGCCACAACATGGGTACAATTAACCCGTTACAACAACAGATCATTCACTGTACCCACACCATAAACCTTCTGCTGAAGGTGAAGCCGCTGAGAGTTTGTGATGATTACAGCGTCTCACCTTCCGTGTCTCTGAGTGCTCATGTAGTGGCTCTGTGACCCTGTCAACAAGCCCACCCTTCTAGTTTCGCTTTGACTCTGTCATCCCCTTCAGTGATTTCATGAATGGGTGGAGCTTATCTCTCTGTGGTGGAGCCGTGGTAAATGCAGCTCGGCCAAAGAATGTCTTGTTGTTTTGGGCCTGCTTCGGCATGGGAATCAAACACCCTGGGTGTGTGAGAGGCAGAAGGAGAGAATTATGAATTTTCAAATGTCCTTCATTTAACAACAAATGATGAATACACAGAATCAGCAGAAATACTGAGTGAATGAGAGTGAATATACATCGAGAGGAACTATTCTATTTTAAAGTATTGTTCACTGGGAAATCCCTGTCTCTCATTCGTACTGTGTTAAGCAGACTAACTCACAAATATGGGTACAGTATATAGTTAGTTATTATATAGTTGTTATTAGTTTAACACAGAAGAATCTGTCAATAAGAATTAAAGTAAACTATTCCACATGTGAAGGTAAAAATACTGGGCAGAGGAGAGCCCCTTTACAGGACATAGCCACACTCTCACACACACACACACCGCACAAACAAGCAATACTTTTAATTTAAAGGATCGACTCACTCAAATGACCTCTTGTGGTCTTGTGGTCTCAGCCAAGCAGAATATGGTTTTATTTGCTCAGGTTCTGAGGTATCCATTTCTTACATTTCTGCCTCTAACACAATATAATGGAGATGAATAAATGTTTGTTTATCTTACTCACAGAATTCAAAAATCACATAAAAACTCAATAGCAACATGTCTTTCCAGAAACAGTGCTCCAGTATACTCTCCATAATCCACAGACCTCTCTGTGAATAGTTTTCATAGGGACTATTTCTTTGGTAGACAGCAGTTCCAGTCAAAAGTGTTTACAGCCATTCATCTCTATTGTACTGTGTGGACATCTCAAAACCTGAATGTATCCTAAACTGCTTGGATGGCACAATAGCCTAACTGAAAAAAACGTTTTTACTCTCATGAAAATGTTTTATGTTGAAATGTTACTTACTGCACTTTATTAAAAACCTCGAACCATAACAGCGTGCTCCACATTTCATCACTACAGATCCTATGAAAATGTGTTAGTTTGTTTTTATTTTGCTGAACTAACCCTTTAAGTGCCTGGCAGTTCTTACCAAAATTCATAATAAAGTCACAACAGCTGAGTGCTTCACCTTTTCTGGTAGGCTTCACCCTAATGCTAATTCATTAGGCACACATGTAAAGACATTTTTATTGTTATTATAATTATTATTTTAATAATTATTCATATATATACACTAAGTTGTCGGTTTATTAGGTACCCCTGTGTTAAAATTAATGCAGTCTAATACAACTGCGCTGCAATAAATCCTGCCTTGAGGAAGATTATAATGTCTCGCTTTTGTTGAAACAGTATCAAGTGAGACTCAACTTGATGACGTAGGTTGTGGAGTTGTTTATTGTATTGCATTAAATTGAGAGGGGTTTCTACTATTTTGTCTACTCTCGTTGATATAAATGGGACGGACAGTCATCTGGGCTACTATTATTAGTAGAGTATAGAGAATTCTTCTACATCCTTTTGTTGTTGCTGTAGCCATTTCTTCCCACACACACATGCACACACAGTACATATTACACATTCACACACAAAGCCACAAAGTCAGCGCAGTGAGTGTTGTTTTTAAAGTCATATTTCCCATATTGACATTTTTTCTGTAACAGCTTGGCTCTGCTGTGGTTTTCTTCACTGCGCGGGCCAGTTAGGGAGAGTCCCTGCAACTATTTCCACAAAGAACGTCTGTGTTTGACGATCAAAGAATGTCAAACCCAGGTTGGATAAAGTGTGTGGTGATTATAAAAGCGATTACATAGATGGTGTGGAGTGGAACGGTCATATTTATGCAAAACATACGTACACACATGCCTCTCAGAGAGCAGAACACAGAAACATACAAGCACGGACATGTAAGCTGCAGAAGTGAAGATACACAGATGTTCTGTGACTTTAATCATGTTCACTGGACAAATAATCAGTGCAAAACACACAGCGTTCACACATGCTGAAGCACCATTAAAAGCTACAATTGACCTTGAAGAATGAAGGAGTAAATACAGGACAGAGAATCCTTCCACAGATGCTGCTTCTGAGTCGTTCAAGTTGACTCTTTAACCAATCAAATTCAAAGACTGAAATCACTGGTATGAAAGCCAGATGTATAAAAGGATTGGGATGAAGAAAAAATAAAGTGTCGAAAGCTGAAAAAAAAGATGGAAAAAGATAGAGGAAAAAAGAGGAAAAGAAAGGGAGGGGAAGCTCATAGGAGGGGGTTTCAAGCATCTGGCTGGCCATGTGTATGAAGTGAACAGAGTCCTATTAATTAGAGCCATACTGAAAACTGGATTAATAAGAGAAAGAACGAACTGTGGTAAAGCAGCATGTGAGGAGGGAGAAAAAAAAACGAGTGGTTGCAGAAACACACATAAAAATAAAGAAACAGTTTTATTTCCACTAATAAACTATGAAATCATGTGCGCCAAAGCCAAGGAACGGTTTCTTTCTCTCTAATGAGTAACCCCACCACCGCCACCACCACTCTCCCTCCGGGGGAATACACCTTGGGTAGGGCAACAAAAGCAGCGCTGTGTCTCTGGGCTTCCAGGCCTCAATGCTGCTTTTATGAGACCTGGCTGGGTCAGGTCAGACTGGGTCACCTAGTCCTGGTCCTGCTGACACAAACACATACACAAATACACCAGCGCACACCCTCACACACACAACACACAACTGATGGCCCCTTTCCTTAAACTGTGGGGATTAAAAACAGCTTTGGTGTAAAAGTAATGGGGTTTTCTATCTGTCTGTCTTCTCCAACAAGCTGCTACATATGGTCAACATGCTTGTTTTCACATACACGTCAAAAAAGGCTTTTAGGTTTTACGTGACTGTGTTATTGTTGCAACCCATGTAAACACTGTTCAGCTGTAAACAGCTGAAATGACAGAAACGATATCTAAATAACATGTTTTAAGTGCTTATTAGGAGGATCATCTGGATCTGGTTATCCTGGGTGTAAATGTGACTGAACATTATGGTTTTTCCAACCCAAATCAGTTTGAGGTTATATTATGAAACAACACACACACACACACACACACACACACACACACACACACACACACGGGGCCTGTACCACGCAGCAGGTAATCGAGGTAACTTTGGGGTTAACTCTGGGTTTTCAGTACCACAACAGTGGTTCAGCTAACCTGCTCTGGAGCAGGTTATGCGCCAGATAAGAGATCCAAAAAGCCGTCTACTGACAAATCAGCTCTCTTTGAAAATGACACCACCAAATTTTAATTATAAATTTTAATATGAATGTAGGCTATTTATTTTAGGTTAGTAGCTAGATGTGGGCACAGGTAATGAAGTGAGTTTTCAGGGGGCTAAATGTTGCAATTCAGTCTTTCAACCACTAGGCCTATTTGAGCACATTTTATGGCATAATGTTTTACTTTATGATTCGTGATTCAGCCTGGGCCAAACTTATGCTTTCAGTATTGAGGGGGGAAACGAGCGGCCCCTCCCAACATAGGCTGATCCTTGTCTTTGCTAAAATCTGATTGGTTCAACAATGCCGATCAAAGCGGTTTACTTTCCATCTAGGACGAGTTTATTCTCATTATGTTTTGTCAGTGCTGAAAGCCCAGGGTAAATGAATTAATAAGAAAAAATGTAAGCACAAGATGCAGCTAAATGCGCCTAATTAACTGAGGACTTGGCAGAAAGGTTACTGTAGCAGGTGAGCCAGGACCCTGCACAAGCAGAAACAGGTGCACTATTAGGAGTCTAATGCATTTATTATATACTGAAATTATTTATATGTATATATTGTGTATTTATATGTATTAATGTATAGGCATATACATTAGTCTATATATTTATATAGCCTATATTATAAATAACAGTTTGCAATGTGTTATCACACAAAGAGAACACTGTTCTGTAAGTGAGGAATATCTGATCTGTATGTGTATGTATATTAGCTGTTAAGGTCAGTGGAGGTGATGTAGAAAGACGTGATGATGACACCAGTCATGTTGATAAGGAGGGAGAGGAGGAAAGGGAAGAGCAGGAGGAGAAGGTCGATGGAACCAGACAAAACAGTGACAGGTACTGGGGCAGTGTGCAGGGGGTGACGGGGCTGGATAAGACACATGCCTTTGGTCCAGTGGAATCCACTGTGAGACACCAACATGTCCCTGACACTTAACCCCTAGTTGCTCCAGATGCGTGCGACCTCTGAAATATATAGCAATTGTAAGTCGTTTTGGATAAAAGCATCAGCTAAATGAATAAATGCAAACATAATTGTGTGGACAATCTTAATATGCATAGAGAATAAGAAAATGTTAGTCATTTATTACTGATGTTCATAGCCTATGTAGCTGTACAATCAGTAAAAGCAGAGTGGGGACCAGCACAGGGGAAGCTGAGCCAGGGATGGGGCCTACTATAACAACTAGTAGTAGTAATTATTATCGTAATATTATTACATAGTATTTTAGCACTCTGACTAACTATGGCTTGCCTGATAGCTGTCTTGTTTAGTGCAGAGCTGCCTTGCTTGCCTTTCTGTTCACTCCTGTTTTTCTGTGATCACCTATATTGTGTTCGAATTTAGCCGAACTCTTGATTTTGTCGTTATCATTTACATATATTTTGTCAGACAGTGAATGTGCACAAAATAATGATTTGATCGTAACTCGTAATTGTTCCCTGTTGATCAGGCACTCTTGACTCTTGATTTTATAACTAAATAAACACAAATGCAGCTTAGTCATCATCTGTATTTTGTGATTTTGTCTGTATTAAAATGTAGACTTTCTTTTAGAAGAAGAACAAAAACGCCATGCCATCATTTTAAGATTCATTATCTCTGGGAAAAACTCAGCTCTCAGCTAAGTGCACCTCAATTGCAGAGAAAACGTTCACTAATTTAGCTGGTTTAGTGTGGATGTATCCTGTGCTGGGTCCTTACCAAGACCTGATATTAAATTCTGTGTCTCTCATCATTTCTTCTCCGTAGCAGACACTTTTATAACTGTGCCTGCATGTAATTGTGGCAGCACACATCTTTGTTTAGGTCTTAGATCCATCAGTCATCAGAATTTTGGTTACATTTTCACTTATTTTTCCCCCCGGCACATTATAAAAAATGTCCTGTTGGTGTGGAGATAATGTGGTGCAGCACGGAAATAGATGACGAGAGAATTACAGTTAATCTTCAGTTTTATGGTACATAATGAGTCCACTTTTAGGGCTGAGAAATGTGTGGTAATAGGAAGTCTATGTGTCGTTCAGTGTCATCTATTGAATGAACAACGGCCTGAGTTTAAGTGTTCAGAAAACAGAGCTTGATCGGGGTGTGTAGGTCAGTAGAAATTATATATATGTTGTTTAGAACAGGCACTCTTGGTTATCCCTAGTGTTAAAGGCAAACATGAATGCATTTTATGAAAAACCATGTAATCACCAAATTCTGAGCAACGCTGAGCCAGGTTTTGAAACTTTCTTCATCAATCCCCCTAGATATTAACCACTGATTTCATAGACTTAGTTTTCATTAAAAGTTATTTAAGTCACCCACCAAGCACAAAGAAACTGATGCATGATTGGACATACTTGTGCTCAAAGTTTTTGACAAACCCAATCCCAATCAGGTGTAGAATTGGAGCCAGACTGATAAATGCATGTTAGCGTTTGACACAGGTTTTTCCCAGGTCACTGTATCCATCTGAAAGGACTAAAAGCTCCCATGTTTCCCATTACTCTGAACAGTCTTTATGGTCACCCTCAACAGTTTAGAACAACTGTAGAGTAGAGAGTCAATAAACATTCAGGTATGTAAAACATTTTTGTTTCAGTTACTGAGGTTTAGGAGATCATCTTGACTTTAGTAAGCCATGTTTAGGGCTAGAGTTTGTGTCTATTATGAATAAATGCAATTTGTATTTCTGTGGTCTCATATTTGTGGTTGGATGCCAAGCTCAAGTTTACTATTATATTTAATGATTTTGGATTTATGTTAGTGCTACATTCATGTACGTTGTATTTTACTGCTGTAGATGTTTAAGGTTAATAAACAACTATTGTTGAAGTTTAATCTACAGCAATGCATCATATTTTATAACATCATCATATCATGGTAGTGTCACTGTCCTGTGAGAAACATGTCTCTCTAAAAAGTCAACTTCTCAAATTTTTTTAATCTAAAAAGTAACATGTAACTAAATCTGTCAGACTAATGTGTAGTAAAAAGTAAAGTCCTCTGAAATGTAGTGGAGTAGTACAAAGTTGCATAAAATGGATGGTAGTGTACCTTGAATTTCAAGTAGCTACATTCCACCACTGGTAGCCAGAAGGTTTGGACAAAAAAAATTCTATTATTTGTAGTGTGTCATCAGTTCTTCATCAGTAAAACCTGCACACTTTGGACTATGCTCAGTCAACATTGTGTTTTCATGGCAAAGCATCATGTCTCAACTACAAAGGAGTACACACACACTGCCAGGTTTTAGGATTTCAGTCTAAAACTTAGAGGAACATGAAAGAAATGAACAACAGCATTATAATCAGTTCAAAAAGGTGAATGTTAATATTTTCCATTAAATCAAAATTATGTTAATTAAGAGTGACAACAAAGCGTAACCAGACTGTACAATGCGCTGCTCCACATCACATAATGATGTCCTTTATTTTGTTTAATCATGTGATGAATTAGTGCTCATGCTCATGTTAGCATATCAGATGGATTCCATGATGATGTTTTTTTCTGTGTTTTTCTTACCCAGAGAGAGTGTGAACACATTCTAAGACTAGAAAAAGAAGCGGTTTGTCTGAAAATAAACTTTGATCTTTTGGACTGCGAACAGGCCACAGGAACCGAAAAGTCTGCTCCTTCCCTCTGTACTCTCTGCAGTTTTTCTCCTGTCAGTACATAGAAAGTTAAAAAATGAAAAAAAATGATGTTTTTCTCTTCCCAACTATTTAGTCATCTTTCTGTTTCCAAATTTTTAGTGTGTGGGTTCAATCCAGAGCAATGTGAGTCAGCTGGAAAATGGGCGGGCATTCAATGGTAAAGTGCAAAATGTTTTTTCTTTTTGAATTTCTTGGTTTCGCTATCTTGTGAGAATCTTTTGTGAATGTGAGCTTTGCTTATCTGCTGTTCTTTCTCTTTTACTCTGAGATCTATTTACTATTCTCAGTGTAATATTGAGCAAATAGTTGATCTTTTTTTAGTAACTTCTGACTTGCACAACAGAAGAAGGTTTATAGTTTTATTCAGTTTTCAGACATATGTCTGATAGTGGGAAGGACAAACTTACATACAATCTACGCATTTGAAACCACAGCATTTCTATGCATGACACCTATACAGCCACAGAGAAAATTAAAAAGCAGAGTCTGAGTGAATATGAAGGCAAGAAAACTTCCCCCAAAACACCTAAATGCAAGGAAAACCATGACTTCAGCAGGAACAATTAGCAGTAAACCAAAAAACCACAATCAAATCTGGCTTATTCTGAGAGAGTGCATCCAGAGATGAGCTGTTTTGAACACACTGAGTAGAAAATGCACATACTAACACACAGAAACCATTACAGAGGATAAAAAACACAAGCACCACAAACAACATAATTAGATTTTCCAACAAATGACCGTACTATATTTTATGTCAAACTGACATGTAAAAATGTCTTATGAGGAATACAAATATTGCTCGGCCATAAACCATCAGTGTCTGACAGCCATCTTATTACCACAAAATGTTTCTGGCTGTGGCAAACACATATTTTCAATTTATGCAAGCCATTATGTTGTTATCCTAGTCAATAATGGACACACACATGCATATATTAGGCCTCAAAACAACATTTGATATCTATTTTCCAAGTGTTATTGCTCTGAATCATCTTTCAAAATGATTGCCAGACATTCATTTTATTAAAATGATTTCCAGTAAACAGGATCTGAACTCCCTCACTCAGTTTACAGAGGCTATAAAAAAAAACTATGTTCGAAGTTTGAGGAGGTCGAAGTCAATAATCAGTTTGATCACTTGGACATATCAGCTTTAAAGCAACATTATGTAAGATGTGTTTTTTTGACACATGAGTGACTAGGCGCCCCTACCGTTTCAGAGTGGCATTCACCGCTGTCGTAAATAAGGACAACTGTACACGTTCATTTGTTATGATTACATTACGATAAAAAACTAGCAAGTGCGACAACACAGGACATAGCAATATTACTTACTAGACCAACTATGAAGAAATAAGACACAGAAGTAAGGCCAGCTCGGCGTCTGTCTCTCGCCATCTGTGCAGTAGCCGCTTCCTTGGTGGGTCCCTCTCTTTTTCTCTTCATAGCTTCCTCCTTCAATGTCCCCTTCTGTCTACCTCCGCCATAGAGAGCCTAAGTCACTCGCTTCCGATTCCAGCCCATAGGATCTTACTTCGGGAAAAATATGTATAGTAGTCAACGGCGAGAGACAACTTATTTCTTGATCCTGTTTGAACTGTGCCCTGAATTACAGATTGTCAATGTAAAAGATAATTTTGCCCATCAAGAAAGTTGCAGTTTGTCCTTAACCAGTAAATTACATGTTGTTTTGCGTGAAAACTGTTCTATGAACTACATCTCTCTTCTCACAAAATATATGTCATCAACATGTTAACTCGTTAATGCTAGCTAATTGTTGCTAGCTACATATAACTTAGCTATGTTCCACGCAGAAAGATATCTCACCTGATGAGTTTAATCTAACGACTCTGTCCTTTTATCACATCGACACATCTAAGTTCCTTGACGTTAGCTTCAGTAACGTTAGCTTCAGTCATTAAGAGAAAAAGTTTCAACGTCACATATGTGACTTTTGGGTTTGTGGTCTTTGTAATTTTACATCAATCTGTGACTTTCTTGACTTTGACCATCATCATATAATTCAGAGCACAATTCAAATGGAATCAAAAAATGAGCTGTCTCTTGCCATTGATTACCGTACAATAACGTTACTTTTTCTGAAGTAAGGTCTCTATTAGCAAACGTTTTGTCCATAGATGGCTGCTGAGCCCGGTTATGTTGACAATGTCACTGCCCACCATCAGCAGCAGCAGCATTTGCTTGAAACTTAGCCAACAAATTTAGACGGCACTTACAGTAACATCACAGATGTACGTCTGTTATATCTAGCAAATTTGCTAACCTCATCTCGAGATTTATAGCTAGCAGCAAAACCTCTGTGGCTGATTTGTGGCAACTTTGCTAACACAGCGAGACATCAAGCAAGTGCAACAACACAAGACACAACAAGCTGGCTAATAAGTTATTACTTACTAGTCTAACAGAAATATGGCCAGCTTGGCATCTGTCTCACATCCTTTCAGCTCTTTTAGCTCACGCCAACAAGTAAAAGCAAGACTGATATTTACTCTTGTCCAGTCGCTTTCTCGGTCAATCTCTCTTTTTCGCTTCCTCAAAAACTTCTTTGGTCTCTTTGTGGCCTCTGCCATGTTATTCATACTGACAATACTGAGCTAGCTGTTATCTAGAGCCATTTACCGACGGGAAGAGCAGTTTCCAGCACAGGGAACCCGGAGTGGCAATGACAGAGACTCTATTCATCCCATTACAAGACAGTTTATCATCAAAATGATTTTTTTTTTAAGATAAAAATACTAAATACTGTTGCTGTAAGGCTATTCTCTACTTGCACAATGTAGTGTGATGCATATTCGTTTTACCAGCTGCACTATAATAACATTATTTCACCTTCAAACCCCTTTCCTCCAGCCTTACAGTGCTTTTTCATTCTTAAGTTAGTTAGCTACTTTGCGTTTCACAGTTAGCATTGTACATTTAGATAGTCACCTCAGTGTCTTAGGTAAAAGCAACAGTTAGCAACAACTACTCAGTGTGGTAGCCTAATTTTTACATTTAGCTAATGTTGGGTCGCCAAGGGTCTTTGTTACTGTCGCACCAGATTCTGCTCTGATCAACAACAGTAGTTCGTAAAAGCGAAAGGCGTACATGTCACACTGCACTGTAGTACAAGTAGAGAATAGTTGCACATTTTGTGAAACAAATTGCTGCCAGTTTGGTAAGAAGTTTGATACCCCTCTCATCTGTGCACTAAGCTGTAGCCAGTAGCTGGGTCACCGCACCTGGCCAAGAAATAGTTAAGATTAGATATAACATAAGTGAGCCTTAGAGGTGCTTTTGCACTAGTTTTGTCAGCTTTGGACAGAGCCAGGTGTTTTCCATTGTTTTAGTCTTTATGCTAAGCTAGTTTCATATCAAGCATACAAACAAAGTGCTGTTAATCCTCTCATTTAATTCACAGAAAGCCAATAAGCATATTTCCACATACTTCACACCCGCACTTGGACTTCAGTCAGTAAATCTACTAAAATAGAATTAGAGTTATATCTACTAAAGGCAGGGGTGGTTATGGGAGGGAACGCACATGAGTAGAAGTCGGTAGATAACAGCATTTCTGATCAGATTTCAATAATCTATTCAATGTTTTTTATTATTTATGGCTGTTTTAGACTGTTTGTAAAGCGTGCTAATGAGACAAAAATAAATTATTGTGCTTGAACGCACCACAAATCCAGCTACTGTCCGTACTTCTAATAGAACAGCGTGTCATTGAGGAGTCCCTGGAACTAGTCCCTAGAGTAGCGTTTCTGTGTCAGAGC
The DNA here is from genome assembly GCA_024633595.2 of Lepomis macrochirus. Taxonomy (NCBI): domain Eukaryota; kingdom Metazoa; phylum Chordata; class Actinopteri; order Centrarchiformes; family Centrarchidae; genus Lepomis; species Lepomis macrochirus. The sequence goes on along the minus strand of JALXJV020000004.1, from coordinate 26,896,615 downwards.
TGTCATCTTAACTGGCAACAGGTTTGGTGGAAGCTGCAGTGATGTCAAAAGGTACGCATCTCATGTCTTTCAAAGGATGCTGTAAAGTTACTATCGAAGCACACAATTTTTTCTGTGATTATGCTCATGTTTCATTGTGAACAACAAGTGTGTGTAGGAGCTCACGGACAGCAGGACTTCTCTGCTTTCAACACACACATGGAAGTGTTTTTTCCCAGCACATCATAAAAAATGTCCTGTTGGTGTGGAGATAAATGTGGTGCAGCATTTTCAGAGAAATAGGCTAGATGACTAGGGAATTACAGTTAATGTTCAGTTTTATGGAATAATGACTCCACTTCTTGGGCTGAGAAATGTGTGGTAATTGGAAGTTTGCTTATAAGGTTTTCAATCAATTATGCAGATGCTTTTTGTTTTTGTTAGTTTTGTCTTTAACATTTTTAGTTTTGATATGTAAAGTGTGTTTCAGCATCTAGACTGATGCTCTTAAGAATAGTGTATATAAAGCAGAAAAGATTAATTGATTAGTGAATTGGCAAATGAATCTGCAACAATGTTGATAAATGATTAATCATTTAGCCCATTTCTTACTTAAAATGTCTTAAACATTCATTGATTACTTCTTCAATGTATATTTGCAGTTTCTATCTTTATCTATATCTGTCTTCCATAATAATAAGCTGGTTTTGAACTGCTGGTTGGACAAAACAAGCAATTTAAAGAAAACAATTAATTAATTAATGGAGAAAAATTTGATAGATTAATAAACTATTTCAACAATTGCAGTTGCAGCCCTAACTTGGATTAGTTCTTACCTTGGCAACAATCTAGCTTATTTTAAAAATACAATACAATAAACAAATCTTCAAGCTACACTAAATCATAAAGTTACAGCAACAATCAAATCATCACCCACTAGAAAATTATCTGAAAGCCACCATGAGTACTCTCCGCTTTGTTTATTCTTTACCACAAAGTGTCACCTGACTCTCGACTAACTTGTCGCTTTACTCTTGCTCACAAATCTAAACTATCTGACGTACTTGGAATAACACAGTGTGAATACTGTTAGCGGTGCTAATGGGGAGGATGATGATGATGATGATAGTAATGTTTCATAAAACACATAATGTTGCCATTATGTGGAGCCAACCCTGCGGGCTGCCAGGGGTCTCCAGGTCGGAGCCGGGGTCAGCCACTGTCGCTCCAGGCTCAACAGCCTGTGCCATGGGTCAGGCCTAATTGAGGCATTTGGTAGGCAGCTTTTCATTTGGTATTAAAGTGAAAAGTGAGACTAAAGACTGCCCGAAGCCCCCCACCGCCTAAGTCACACACACAGACGCACACACTCAAAATCTGTGCCTTGTTGTTCCTCCACAGAGAGGATTAGAAGTGTATTTAAAAGGACTTGTAGTCCGTACTGAAGAGCAGCCCCGGGCCACGATTAAACACATTGAGGAGCTCTTTAGACACACTGAGACACATTCAGCCTTGAATTTTATAAAAGTGCAGCAGAAACAATAATGAATGTCACACCAAGCCGAACCACAGTCAGTCAGTCCATAGCTCTCACCAAAATCTCTCGAAATAACTCTGTGGACAATATGTAACTCTGCAGAACAAGAAAACATTTGTGTCTTTCCCCTCTCAAAAACAAGTAGGGAGCTCTCGCTTCTTTGTTTTCGAAGTTCGAAGTTTCCATTTATATGTAGCGACCATGAGAACAACCCTGTACAAAATCAAACTCAGCTGACACGGACCAGCCAAGAAGATGAGACTTCTTTGGTGTTTTTTTTCTTTTCCTTTTATATTGAGGAAATGTGGAAGAAAGAAGTCAGTGAGACAGAGAGAGAGAGAGAAAGACGGAGAGGAGCCAGACACCCTCCTCAGCCTGAGGGGCTGCCATTCTTGAAAAGTATGGAGAACAAAGATGAGATTGCAATGCAGTAAAAGGCGCTATATCCAACAAACCCAAACCAATGCGCACACACACGCACGCACCCACACACACACACACACACACACACACACACACACACACACACACACACACACACACTCACATTTTTCTTTAAGTTTCTTTTGCAAGTGATGAAACCAAAGAAAAAACATACTTAACCAAGAGCAGATGCATCCACCCTAAATGTTAGATTTTAAAAGCTGAAAGAATCTGACCTGGGATCAGAGTTCACTCAGTAGCCAACACTCTGTGAACATCCAGTGACAAAGAAAATGACCAAGTGATGAAAAGCATGGTCAAAAATCAAATCCATTCTAACAGAAGACAAGAAGAGAAGGAAGAAGAAGAAGAAGAAGAAGAAGAAGAAGAGCTATATGTAGCGAGTCTGTCTACTCCTCTCCAGAATGTGATCTCTAATATACTGTATATTGTTTACACCTAGCTGTTCATGCCCTGCTTATAGACTCGTCCACCTATCCCTGTGGACGTGCTGATGAACATTCCTCAAGACATTAAGGAAAATTAATCTGGAACAGATTTTACAAGAGTTTGCTAAAAGGGCTTCGCAGCGGGGCCTTGCATTGGAGTGCATAGCATAGAGTGGCACAATGAGGCTGGTCAGCAGTGTAGTGTTAGCGGACAGACACGGGCCGCTCGGATCAGCTGGGCTGGGAAGAAGCACTTACCAGATAAATAGCACTTTAATCACAATCATCAATCAAGCAATGCATCTGTATTTATATAGCACATGGCGCACAAAGGATGCCATTTGAAATGACTCACAGACTGTATAAAAAGAACTTGTGTTTTAGTATGTGGGGGTCAGTAAGTTTATTCACACACACGCACGCACGCACGTACGCACGCACACACACACACACACATAAACACAATGCAAAGCAGCAGCAGTGATCAGACACACAGCAGACTGTCTTGTGATATCCGGAGAAGCCTATTTCAGTGTTTCCATCCCGCTTATGTAATTGTGTGAATGGAAACCTGTTTACATAACCTTCAGTGTGGGGAGGGATGAGTGACTGAGTGTGTACATACTCAGGTAGACCAGACCTACTCAGCCATTTGTGATGATGATGATGGAGTGATCCATCAAGTCTGACAGCTAGTCTGTTGGCTGAGAGCCTGCGGGCTAAAGCAGCCACTTTGTCTGCTGCTGGAAAAGAGCCTGAGATGGTCACAAGCTCACCTGTAGCAATCAGACACTCCAAGGCTGATGCTTGCAACAGTAGAAAATAGTATATGTTGTGTGTTATATAGTAATGTCTTTTCTTATGTATGTCATTCTTTACATATGTGGGGAATTCTAACTTCCATTTTTTTACAACAACATCCCCCTTTTTTTCTGTGCAGAGGACCTTATCTTTCAGCAACTGTGAATCAGAGTTTATGAAGTCGGGAATAAACACATAGATGTGCATCCATCAGTGGGACTAATATAAAACAAATGATGACAGACACACACATCTCCACAAGCACTCGTCTCCTCACATGGAGCAGCCCCGGAGCACATGCAAGTGCTGATCAGCTTTCATTCCCCTCCTTAGCCTTTTTCTGTTGTTCTTTCTCCCTCTCTCGAAATCTCTGTTCTCAATTAAAGCTGTCCTCAGGAAACTCAATCTCTCCAGTCATGCTGTCCCAGAAACACGCACACACACACAGAAAGAGGGAGAGAGAAAGAGAGAGGGAGAGAGACAAGACAACACACACACACACACACACACACACACACACACACACACAAACACACATCTCACTCATGCTCTGACATGTCCTCTGTCTTCTTCTTCTCGCACGCCGCCAACAGACTGAAGTTATAAGGAAGAGAAGATCTTACAAATTGGGATTGAAAACCAAACTTACCAGACCTGGTAAGTTGTAAACACGGCACACAGTCTGGCGGTTAGTGAGGGTAAGTCAGAGGAGAAAGGAGCTGGGAAGGAGCGTAGTAGTTGTGTTTGTCAGTCAGAAGTCCCTCTCGCGGCGTCGATAGAGCTCAGCCTGTTGCATTCCGCCTCCCTCTCCTTTTCCCGTCTTTCTCTCTCTCTCCCTCTCTCTCTCGCTCACTAACACACACCCTCTCTCCCTCTCTCTCTCCTCCTGAAATCATTGTGTACTTTGATTCACAAACCCTGCCTTTGTCACGTGATCCAACACTTCAAATATACAGCACTTTTTTTACCAGCCACAGAATGCCCAGAGGAAGGGAAAACAGGGTCCAGAAAGCTTAGGTTTCAACTTGCTGCCCACCCCCTCTCTTTCCCTCTCTCTCTCTCTTTCTTTCTTTGTCTCATAGTCTCTCTCTCTCTTCATCTCCACTCCCTCTACACTGTATTGTCAGTCAACACTCTTTTGTTGGATTTCTACCCTGTGAGTGTTTGTTTTGCATTTCTAAATGTGTTCCTCGTCTGCTCACCATCCAAAGATAGGCCTACACTAACAAACGATCGGTGCAGGCGCGCATGTGCACACGCTCGCACTAATGAAACAGTCATTAACTCACAGACATACACAAACACACATGCTGCAGAGGGCTGCACACCTTTGGGGATATCAGTGTCAGCCCTTGGCGTTCGCTTTGTGTTGACAATGCCTTGACTTTGGGACCGTGGCCAGCCAATGTGGGAGTCCAGGTGCCTGGGGCCAATCAAGGGCCACTCATTGCTTTATTGTGACTACATATCCCTGATGGGAAAGAAATACACCCTTTCAGCATCAGTGTCCTTACGATTGAAACAATAACCTTTTAACTAAAAACTGGAAATGCAGCATTCAGTGTCAGTATGCTATAATGCAGTCAGTCAATACGTACAGACTACTCAGGTAAACAACTGTACAAGCTAAACTTATATATAATAATGTAAATTGCAACTACTATTAAATGTACAATTCACCTGAAGTGCTACAAATAAGAGCGCACAATATATTGTATATAACAAATCTATAGCATAGATATCTTCTGTCAAAATGACACAGAGCCCGGTATATATGCTAGATGACTTAAATCTCAAAAACGCAAACTACCATGAGTTAATTTCCATCTTTCCTAGCCTGAGAAGTACAAAGGGCTATTCTCCTGGCAGTTCCCGCACCTTTAAATCAGTTCAAGTGAACTCTTCTCCTCCTACAGAATTTTCCTAAGCAAATCAGCCCAGTGGTTTTCTGGTAAGGAAACATTTAATGGTGATACATTTTATCCGTGATGAGATCAAACCTGGCCAGACGGCCCCTGAGGGGCAGAGCTACCTGCCTCTTCATGTCAGAGATAAAACTGTCTGCTACTGTCTGACTGACTGGCCTCAGTGGCCAGTCAGCCTGCTACAGGCCGATTCATGACAGCAACAGTCAGCGCAGGTCACCTTCCAAAACACAAGCTAAGACAAAAGCACAATTTAGTTTTTTAACCCCAGGTTGACTGGTTAATAAGATAACATAAAATTACTGTATTTGAGTTCTCATTCATTTAGTTTATCATCTATGTCTCTTTAAATGATGTTTATGCACGCTCATTCACACATTTACCCTAATATTACCAAGAAAATTGCAACAAGCTCGTCAATATTGTTGAGTGTGTTTGCCCCATACTAAAAAACTGTGTGAATAATTGTACTTAAGTAAGTTAAAATAAATTGATGCCTGCGTATAAAAAGGAAAAACTTGCACTACCCCCCCACTAGCAAGAAGGACATTCAATTTAAATCAAACCAGAGTGTACTAGGTGTATGGAGGCCTTTTAAAGGTTTTTTTTTAAATTTTTCCTTATTACTCACTAAAATAGTTTTCATTGAAAAATTAACTACACTAAAACCTTTAAATAGTCCACCAAACTCTTTCACATCTGCCATTATAAAGGCAAATAATTACTTTTGACACAATATGGCAGTGCTTTACATAAACACAAAGCATTCCACGATCCAACTCCCAATTACTAAATTAGGCATTAAATGCATATTCTCCAAGAATTATGATAAAATATACAAAATATGTGCTGTATGTAATCAGTCTCATCATACCATCAAGAATTCTGTGAAGACCTCTTCATGGGTTGTTTTCATACATGACATAGAAACAACAGATCTAAGCCACATGGTGAGGGAAGAATGGAGAAGAAGAAGTAAATGGTTCTCCGCAGCGATAATATACGTATGTTTTCAATAGTAGAACAAAAGAAGTATCTGTAATGAATTTTATTAGCAGCAGACTTAATATACATATTTAAGATTTTTTGCCTTCCTTAGCACCTTTATTTTGTACTTAAATAGTAAGATTGTTATCTTGAACTAATACATAGACTACTGAATGGTTAATATAACAAAAACATTAAGTATAATATTAACATAAATACAGATTTTAATGTTTTTCTTAAACCTTTCTCAAATTATGTATTTTTGCTATGAGACTTCTGACTTGAATCACATTTTTTTTATCACAAATATGGAACTAAAGGCCGTCCAATCACAGGTCTGCTGCTCTAACCATCTGGGTGACTACCACTCTTCACAGCAACAGTGTTGGCGAGGGAGGTGAAAGGTTAGTCCTGTTTGTGTTTCTGTGTCAGTGAAATGCACAAAGAGGAGGGTTGTGTATAACGTCTGGCTGAGTGTGAAAGAAGCATCTGTGTATTTTTTACTGTAAATCCACGAGGCACTAATAAGCACATGTGTCCACATGTTGATACATGCACACACACTCTCATACACATTCGCAGACACTTTCATTTTCTCTCACTTTTGTTCTTGTTTAGTGTCAATGAGTGTAAAAGCAGATTGGCTAAAAAAGAAAATTTGGAACATGAGAAGAGTTTCGATGAGGCCTGCAGGTATAGGATGTTGGAAAAGACAGCCTGAAGATGTACAGCAATGAAGAAAGAACAAAGAAACTTAGGAGGAAAACTGACGAGGAAAAAAAGAAGGGAGCTTATAACTTTCTGCAGAGCTTGAAATGGGGCCCTTTTTGGCAGCGAGCAGTGGATAAACCGCAGAATAGTGCGACTCTGGAGTTGGGAGGAGGCGGGGGGTGGGGGAGCAAGCAAAGGACAAGGAAGCAGGAGAGAGAAGGAGATGAGGGAGAAGAAAAGAAAGGGTGAAGGAGGAGGGTGCAAACGGCAGGTTTTAATCAGCAACAGGCTGTTGGTAATGAGATCACTATCCCACTGCTCTCAGATTGATGTCATGTGAAGCTCTGTGGTGCACAGAGAGAGGCATGAAGAGGATGACAGGCATGCATGACAAGCTCACTCGCTTGCATTGGCACACACAAATATATAAGCATACATGCAGAAAGGCGGAGACAAAGTTACACTCATATTGAGGCTGGCAAATGCCCACAAACCAATAAACACTGGCACCAAAAAAAATAAATAAAAAATACACATGCACAAGACACACAAAGAAGCTTTAATGCACCACAGATCCCTGCTGTTAATTTCCTTGAAGCAAGAAAAAGAGCTGACACAAATATAATAACACCCACACCATAAACACGTTTCGGGTCCCATGGCTCCTTTGTGTCTTTTCTGTCTCTCAAACAGCTAAACATGCACACAAAGAACATACTGTACCAGTGGAGAGGGTTGGCTAGACATGCACATGCACAAAAAAAATCAGAGGAGAGGAGGAAAGAAAATGGACTGGGGGAAGAAAAGGTAGGAGAGAAAAGAGTGACACTCTGGGTAGCAGTTGTCAGTTTGGGGTTATAAAGTTTAACACACAACCTGAGAGATGAGGGAGGCTTTTCATTCAAACAGAGGCGAAATCCGGGTAAATCACATGCGTACACAAAGATGCACAAATTCACCATGCCAGGGCCAGAAATGTATTTTAAAGTGCCAAAGCAAATTTGAATATTTGCTGTTGTTGGCAACAATTAGTGTTTGTGACTATGTGGAGAAAGGAGGAGAGAGGGCGATTTGGGGTGTAACATGTGCATCCAATAAACAGCGAATAGTTTTTCCTATATAAATGTTCCCCAAAATTCAACCATGATGTCACCATGAACCTGTTGTGAACCCAACTCTGTCAACTACTATTACTGTCTCATTCCCTTTCTGTTACCCGACGCTCCCTCCTGCTTTACCTCTCCATCGCCTTCCACGCTCTCCCCATCTCGTTTTTGGGCTTCTCTTTATCTTTGCCATACGATGTTGTCTGGCAGCATTTTTCTTTTCGACACAAACTGCATGTGACCCCCTCCCAACACACATACACTCCACCACTAGCCATACTCCTCACCCCCAAACACACATGCAAACCGCTCACAGCCATTTGGAAAGTCTCTGGTATAACAAGGACAGTTTTAATCAGAACAAGCTGGCATATTTTGGCCAAAACCTGCACTTATGGTAATTCAATCAGAAAGCGAGGGGAAAGAGGGGGAGAGGAAAAGTGAAAAGGGGCACACGGAGGGTAGTCGAGTGTGAGACGGGGAAATAAGAAAAACAGAGGGAGGAAAGAGGAGACAGTGGGCGGATGGGAGGTTGAGGTATAGAGGTTGAGTGGTTGAAGGAGTTTGATCCACATGTGGAAATGATTGTCTAATTACAGCAGATATGTATAAGTGTTACTGCCTGGAGGACAGATGGTGATTGGAGGGCGCAGCACTACAAAACTGAAATGATTGGACAAGGGAGAAATCAAGCTGGGTAATTGTAGTAGAAGGAGAACAAGACTGGAGAAGTATCATGGTGGCTCCCGCATCACGTCCCCCAGCTTCCTCTTGAGTGCTAGATGCACGCCTTTTACCCAGTTCAGGGGCCAGATTCAACCTGCACCTCGTCCCCACATGAGGCAGTCCGCAAATACATGCTTCTCGTCAACTCACACAGTCAGAAAAAGTGAAGATTATCAGTACACGTTGCCCCCAAATGACTAACAAGGAGTAAATATCAGTTTTGAAGGAATAGTTCGACACTTACTCATGCTCTTGTTGAGAGTTACATGAACGAGATTGATACCACTCCAATGTCTCTATGGTACGTATGAAACTACAGCCAGCAGCGGGTTAGCTTAGCTAAGACAAAAACCTGGAAACAGGTGGAGACAACTAGCCTGGTTCTGTCCAAATAAGGTAATAAAATCTACCTAGCAGCACCTCCCTAAGCTCACTAATTAAAAGGCTTAATTTTAATTCCCCGTATTTAGTGTTTATAATCAGGCTATAAAAAGGTAAGACATGGTTTATAACACACTATAATGTAGTAGCCGATATAAGTGTTTATTGGGATGTTGTTCACAGATATTACTCTTCTTGTGGACACCCATAAGAGGAGGCTGCTGTATAAACAGATAACGAATGATAATATAGTTGTAATAACAGAATATGTTTTAATGGGAAAATTTTTTTGGCAAATTCTGTACATTAATAAACACTTTAAAATGTCCTTATATCTGTGTACAATGATATTATAGTGTGTTATAAACCATTTATTAAATTGTATGTATACTGCATATAAATACTAAATAAGAGGACTTCAAGTAAAGGGTTTCCAATTAAAAACATCTTAAAATGGCATTTGTTTAATCTGTACAAAAACTAAAATATAAAAATTACAGTTCACCATGTGCTGGACTATGTCTTGGCCTGGACTAGCAATTGCATGGAGTTGAATGGCAACACAGCTAAAAAAGAAAACAGCCCTAGAAGGCCTAGAAATAGTCTGGCGCACAACACCCTGCGAAATAATGAGCTATAACTTATCAGTTAGTGAACTTGAGAATTTTGTTATCTTTGGAAATAGCCAGGATAGCTGTTTCTCCCTATTTCCACTTTTTATGCTAAGTTATGCTAACTGGCTGCTCGCTCTAGCTACATATTTAGAGAGTTTAACTTTAACTCACGGCAAGAAATAAAGTTTATATTTTTATAAAATGTTGAACCCTTCCTTTAAACTGAAGTGCCATCAAGTTTACAGTAGAAGCAGTGACAGTTCACGTCATGATGGTACATATATTGATGGTTATATATTTTCATATCTTAACATTTTGAAATAGCACAGGCGTTGTCATACCAGAAAGACTTATTAAGATCACCTGCCTTCACTACTGCTGAGACTGTCCACACCAGGATCTGCCATTTGTTGAAAGAACTTTGCATTGAGTAACAAAAGATCTGGGACTTAAACACTGGAGGCTGCTGTTCATGTCCCAACAACCAACAGTCAATGTTGGTTTCTCCCAAAACTCCCAAACTAACCCAAGCTAGTTTTAGCTAGCCAAACTCATCTTAACCACAGGGGTTGAAACGAAATACAGGAAAGGTGGCACCTACAGAAACATTTAGTCAATCTCTAGAAATTTTAAAACATACAGCAATACCAGGTTAAAAATATTTGTGAATGCAGTTTGTCACAAAGGTATAAGTGGGGGGTGATGATGGCACAGTTAATCAGAATCAGAATCAGAATCAGGTTTATTGCCAGGTACATTTTTACATATGAGGAATTTGCCTTGGTATAAATTGGTGCTAAGACACATGCTTTGGATAAAAGTGGCAGCTAAATGAATAAATGTAAATGTAACTGACTACTAAAATTTCACCAAAGACAACATGAAGAAAATACCAATGTTTTATTTTCCCTGAGCAACTCATCACCAATCTTTTCTTCACCTCACTTTGTCTCCTTGTTCCTCACTGTACTACAACAAGAGTGTATAATCTAAATTGCTAGGAAACAAGAGGGATGGAGTCCCCCTCAGGATAACCTGGCACCTCTTCACGAGAGGCCGCCTGTCAACAGACCTCAGCAGATCTTGGCTGCGATGTCTGTCTGCTTGTCAGAAAATGTAAATGCCCTCTGGAGGGTAAACAGGGGCAAGTATAAGACATGAGGTTGTTCCTGCTATCATGGTTCTAAACTGCTTTGTTTTTGTTTATCAGGACCTTTGTCATATGTTACAATATATCATAGCTCATTGTTGATGTGTTTGTTTTGTGCAGTTTATTGTGAACAGCTGTTCCCTACATTTCCATTAAATGTCCCCTCAAGCACCCCTCAAGCAGTTTCTGAGTAAATTAAAAGCTGACATCCTGTTTTGGCTTTGTTGGATTTGTGGTGATGGAAGCCTATGCGTTAGTATTCTCATTTGTTTCTTAACATGATGGTTTCTGCTCGAACAATTGCTGAGACAAGGAGAAGAGAGAAGAAAAGGCAACATCCTCGCCTCGGAGACACTCAATACCAGAAGAAAGCACCCTACCTGTACCCTTTAGAAGCCCACACTGGCTCTGTCTCTACCTGGACAAACACACCTAGCATATAATCATTGTAACCCTGAGTGACAAGGGCAAAGCTCTACTGTACAACCTCATATATACACATAAACTGACTAGTATTTAACAGCTAATTTGCCGGTGCCAACCTCCCCCATGGAGTCACTTTTTCCTACAACTCTGCTGCCTCTGGACTCACTGCCAAACACTGTTTTCAAACTTTAAATTGCTTTACTTTACTATTACCAGCTGTGTTTCTGAAAACTTAAGAAAACTTATATCAAATCTAATCAATTATTATATCCTAAGAGTTGTTCTTTTCTTCTTCTTCTTTTCCTTTTATATTTGCCTTATTTACTGTCCATCACATTGTTGTTACATTTTTTCTATTGTTTTTTTAAATTGTTTTTATTGTTTTCCTGGCAGGGGAAACAAATCCCTGTCCATCCATCCAACCATCTCACCATGTTGGACAGTCACCAACTGGATAAAGCTGCAGTTCTTCTTCAGCCACTACATGGAGTCAGTGGGCCAGTGGAGCTGTTTTTCGGCATGCAAAAGTGAGAGAAAGTTCAACGTCACTAATCAAAGTAAACTGTCATGCATAGTAAATGTTAGCATTCACTCCATATTTATTTTTGCTTTGCCTGTCCCATTTAGTCTTCCCTTTTAGTCTGTCTAGTTATGCCCGTCCTCAGGTGTGGGCGATAAGCCTCTGTCATAGAACATCTAAACCCAGGCTTGGGACCTAAATCTGGGCTTTGCACATACTGCCTCTGTATGAATTTCAGTTCACATGAGAACTGTGAAACTTCACACACGCAGAGAGCAGAGCTTGACCCCTTCAAATTTGAGTCTATATGGGTAATGCAGAACAACAGGGCTGGATCCAAACAGAAGAGTAGCCACCAATACCGTACACCACTGCGGCATCTCTGCAGTTAAAAATGATGACGATACTGTTTTTCAAAAACTTTCCAAGTACAGCCAACCCGTTGATATACTACTAATGACAAAGTGAGTGTGTCACGGAGTAGTCGTAAGGTGATGGATGATAGCCTCGGGCAGAGCTGTGCTTATTCTCCCAGGTGTCACTGGAGCCATAACAACATGGCAATAAGACTCAAAAAATCTTGTAAATTCCACAAGTCACAGATTGTTTTGACAACCCTCAGATACAGGACCTCAGCACAGTGCGTGCATATACTACAAACAGAGTTAGTTATTTTTATGGCCCTATAAGTCTAATTAGAGTACCAATGCTGGTGTCGTATATGTCTAACTTAGTCCCTTCATCTTTGCTGATATAACATACATCCACACTGAGGTGTTGTGACAGCCAAGGTTAACACCGTTGAATTTAAACCCTGTGAGCACTTAGAAAACTTGATGAAATAGCCAAACACAGCCCACTGAGAATATTCTTCACATACCTTTACCTATACAAGCACTGCCACCTTGTGGAAAGTATATAGTGCTGCTTTTTAGAACCAAAGCTCTGACAGGGGAGAAGGGAGAGGTGGATGTCTACTTTCTCAGGGCAATATTGTTGCCTAGACAGTTGATAGTGTCACGATCTGGCTCGTGGACCGTGACAAATATGGAGACACACCGTATTCGAAGTTTAACAAAAGTAATTTATTTTTAAAAAATGGTAAACAATAAATCTAAATATAACATAAACCAAAGCATGTCATGTGAAAATCAGTCCAGTCAGTAGTGTTAGGTGTGGGTGAGTGAAAGTATGGTGTAGGTGAAGGTGTTGAAGTGTAGAAATAAAACAAGAACTCAAAATGACCGACGCCACATCCTTGACGGGGGACGCCTCTGCCGACGGGGAAAGGAGAAAGAGCGAGCGGGGGAGAGCGAGAAGACTGCACCAGTGCCAGGCTTAAATAATCTGCACACACTGGGGCCCTCAGGTGTTCACAATTACCTAATAAGTAGAAGCACAAAAAGAAGTTATACAAGACAGCCCTACAGGGGTCGTCACAACAGGCATAGTGACATGATGTCCAAACTTCAACAGATGAACTATGTCTCTCCTAAACATGCACATTTTGAAATTAAACCTTACTATTTGACCCTGACACATTTTAATTATATGCTGCCATGCAACACCAACAAAAGTCAACATCACAGTCTATATAACCCAAATAAGTCTTCATGTCCAGATGACCTGATTCTATGTTAGATACAATGACAACAATAGCCACATTGTGGCTAATCCTCATCCATTGTCTAATCCATCAGCTGCACAGCTTATTTACACCACAGATCGGCGCTGTTGTATTCCTGTTTCAAATAAGGTAACAAAATCTACCTACCAGCACCTCACTAAGCTTACCAATTAAAAGGCAACACTTTATTTTGCCCCACTATTAAGTCCCACTATTTAGTGTTTATAATCAGGGTATAAATATGTAATACATGGTTTATAGCACATGTAGTAGTCGATATAAGGATTTATTAGGATGTATTTGTTCACAAATATTACTCTTCATGTGGACACCCATAAGAGGAGGCTGCTGTATAAACAGATGACGAATGATAACATAGTTGTAATAACATAAAATATGTCTTCATGGGTTTACAGATCAGGTTTGTGTTGAGGATCTCTGTCAGACTCTCAAAGTGTTGTCCAGCTAATCCCAGGGAGGGTCTGCAGCAAAATTTGATTTATTAATTCATCATTTTTTCCACTTTAAAATGTTGGGTCAGTTCAGGTATGGGGCATAAGGTATTACTGAATTC